>OX352775.1:11549903-12149903 GCA_947095535.1 Poecilobothrus nobilitatus | reverse complement strand
TAAATTTTTATAATTAATTTAAGATTAATGAAAATTTTTACCCATTTATTTATTATATGATAGAAAGGGGGTTACATGAATAATCACCCAAAACAAAAATCATCGTAAAAAAAAACAAAAAGTTTCGATTTTGTTTTCAATTTGGTCCAAAGAGAAAATTAAAGTCGCATCTTTTTTACATAATTCATTAAAGAAAAATATATATAATTATTTTATATATAATATTTTCATTCATAAATATGGATTTAAAAAATTGTTTTCCTTTAAATTTTTTATTTTAAAAGCTTCTTAAGATAAATTGCCTCGATATTTCAATAGTATATGTGAAGACTACTTTCATACTTTAAAATTTTGTACACGCTTATATGGCTATAATCGAGACTCACATCAATTATGAAATTACTCATACGCGCAATACGTGAGAATCGATTACAATTCTCTCACAACTACATTCATGTGTTTTCAGTTCTTGGCCTGTTTACTTAGGTCTTGTTATTAACGCTTATTTTTTAGCGATGACAGTAACTCTTTTTCAAAAACTTCATAATAAAAATCAGTTAAAAATCCCAGTTTTTTTTTTTTTTAAATAAGTAAAAATTGGATAGAATATGCTCGATATGCAACAAGTAAATAACTTAAGCAGTTCATAGGATTTTATGAATTACATTTCATTACTGTCCAACCTAAATAAAAACGTACGACGTTCGACGTATAAACGCCGGACATTGATATGTTGACGTCACCCGAAATAAAACACCGACGTTCATATGTAAAATATGAAAGCTATGTTAAAAAAAAATAAAAAAATAACAAAACAAACGTCGTGTTAAACTTGAAAATACGAATATTAAGCGTTTATACGTCACGTATTTCAGTAGTGTTCATATAAAATGTATGGTTATGACCACATTTTGACAGACGTTATACGTCGTATGTTCTTATTTAGGTTGGGCAGTTAAGGATATACATTTCAGGATTGTAAACTTTTATAGAATATAATAATTTCAGATATTTTTGTATACATTTGACATTAATATTTAAATCAATTATTTAATATTTTTCTTATTTGGTCAATATGTACTCGTATATTAAAAATGTTTCGTAAATTGTATATATATATTTTTTGGAAAAAGGAAAATTTTCTTTAATACTCGTATATATGAAACGTCTATTTATGAAAATAAATATATATCCTTTTTCTTGAAATGTAAATTTTCCAAAATATTAATTTTAATCAAATGGGAAACTTTTAAAGAACGTTTTTTTTTTCTCTTTTTTTTGATTTTTATGAAATGACTTTTGATGAAAGATATTTTTGGTAATGTGTCTTTTAATTAAAATGTACTCTACCCTATTATTAGGCACTACAAAAAAAAATTTTAAATTTATGTGTTATGAAATTTTGTTTTTGTATGTTTAATTTTATTTGTAACTAATTTTGTAGAAAATTCATTTTAAATAGCACATTAAACATAAGTTGTTTCTTATTTTTTTTTTTCTCCTTGTGTTTCGTTTTTTTTTTAAATAAAATAAAAATTTTTAATTATTTTTTTTTTTTTTGATTCTAAAGAACATTCTCAATATTATATAATATGTATAAATGTTTTATATTAAAATTTCTTGAATTATACATATATAAAGTATATATACTAGTAGAGGCGATATTCCATACCTTAAAGTCACGATAAAAATTGAACGTGATTGTTTTGGAAAATATATATCTGTTTTATTAAATTATTCTAGATCCGATATCTAGAACAATCTAAAACCGAAAAGTATACACGTTTTACTTTACATGTTATATAATTTGTTTAATTGGGGTGACTTAATGGCAAAGTGTCATAATGTCAAAATGTCATTATGTCACTTTCAAAAAGATATAAAGTCAATTGATATTATTTCACTTTTAAAATTGATTTTATGTCACTTTTTCATAGCGACACAAGATCAATTGACTTTATGTCGTTTTGAAAGTGACATAATGACAATTGACATTATTGCATTTGTCATTAAAGGTGATGGCTCAATGCTTACTTTGTTTCCTTTACTTTGAATATTTTTTCAAAGTATCAAAACGAAACAAAGTTAACAAAAGTAAATACTGGCCCAATGATTACTTTGCATTTTTTGCTTTGACTTTTGTTGAATTTATTTTTTCTGAAATGGATTTAAAAAAATTTTTAGAAATTTTATATCTCATAACTATTTTATATGAAACGTACAAATGTTTGTATTCAGTACCAAATAGGAAAAGGTTTTTGGTTCGGGACATTTATAGAAATCATCAAATTCATGAATTGGGACAATTTATGGGTTCGGAACATTCATAAAAATCGTCAAATTCATTGATTGTACAAAATCACATTCTCACCTATTTAAAATTTTTCCCACCTATTAAAATTTTTTTAATGTTTATGTAAAAAAATTCAAATATCAAATGTCAAAATATTCAACGCAAAGTACGCAAATGAAAATTTGTCAATTCGGTACTTTGCTTCGTTTGCTTACTTTCAATACTTTGTGCATTTGGTCAAGTACATACCATAAGAAATAATGTAATTCATTTTAGATCTCAAAGTTTTCGAAGGAAGTAAAGGAAGCAAAGTAAGTATTGGACCAGCACCTTAAGTTACCCCTCCCCCATTAAACAAACTATTATATATGATATAATCATATATTAATTAAAGTATGATCAGGATAGTTTAAATTGTCACATATACTCGTATATGTATAAAGAAAAACAATATAAATTATTTTATATGTCAGATTTTTCAATTAAATCATTTTCATTTTTATTAGCATCAATAATCAAAAAATTAGACAGTGCCAATCCGTGAATTTCTTTCTTTACGTCATACTTACTGTATAATAACAATATATTGATAAAAATAAGTACATTGTTTCTTAATCAAGACTCTAATTTTAGTGGGTAAGACCGTATAAAAATATGCTGTAAACACCGAGGAATGTGATTTCAAATCCCACACACGTCATAAGAGTAATTCCACCTTATGACATATACGGCCACGCCTGAAAAGGAAATTATTTTTGTCATAACATAAACTTTTATTTTTTTTTTTTTTTTTTTGTGTTACGAGGATGGTGGAAAACATCAAGAGTCAGTCAAAGCAACTGCACGAGGTTCCTCTGGGGGTAATGTTGGACTTTAACCAACCAAACTCATCTCCTTTAAAATCAAATTCTAGGATGCGGATCCTTTAATGCATATTGATATAATGTAAAGTTTGGTTTTGGAGAAAACGATAAAGGAAACATTAATTGAGAAATTGGGAATGAGGGAAACAATTACTTGAAAAATTGAAATTTAGAATTTATGAAGAATGAAGGGAAAAATTTGAAGAGTTATTTTGAAGAAGAACATTAACGTTATTTTTAAATTTCGTTATATCGTACACATTATTATGAATTAAGATTTAATTTATATATACACACGTTAAGAGATGGGATTTACAATTTTTTTTTAAATGGACAAAATCTTGATTTTTTTTTTATACCAAAATCTTGAATGAAAAAATATATATAGATAGTATATTATTATCTGGAAATGAAATACATACATATATATTTCTTATAAGATTTCTGTTGTGAGTATATATGTAACAAATAATAAAAATGTTAAGATAAAATGTAAAAAATTAAGAAATTTTATTGTATGCATTTTTTTAGTGTTTCATCACAAACAACAAAATGGTTTCAATAATTTTATTCTTGTCAGGATTTTTTTTTTCTTTTTAAATAATCAAAATGGATTAATAAATTAACAGATACTTTGAATATATGTACATATATTAACATATTAATAGTTATTAAAATAAAAAGCAAAATGTGACAATGTTTGCGTTGCTTTTACACGAAAATAGTAGTTGAGAGTAGTTGGGAGTAGTTAATAAATGGAACGCTAACTTAACATAATCGTATTTACTCCTATATCTATACTTTTTCTCAAAGGTTGGTGTAGTTGGAAGTAATTGGGAATAGAAAGAGTAGTTTACTCTGTAAAAGTAACGTAAACAATAAAATATATTTTCCTCAAAAAATAAACAGCAGATATAAGACATCAAAAAATGTGATTTATTTATAGTCTGTTTCAATTTTGAAGGTCTATTTTGGTCTATTTTGTATTTATTAACGATATCAAAAATTTAAAATTATTAATTTACTATTACGTTATACCATATTTTAAATTGCGCTGGGGAATAAATTACTTAATACACATGTTATAGGCATAAAGACACTCATGTTCCCCAAAATTATGCAAAAAAAAAAAAAAAATCCTCATACAAAAAAAAAAACAAATTTTACCAAAATTCAAAAATATGTACCAGAAAAACTTAAAAATTGAATAACGGTTTTAGATTAAAAAAAAAAAAAACAACAAAAATTAATCATCTAAATTTCAATATTAAATTTAGAGAAGTTTATTGCCTTTTTGGACACTTTTATAAGCGTGTTTTTTTTCTCTTTTTTTTACATTTACAATACCTATGTACATATATACATAGTATATACATACATATGTAAGTATATTTAAATATTAAAGAACTTAATAAATAATAATTTGTATTACAAAATATTTTTTTATGCAAGCTTTTTTTTTTGTTTTAATTTTTATATTTTAAGTATAGGTACTATTATAAAATATTCTTCGCAAAAATTAAAATATACATATTTATTTTGTTTTTTTTTTTTTTTATCTTGGAAAAGTTTACAAAAAAAAAAAAAAAAAAATAGAAATTATTACTTTATGGCACGTGCTGTTTAATGTGAAATGTGATGCAAGCAAACAATTTAAATAAGCACCTTCTATTAAGTAATATTATATTAATTTAACCTTTTTTCACTTTTTTAATTCATTGGAAAAAAAAAAAAAACAAAGAAAAAAAAATAATATAAAAAAAAAAAACTACTTCTCACATTTTTGAATTGTGTCTTTAACAGCACAATCTTTAAATTCACGTGTTGGTGCAATGTGTTTCTTACTTTTTTTCTGTTGTTCTGTATTCATTTACTTATTATACATTTATAAATATAAATATCTATATATATATATACATTTATTTTTGTTCTTTTTAGAAAAAGCTTGAAAATAAATAAAACATACATAATATGTATATAAAAGAGAAAAATACATAATATTATTTAACAAAAAACTATAATATACTAGCTATTAAAGTATAATAATTCGATTACATGTGCATAGATATTAATAGTATATATATATATATATATATTCACATTTAGGTTATACATAATATATTGGTAGGTACATATATTTACACAAACAAATTATTTCATATTATGAAATTATGATTTAGTGTAATGTTTTTTTTTTTTCTAGAAAAATATTTAGTTTAATTATAAATTTTTTGTTATATACATACCAGTATGTATACATAAGGTATAAGAAAATATTTTACAGTTATGGCCAAAAAAAAAAAAAAAAAATTACAATTATTATTTAACGTCAAAAAAAATTTCATCATTATATTGAATTTTAAAATGTCAATCAGTATAATATATATATATATATATATATATATATATATATATATAAATTTATATGTATATAATGTACATATACACGTATGTATTTACACATAGTTTTTTTTTTTTGCTATATTATTTCTTTTTAAAAATTTCTTCCTCTATCAAATTTTTTCTATATATGAATTACTTTTTAATGACATTTTGTAATTGGTAATTCGATTGGTGACATAGAAACTGAAAGTGGAAACGTCATTTGCACATCGCATGCGTCATTTGCACATCAAATGCAAAAGCAATTATGCATATTAATGTGCAGAATTAGTCATTACTTTATTAATAGGTTGTCTGCGTTTAAAATCATACTGCAAGAGCAACTGATTCGCAAATGACGTTTCCGATTTCAGCTATAGACTGATGAAATGATTTTGCAAAGATTACAATTTAAATAGGTATATATCCCCAATTTATGACCAGTGTATGCGTTCCACTGAAATGATGGATATAAAAAAAGAACAAAAAAAAAGATATTTAAATCGAAATGAAAATTCACATAAAAGTATAATCTTCAACGTTAGTAATTTTCATTTTTGATTGGACAACGCAAACAAAAAAACGTAAAACGAAAAAACATAAAACGAAAAATTAGCGTAATTATTAAATTATTAAAATTATTAATTATTAAAATTATATGAAAAATAATTGATAATAAGAAATTTAAAATTGGGATGTAAATTGAAAAAAGAACGTAAAATAAAAATAAAAAATAAATAACGTCAAATAGATTCAAGGTGTAAATTGAAAAGGTTTTTAAATTGAAAAAGTGTAAATCGGGGTCCGAGTGGTACATACTTTACGTAAACTTTTATTTTCAAAAAAAAAAAAATTACAATTTTGCCTTCAATTCAGAATAAAAATTCTAATGAAAAAACAAAAACTATAGGATTTTTATTTTACTTTTTTCATTACAGTCCTAAATTTTTAATATTTTTCGAGCAGCAGCAATTCATTCGTTCAAAAAATTTTGTAATTTATTTCGGTATTTTTTTTTTTGTGACAAGGAAATTATACAACCTTTAATTTTTACAGGCGTTACTGTAAATGTCGTAAGGAGGCATTATTCTTACGACGAGTGTAGGATTCACTCCCTCGGTGTACTCTTTACAACATATTTTATACACTCTTACCCACTAGGCCATCGAAGCCCCAATTTCAAAATGAATATTGCTTAATATTTTAAAATAAAAATAAAAAAAAAAAACAAACAAAAATACACAAAATATACACATATTTGAAAAGCAAAAAATAAAATATAACATACTTATTAGGTAATTAAATGATATGACACAGTATTATTTTGTATCAATATACGTATATTATTATACCAATAATTACTAGTCGAGATATTTTATTAACCTTACTATCTATTAGACATGTAAAGTCAATTAATAATTAATTAATTTTACATGTATTAATTACATATGTATTAGTTCTATTATTTATTTTGATATATGGATGTAATCAAAATTTAAATACAAAACCGTTTCAAACTTTAATTGGTCGGACAATTTAACTATAAACTATATCATAGATCAGATAAAATTTACGCATAATATTTTTTTTTATACAAAAGAAAAATTTATAAAAATTTTTACACTATAAGTATTTAAATAAATTTAAAAAAAAAATTTCATTAAATTTCCAAAAACAGAAACAACTTGAAGGAAACTAATAAGTTAACTGTTATATTTCCTTTGATAAGCACCTACAGTAAGGACTATATATTATGTATGCATCATAATGCATATTATATCGTAGTGTTCAATTATGAGTGAAAAATATGAGTGAATTTTGATTTTTGTTAAATGTTTTGTTTGTTTTGTGAGTAAATTAAGTTTAAATAAAGTAAAAAACTATATTTTATAGTAAAGAGTGAACGGTTTTCTATTTATTTTATGTTTATTTTGAATGGTAAATAATTAAATATATACCTATACTTTTAATAATAAAAATTAGTTATGTCTAAACTATAAATTCAAAATAATGCGTTATATTTTTAATTTTTAAACTTTTATTAAGAACATATAATACTACTGGGGCGGGATTCCGCAACGATGCAAACTGTTTTGGCTCAAATGCAAACTCATTCTCACCAACAGTTTGCATTTGCACCATTATTTCAATTCCGCAAGCGTGAATGAAAACTGAAATAACGCTGACTATCATTTCAATAGAAAATATAAAATGAAAAAATATATAAAACGTGCACTATATAATTATATAATTTTCCATTTTTTTTTATATAAATAATAAAAAATACTGTCTTTATTGTTTGCATTTCCACCGATAAACACTTGGTGAAAAAACTTTGCAAAACCGTGCAAACTAAATGTTAAATTTTTTCATTCGCACTTTTGCAGAATTGAAAATCAGTGCAAACTGAAAATTTGCACGAGCACTGTCAAATTTTTTCATTTGCATTGTTGCGGAATCCGGCCCCTGCACTCACTATTATGTATAATACTACATTTACTTTTTTTTTCTTGTTTTTTTTTTTTATAAATTTAACTCTAGCGAAATTTTAAATGCCTTAACTGTAAACTTTATAGATAATTATTATTTATTCAGTAATTATTACACATTTTCTTATAATTATTACGTATTCTCCATAATATCCTCGTATTGTAACTATTTTCCACTTCACTCCACTTATTTATATATATGCATATTTTTTTTTTTTAGTGTAAATTAGAAATTTTTTTTTTATATTGAAGGTTATCATTTTTATACTTCATATTTTTAATGTTGTAATTGTTGTTTACTAAATACAATTTTTTTTTTTTTTTTTAAATAAAGTTCTATTTAATTTTAGATTGTTTTATTTTTTCTTCATCTGAAAAATATATTTTTGTACGTATATTTATGTACATATATGTATGTTGTTTATAATGTAATGTATATTATTATTTTATTATGTGCATAATATGTAATAGATTGTTCTGCAAATAGGAGGTGCATATTACTGCATAATAGTGCATAAGTTGGATAGGGGAGAGGAGTAAAATAAGTTAAAATAAAAAAGAAAAATATGTAATTGATATGAAGAAAAAAAAAAAAAAAAAAAGAGAAGATATAAAATTTAATGACTCTCGTGATAATTTCTAAAAAAGTCTGAAATATTCATACAATATAAAATTTATGGCTCTGCGAAATAACACCCCAAGAAAAAAAATAAAGTCCCAAAATTTGTAAAAAAAACTTCGGGCTTTATTTCTAATGAAGTAAGATCCGAAATTTAAGGTCTTCTGTTATGATTTGGGCCTTCATTTAATTTAAATTTTTGGGGCTTTATAACATAATGAAATATAACAACAATAAATTCTATGAAATAATACCCCAAAATTAAGTATTGGAGCTTTTTTTTTTCACTTTCATAAAATAATAAAGCATCTGTTTAATAAACGATGTCCTCTTAAATCGACATAAGCTCCATGGAGCTTATACCCATGGAAGTTAAATTATAAAAAAGGAGCATATTTCCTTTTTTGCAGAAGTTTTAACAAACATTTTTATATGGTTATGCAAAATTTCAGGAAAAATAAATATAAATTCGTTTTTTCTAGAAATTTCGCAGAAAAAAATTATATCAAATTAAGTATAAATAGTTTTGAGCGTTATTTCATTTTTATTTTAGAATGTATATTTCAAAATGAAATAAAGTTCCAAATTAATGAAAAATTGGGGTGTTAAATGATTTTTGTTTGAAACTTTATTTCACTTCTTTGGGACTTTATTTCATTTTTGTTTTTGGATATTAAATCATTATGTGAATAAGATCTCAAATGTTGTTGTTTTATTTAATTTTAATTTTTTTTTTTGGGCTTTATTTCGTTGGGCGTTATTTCACAAAAATAACGTAAAATAAAAAAAAAAAACAAAAACTAAAAATTGAGAATTGAGAATGATGAGAAATAATATTTCAATAAAATAAATTAAAGATAAATTTTTAAGGAGAAAGAAAAAAAGCACGGCATCCATAAAATCTTTTAAGAATATTGTGACTACATTAACATTAAAATTTGTAATTTTTTGTTTATTAGAATTTTTTTCTTATGAAGAAAATTATAATTAAGAGACATATTTCTTGAATTTTAAGGAAACCCTGCCCGTATATTGGAATTTAGACAAAATATAGTTAACTCATTCAGAAATGTTTGCAGTTTTAATTTTTGTGTTTTACTCAAAAAAAAAAAATTTTTTTTTGAATATGTAACAAAAAAATATCAAATTTTCATTTTTTGACCCTTAATAAATCGCGGAAGGAAACATAAAAAAATAATTTATACTTATTTTATCAAAGATTTTTTTTCTCTTTTCTATGTTGCAAAATTCTGTTTAAAACGATTACAAAGATTTATGGAGTAATCAAAGTTTCCTAAAATTCGCATAATGGTAAATTTTAGTACAAAATTGTTTGATGCTTGCAGATTAAACAAAAAAAAAACCACAAAACTTGAAATACAAACTATGAGAAAATATAATTTTTTCTATTATTGGGGAGCTGTGTAGCTAGCTCCTTAATATAGATTGGGCTATATTGAATATATTTTGTTTTATAACTGTTATGTTTTTTTTTTGGGATCTATCTATCTATGATTCAAATTTCATTACATTACCTTAAATAGTGTAAAAATTTTGGAAATATAGACACACTGAAGTTTGAACAGAGTTCGAAAAAAACTTCTGTTCTATATTTTGTTTTTATTTTTTTTTTTTTTTTTACTTGTAAACATGTACCAAGATAAACTTTACTTTTCATAAAACTTATAATAAGATCTTTATATCCCATTAAACCAATCAAGTATAGGTAGACTCCGTTCATTCATTTCTATATTATATCCATTTCTAAATTAACATTTATTTTAACCTCCGTCATTTTGTTTTTTTTTCCCCTAAGGGAGGTGGGAATCTTCCAAAGACACCAAGAATTTCGCCTCGGTAGTGTCAGATTCTTACTGACGAAACCTACCTCCCCTTTTAGCAAATATAATGAGATGAACCCCTTACCTGCTAATACAGTATATTGAAGTAGGGACTGGGACAGTATATTGAAGTGGGACTGTAAGGTAAACTTATGACAGTATAAGGACTGTAAGGTAAACTTATGACAATGAATCCGCCTATTATTATTACTATTTTGCTAACAGTGACTATAGCCATTACAACAGTTAGAACATGCAGTAGTATATAGCATCTTACTGCATGAGGTAATTATTGAAGGCAACCCCCACTGTCACTGCAGTAGCTATTATTATTGGTATTAGTATTACTTATTAATATTATTATTATTTTATTACAGTGTCAGAGCAATCAGTAGATTACAACGTATAGTAGTATATAACACCTTCCTGCATGATATAACCAAATATATCTTCACTGTAGCAGTTATTATTATTATTATTATTACAATTATTATTTACTAGTTACTTTTTTTCCCCCCATATATATATATAATATATATATAAATATAAGGGATATTTAAATTTATCTAAGAAACTGACATACATATATACATATGTATGTAATATCTATTGTAATACGTACCTACATTATTTTTGTGACAAAGAAAAATTCACATGTTGAATATATACAAACTATACTTTATTTATATGTATGTAAGTATATACATATATATATACATACATAAGTTGAAAATATTTTTTTCAATTCTTTTGTTTTTTAAATAAAGGATAAACAAAAAAAAGCTCCTTTAAAATTATATATTATTATTTTCTTCTAATTAACCGCACGTGTTATTTGAAGAAAACAAAACCTGATTGTTTTTTGTTTTTTTTTTAATTTTAATGATAGATACCTGTCTAATAGATATCGATACCAAAATAAATTCTAAAAATACGGTCTATTTTATAAAGTATCCCAATTATAATAAGATAATATAAATAATTATAACGAAAATAAATATTACCCTCTTTACAACCAATGACTACCAAAACGAAACGAAAAGATATCAAGAACAAAAGTGATTTTATACCTATGTATGTATGTGTATGCATTCGAAGAAAAGTTTTTAAATTTATGTACATATAAAGGACTACAAGTAAACCGAATTCAATATACATAAAGCAAAGAGGGTAAAAAAGAAAAACAAGGGCCGAATTTATATGTGACTACATTTTCATCTAAAATTTGTAAAATTTTTTTCATTACTCCACATGTTTTAAATTTTTTTTTTTTATACGTGTTATGGGTACACAAATGGGTGTTTTATAATATGTATGTATGGATATTTTATTTTCTCATATTACTTTCAAACGTGGGCGAATAAAAATTTTTTTTCTTTTTCATTCCAAATATGTTAAAACTTTCAATATTTAATGTTTCTAGCTTTAATAATTTAGGGAGTGAAGTGTGCAGAATACGATGGAGGATGGGGGGGGGGGATATTGGTGAACCGTTATGTGAACAATTAATTTAAATGACAAATTATTAAAAAAACAAAATCTTATAATGTTTCACGTTTTTATAGATTGTTGATTTAATTAAAAGGATTTTTACAATTTTGTGGGATTATAGGTCTGAAACTGGTTGAGATTTTTATATATTTTTATATGTGATAATATAAAAATTTAAAAAAGTCTAAAATTTTTGTTTTATTATCTTAAACGACGTATTAGAAATTTTACAAACAGTGGGAGGTGAATGGAATTTTAAAATGTTTTTTTTTTTTTTGAAAATTCATATGTAATGTTAAAAGAAAGGAATTACATTGAAATTGTAAATGTATGGCCAATATATGTATATAGACCCCTATTATGACAATCAACTGCTATCAACTATGTCAACAAACTTGTGATTGTGAAATGTATAGTTGAGAAAATTTTTTTTTTTTATTGTGAATATTGATAAATTTTCCACAATAGAATGTAACTAATTTATTTTGACATTTGTAAAATTTTCAAAATAAAATTTTTGTTTACTTTTTGTTGTGTTATTTTAATTGAATTACCAGAAAATAATAAGGGGCCTCGGTGTCCTAGTGGGTAAGAGCGTAAAAAATACGCTGTAAAATACCGAGAGAGTGTGGGTTCGAATTCCACACACGCCGTAAGACTTATTCCCCTTACGACATTTACAGCCAGGCCTGAACAGTAAAGGCTGTGTAATTTCCTGTCCACATTTATGTGGCAGAGAAATGCATTAAAAAAAAAAAAAATAAAATAAAATAATAGAAAATTGTTAACAAAAATGTTAACAAAAATAAGAAAATAATCAAAAATTTCATATACTGTTTGCCATCTTTCCCTTTTCCATTTTAGAGAAGTTCCCGTATCTTGGGAGCCAAAAGTCTGGCAGTTGTGATTTAAAAAACCTATAGTCCCCAATTCTCTAAAAGAAACTAAAATGTCCGGAAAGTGGCACCTTAGTTTTTGATCTGTTTTTTTCGGGGCGGTCTTAAAAGTCGAATTTTTTATTTTTATTCCTATATATTTAAATTCTACTATACAAAATCGATTAGTACCTTTTTTAAATTATATCGGTCCGACTTCTGATTCCCAAAATACCGGAACTTCTTGCAACCTCCGCTATTTCATAGACATAGGCTGTTTATAAAAATGCCTATATTATATTTTATAATTACTAACGATTTTTTTATTGATTTAAAATTTGACAACAGCTGTCAACTAATATTGTAGTCATTGTATTTCACATTCACAATAGCAATTTTGAGTTGATTGTTGATAGTTGCAAACTTCATTCTCAATTTTTCCAACATAGTTGAAAAGTTGCAATTGACAATACTATTTCAAGAAATTGATTGATACTTTTTAACTATATCTAGTTGATACATGACTATCATAATAGAGATCATAGTATTATATACGCATTTTTTAATTCTCATTTTAGTTAATTTTTTTTTTTTTTTTTCAAAAGTCAAATATTTTCATATTTAAACTAAAATTTCATATTTAATTAATAATTTTAAATATATTTATTAGATAATAAATTGCAATTAATATATTATTAAAATAAAATAAACTTATGACGTCAAAAGAAAGCTTAAAATAAAATATCATGTTGTTTTCACTTACTGTGTGACTTATAACAAAATAAATTTGTGCTATATACTTATGTATGTTCTATTGTAAATTGTGATATGTACATAATGTATATATATGCATGTACGATAAAAAAAAAAAAAAATTCAAAGAAAGCTCAAAACAGAATTAAAATTCTAGAAATTAGATAAAACGTTGAAGAGTGTACCCTGTAGAGTATAGATTGTGTCAACTTTAGGATACCCGCACGAACATAATATATTTGTATGCTAGTGTCTATATAAAATTAAAACATCTTTTAGAAAATTTAAGATATTTGACTTAGTTAAGTATATATGTACCGAAATATATTTATAAAAATTTTGGTGTTATATGACATATAAATTCGAATCCGCCAATCGAACTAGCTTGGATTTCAATAGCAAAATTAACAATTTTATAAATGCGAAATGCTTTAAAAATTTCAGAATTCTAGATTCTTAATCTTTTTGAGTTACTTATAGTGCGAAGACGGACACGCTTATATAGCTTAATCGATTCAGAATTTGATCCAGAGCAAGAGTATATATTTACTTTTCGACATCTATATCTCGTTTCCTTTAAGATGTCACAAACGTAATGGCAAATTTAATATACCGCACATTTATACGGGTATAAAAATGAGGAAGAAAATAATTTTACAAAATAAAAAAATAAAGAGATTAACAGCTATAAGTGCATGTGTCTAATATAAAATACCATAGAATATTTACAAAAAAAACAATTACTTTTAGTATGTTATATTTTAAAATAATTTACACCTAACACAGTATCACACTCGATAGTATACAATATAAATCTTATCGCAGTATAATGAAAACTTTTTGTACCTGTATAAAATTATTTTATATTTAATATTTTTTTAAGAAAAAATAATAATTTTTTACTTAAAAACAAACTTATGCGAAACAAACATTTATGTATGTATGAAAAATTTTCTGAAATTTTGGCTTATATCTGAGGTAAGACTTAAAATTATAGTAGCGGGGTCTCGGTGGCCTAGTGGGTAAGAGCGTATAAAATACGCTGTAGACACCGAGGTAGTGTGGGTTCGCGTCCCAC
Organism: Poecilobothrus nobilitatus; assembly: GCA_947095535.1. Classification (NCBI taxonomy): domain Eukaryota; kingdom Metazoa; phylum Arthropoda; class Insecta; order Diptera; family Dolichopodidae; genus Poecilobothrus; species Poecilobothrus nobilitatus. Next base: position 12,135,219 of record OX352775.1, on the reverse strand, counting down.
ACACGTCGTAAGAGTTTTTCCCCCTTACGACATTTACAGCCAAGGCTGAACAGGAAAGTCTGTGTAATTTCCTGTCCACATTTATGTGGCAGAGAAATGCATTAAAAAAAAATAAAATTATAGTAGCTTCTCAAAGTTTCGAAATTTTACCTAATACGGGTATCTTAATAGGGAATTTTTAAAACGAAATCCATCACTTTTAAAGAAAATATTTGAAAAAAAATATAATATGTTTGTATGTTTTTTTTCTTTTAGCTTTAATTTAAAAAGTAATTATATTCCTATTCCAGAATAATAAATTTTTCAATAGCTGAAGGCTTGAAGAATAAGCTAAGAAACAAGAGTAAGTTGGCTTGTGTAGAGCATATGAGTCAAGAGTTATTTGACAATTAATAATGTAAAACAAAAAAAAAAAAAAAGATCGAATATCTCCAAAATAACTAATAATAAACTTTCTTTTCTAACCGTTGTTTTTTGTTAATTAAGGACTTTGTTTACTAATTATTTTTCAGTAAAAGTATATTATAATAAAGAACTGCTGTAATTTTAACAGTTGCAGAAAGCAAAAACTGCTACTATATTATAAAGAACTGCTGTAAAATTTGTTATCATCAAATGAAGATTAGTTTAACAACAACAATATAAAATTCGAAACTTTTGCAACTGCGATCCGTTATTTTGACAATCACATTTTAATTCGTCATTTCGATTCACAATTTGTTTTTTTTTTTTGAAAAATTGTGTCTCTAGAACTGAGAAAAAATAAATTCAATTAAAGTTTAAAATATTCTATCTCATATTATATGCAATAGAAAATTAAGTAGCAAATTCTTAAAATTATATTATAATATGTCTCCTTATCGCGCAAGATATACCCAATCATATCTTCACCTTTCCCCTTCATCTGATTGGTATGCAGACAGAGTGCTCTAAAACGTTCGTTCCTAAAACGTTCCAAAATGTTAAACAAACTTTAAATTAAAAATGTTTTGAGTTAATACCGTTAGTATTATAGATAAAATAGTATATGTAAGTACCTATATATGTATCTTTAGATTTATTTATTACAAAAATAACAGTAAATGTAATATAAAATGAAAGTAAAATTAACTGAAAATAAAAAAATAAAAATAAAAATAAAAAAAAAGACTTAAAACACCTTTTTTTTCTTTTTTACTAAATCTTGAAAAGTTTCACAAATATTTTCTCATTATAAAATATTAAAAGTAGGTCTAATCTCTCTCACACTTTTTTCTTTCAATATTATCCTATAAATATATATATATATAAATATATATATATATATAGATATTTATATTTATTTATATTATGTATACATGGTATAATAATATATTGTAATACATAATTTTAAAAACTAAAATCCTAGTAACCAGTTAAAAAATAAATGCACCTCTACACAATCCAAATAATAAAAAAAATAAAAAAATAAAAAAAAAAAAAAAAAAATAATTTTAAAAGTAGCTCAAATACAGAAACATGTTGCTAAACCACTTCTATTGTTGAGAAAAAAAAAATATTGTACATATATGTAGCTACCAAGAAAATTTTGTTTTTTTTTAATTTAAGGTTTTTCTATCTTAAAATGAATAAAATATAAACAACAAATAAATTAAAATAACATTTTATTTGTATTTGTTGTAAGCAGTAAAAAAAAAAAAAAACGTAAAGAATAAAATTACACCAACACATACACATACATATGTATGTACATCATAAAACATTCTTTCAAAAGATTGTTAATAGAACTTTCACCATTTAAAAAATAAAACAAAAAATAAAACGTGGTTTTTTTTCTTTCACAAAAAATAATTTAATAAAAGCAAAGATAAAAAAAGACATAAAATAAAATAACATGTAGCTTGTGTGCTATTTATTAATTACCAATGAATAAAATATCTTTTAAATTTGTAAATATAAGAGAGCGAAAAAAAAAATAAAAAGAAAAACGAAAAAAAAAACAAAAAACAAAAAACCAAAAGATTTTTTAAATTTTTAAAAAAAAAAAAAGGAAAAATTCTCAAAGTTTTAATAAAGGTAAGCAGAAAGACAAATTTTCCCTTATCGTTTTTTTTTTTTTTTTTTTTTTTTTTTTTTAGATAAAAATGGATCAAAATCATGCCCCATTTCCATATCAACCATTATGACTAAACTATATAATTTATATGGGTCACATGTTATATTAATTGAATACAGTAAAACCCGCTTAAGTACGTTTCCGATCAGAACTTTTTTCGTTTTAGAAACCAGAAATATTAACATTTTAAAATTTTCTGAGAATGCCATACAAATATACTCACTCGTTTTAGTGTTTATCGTTTTAGTACCTAAACCTCTTAAAGTACTCAGTTTTTCAAAACACAATATTAAATTTTTGATTAAAATTTTACTTTTAATTGCCTCAAGAGACATCTACTTTCTGTAAGAAAATGTCATTAGTTATGAATAAATACCTACCATATGAGGCAGTTAAACGGATTTTAAATAAGTAGGCACCTTATTTGAAGCATTTATCTGAGTTCGGTTAAGTGCTTTGTTCTGATAAGTGCTCAAAATTGTTAACATTTTTATAAGCGGGTTTGACTGTATTAACTATTTAGTCATTTCGATTCAATATAAGTAATGAAAATTATTTAAAATATACATTATACATAAGTGTACCTATGCCGTATACAAGAAAAAATTTAGCGTAGAAATTTTTTTATTTTAGAAAATTTTCTCTTATACAAAATCTTACATTACAAAATTCACATAACAAAATACAATGTATAATGAAAGACTATTCTAAAATTGTTTTTTGTTTTTTAATACATATATTTCAAAAAATAATTTCGACGTTCCCAAAACCCCCAGCTAAACAAATAAATTTCCTTATATAAATGAGATTTTATATCGCAAGATTTTGGATCACTCCCTACATTAATTAAAAAGATTAAATTATTGGTGGTTGGGGCCTCGGTGGCCTAGTGGATAAGAGCATATAAAATACGCTGTAATCACTGAAGGAGTATGGGTTCAAATCCCACACACGTCGTAAGAATAATTCCCCTTACGACATTTACAGCCACGCCTGAAAAGGCAAGGCTGTGTAATTTTCTTGTTACATTTATGTGGCAGGAAATGCATCAAAAAAAAAAAAAACAAAAGAAAATTGGTGGTTACAAAAATCATCATAATTACATAGGTAACCAATAAAATATAATGTTAATGAAGATTAATATTAAATGATGGTAGGATCTGGTAGGATTAAGTTCGTTTTCTATATACAGAATAACTTATGTATGTATGTATGTATATAAAGAGAAAAAACAAAAAAGATTCTTTTTACAGTTTTTTAGTTACTATAGAACCGAAACTGGTTCAAATCACTTGTCTCAAAATTAATCGATTTCAAAGTTTTTTTTTTTGTTATAAAATCATGGAATTTCTACCCTATATTTAAATTAAAAAATCTTAATTTTAAACTTTCATTTTATTTTTTCGATTAATATTTCGTAATTAATTATTGAGGGGTTTTTTTTTTTGCAATATTGAATTAGTAGAATTTTTGAATATCGAAATTTTTGTCATTGTCATTTTGTAACTTATTTTGTTGATGAGATGACTATACCTATCATAAAATGGGATTTTTTTTTTTTTTGTGTTAATTTGAGTATATGTATATATTTTTTTTTTTTATATAATAAATTATATAATAATTATATGGTCGTATATGTATAGTTACATATGCATTTTTCTCTATTTATTGTCGTTATGATTCGGATCTGTTTCATGCCTTTGTTTATTCTCAGTGATTCATGCCGTAAAAAAAAAAAAACTATCATTCTGTATATAAAATTCTAATTTTTTTTTTTTTGTTACTTAAAACTGTATAATATATATACATGTGTATATACATACATATATATAGATTCAGACCAGATAAATAATATTTTTTTAATGAAATTTCTTTGTTCACAAAAGAAAATGATATTTATGAAAAGATCGTTCAAGATCAATGAATAAAATTTATAATACCTATGTAATAAAAATATTTCGAACTCTTCGACCATTATAATTTTTATTAAATTAAGTTCATTTTGCAGATATAAGCATAATATTATGTTAATTAACATAATTGAAATACATATACATACATAGGTATAATATCTTAAAAAATACAGTTAAAAGCCTTTTCAAAAGATGCAATTTTGCATATCAGCCGCATATATGAACATATTATGGTTTACAATGGACGGTCATGTCAATTTTTTTTTTTTTCATATGGCACAAAATGCACAAAAATTTGACATTCTCGAGTGCTCAGGTTGATAAGAGAAACTATTGAAATCAACTGACCAGACCACTTTTCAATAGAGATCAAAATACTTGGACATTGCTCATTAACCTAAATACTTGGAATCCAATATGTACGATATAAATTTTTTATCTAAAATTAAAATGTTAAAAAACTAATATCTCCACAATAAAATGTTTAGGTACTGTTAAGTTTTACTTGTAAAAATAAATTATTCTAACATCAATAATAATTTTTTAATAGTAATAACAACTAACAACATCATCACGTATTAGAATAACAACAACAATATAATAATACGGATGGTAACAACAACTACAACATTGTTACATATACAAATTTCTCTAATTAAGCATCATTACAACAATCTCAATCTCTGCGTTCACACGTTGTTGTGATCGTCAGTTGTTATTTCTTCTTTTTCTTTCCCACTTCCTCACTTCTCCTAAAAAAAAGCTTTAAAACGATAAAAAAACGACGAAAACGCGGTTAACACCCGAAAACGTTGTTAACATTTTTGTTAATCAAAATTTAGCTGATTTAAGTGTTGCATGTCACCAATATACATAAAAAGCAACAATAAAAAATTTTATCACGTCAAAAAAATAAGTTATAATATTAACACACACATATAAAGTTGCAACAGCAACTGACTACATAGTCTAAACGTTAAGAGCTTTGAAGCAGTATAACAACAAGATGTATTAACAACAACTTTTAACACCGTGTAAACACAACCTATTGGATGCAAAAATAAATAACTTTAGTGTCCATTTGAAAATAAAAAGCAAAAAGATTCTTGAAACGTCACGTGATAAGTCAAATTTAATTTGATTTTATATTATTTTTTAATTCATGATGTACCTATCTGACTTTTTATAATATAAAAAAAAAAACATATAATATCATCTACTACAGTCGAAAACGTATAACTACAAAACGTATATATGTAACTGCAAATATCTTATAACTGTACAAATTTTATTTATCTGGTTAATGTCCAATTGTCCGTTTTCGACTGTATATAAAATATTAATTTTTAGTTATTACAATTTAAGGTAATAACTGTCTACTCTACGTATAAAATTTACTGACTTCAATAGTATTTTGAATGACTAAATGGGGGAAAAAAAAAATTGTTTTGTTGATGACTACCTACCTAACATAAAATGGTTTATTTTATTTTTTTTTTTTTTTTAAATATATTCTAAAAATATTCAGAAAGCATACCCAAAAAAAACATCCAAATGTAAAAAATTTAAAAATTTTCATTTGACAATTTTCATTTCAGATCGAAAGTGTAACACAGACATAATATGTTGACATTTTTTTTCATTGATGAAAACATTATAATTATGTACTAAAAACTACATACATATATGTATATAGATTCTAAGTCCGTAGTGCATTTTAAACATAAAAAAGAAGACATTAAAAATGCTTGCAACCGTTTTTAATACCTTTTACCAAACCTTTGAAATCTGAAATCTATCGGTCAAATAAGTAATTTTATTAATTGTCGTGTCCTGCCCTGCCCGGTCACTCATACTAAAATGATGTCACCGGATTTATACTTTTTTTTAAATCAAATTTTTTTTCATTTAATTTTTTTTTTTTTTAATTTAAAAAAAAATCATGTTTTGTTATTCTATTAAGGTATTAATAGTTAAAATGAAATTTTGTAAATCAAGTACCGTGTCAATTAACAGGGATTGAATGTATTTGGAGCAAAATAAGTACACATTCATAAATATACAAAACAATAATAATTAAAAAAAAAAAAGAAAAAAAAAACTTTCGATAGGTACCTATTAATATAACTTTAAAATACATACATATGTACTAAGTAAACTACTAGGTATACTTTTATACTATATTATATTGTATTTACTGATCTGTAAAAGCTGACCTTAAACTTCGTTGTTGAATTGAATTTCAAAAGCATAAAATAAAATATAAAAAAAAAAAAAAAACAGTAATAATAATAATAAAGAAAATTGAATAATTTTTTTTTTCTCCCTATTTCTATTTATTTCTAGTTATTTCACTGTAATCTATGTTTGTTATTAAATAAAAAAATTTTGTAGTTACTAGTTAGTTAGTATAAAATATACTTTTACATACATATTATAAATGCACATAATAATACATTTTTTTTTTTTTTTTTTTTTCAAAATCAGTGCAAATAATGGTATCTTGTTAAACCTGTATAATATAATGTACCTTCTCCATTTCTCTTTAATTTCCGTTTATAAAAAAAAAAAAAAAAAAAAAATTGTATGGAATTAAAATGAAATGTTTTTTTTTTTTATTCAAATCTAGGTTACTCAGCTTTCATGTGTTTCTTTCTACAAACTTAAAATGAATATAAATATACATGCATACATACATATATATATATATAAAATTGTTACTGAAGTATTTTTTTTTTTTGTTTTTTTGTTATTACTATTTTTTTTTTTTGTATTTTTACGTCTAAGCTTTAACGGTGTAAACTGGTTGACCTAGTTTAATATCCAAATGAAAGTCGTTGTAAATAGTCGTCGTTATTAAAATCGACGTCGTTGTAGTCGTCGTTGTAGTCGTCGTCATCGTCGCAATCGTCATTGCAAGCTATTATCAATCTTATACATCGGTCGGTTGAGCTCTTACCAAAGTAGTTATTTAATTATTATTGTTGTTGTTGTTCTCATTATTATTATTATTATTATTATTATTATTATTTTGATGATTATTGTTGATGGTTTTATTTAATATTATTAGAAACTTTCTCTTTATTTTCTATTCGTTTTAATTTTCAAGCATTTAAAATAAAATACATAATATACATTATATCTAAATATACATAATAGGTACATATCTATTTAGATTTAATAAAATTTAATACATACTTGCATAAACAAAAAAAAAAATAAATAAATAAATAAATGAAATAAATTTTTATTTTAACTAATTTCATATTACATACATATATGTACATACATATGTACATAAATATTCTACAATATTTTATAATATTATGTAGTATTAAGAAAATCACATTGAAATATTATAATATTGGCCTAATAAATTAATTTTTTTTTTTAGATTTTTTAATTAATATAGAGAGAAAATTTTAAAATGTATTCCAATTTTTTTTTTTTTTTTATTTTATGAAATAAATGTAAAAAAAAAAAAAGACTCAAAACATAGTGTGTATAAGGGTTATACACCAGATATTTTGTAAATATTAAAAAAAAAATAAATAAATAAATATAAAAGTTTCAAAAAAGTTTATAAGATACAAAAAAAAAGTAAATTATTGTAAGGTAAAAAACAATAAACTTGACTTTATTGAAAAAAAAAAAAACAAAAAAATGACAAAAGGTAAATTAAAATTCTTAATTTTTACTATTAGATAAAATTATTTTTTTAGTAAGTAAGGTACATAAGTACAATTAGGTAAGTGTACCTACGTATATTCCTAAAAATTTACAGTTGATATCTCATTAAGATTTTTTTTGTTTTTTCATCCCTATATTTTGTTAAGAAAAACATTTTGAGATTGTTTTTTATTTTATATTTTACATGTTTAAAAAAAAATAAAAAAAATTTTGCGAATACAGGATCAAAATACTAGACAAAGAAGAATATGTTAATAACGTTAATATAATGTTATGTTCACAAAATGTACTTATTATATGTATGTACAATTATAACAGTTGTACTTTTTTTTTTGTTTTTTTTTTTTATATTGTATTTCTCTGCCACATAAATGTGGACAGGAAATTACACAGCCTTTTCTGTTCAGGCGTGGCTGTAAATGTCGTAAGGGGGAATAACTCTTATGACGTGTGTGGTTCCTCGGTGTTTACAACGTATTTTATACGTACTTACCCACTAGGCCCCATCAGTTGTACTTTTATCTTATTTTGTTTTTAGATGAAACTTTAATAGTTCTTAATGCCAATATTAATCCTAAACTATATAATCATATATGGAATTATGATTCTTCTTGAATCTTTTCCAATAAAAACTTTTGAATCAAAAATGCATCAAATATATATTTATTAGAACAGGTGAGAACAGTTATATCAATTGATTTTAGTATCAAATTGACATTATGTACGTGACATTATATCTAAATGGTTAAAATGTCAAAATTTAATCCAAGAATATAAATTTAATGTCAGAATTTAATCAAATTCAAGACTATAACCTAGAGAAACAAACAAAATGTCTACAGTTTCTTTGGATGACTTTTAATGGCTTTCACTGATCCTTGAAGAAAACGAAAAAAAACAAATAATGAGAAATTTTAAAACATTTGACATAAAATCATCTATATGAGAATGTCTTGTCTTTAATGATTATTAATTTTAGTAAAAAATTATATTTATTAAATTAAAATTATAATCTACAATTAATAATTTTTCCTTTTTTTTTTTAATACTACATATTTACATAGGTATATAATTATTAATTAATATTCAATTTTTTGAACTTCTTTTATTTTATATGTATGGGCACGTACATATATATTTTCTTTCTTAAGTAGATATTTCTCACATTTCATTTGACATCTTTATAAAAATCACCAAAAATTAAAACAAAAAAAAAAAATAATAAAATTTCAATTAAAGATTTTCTATTTTTGTATTTATTTATTTATTTTTTTCAAATTTCAACCATATTTGTTTTACCCGAAATATCAATATTTATACTATCATAATAATTGGCTAAAAAAAAAAAAAAAAAAAAATCATCATGCGATAGGCGAGAAAATTTAATCATTTTTTTTTTTTTTACTTCCAACTTCTCTCAAGCCGAAACGTAGGTTAACTTTAAATTTTCCATTTTTATCAACAAAAAAAAAAAGAAAACCAAAACATAAGTTAATGGTAATTTTGGTAATAAGTAGAATAAGAATTCTAATAAATAAAATTTTTTAAAGCGTTTTGTTTTTTTTTTTTTTTGGTACTGGCCATTCAAAAATTCGCGCAAAATTTAAAAATGTTAAAAAAAAAAAAAAAAAAAAAAAAAACACCTAATCTGATATATATATATACAGTCACACATAGAAAATATAATTTATATTCTTTTTTTTTTTTTTTTTGTAACCAGCGAAATCATGTCATCGTCATCATTATTATCATGATAATGATCATGATCATGATCATGATCATTTTAATCATTACCACAACACAATTTTCGTTTGTTCGTTTACAGCTCATACAAACAATATATACGTTGACCTCATTTGGTATTTTTTTTTTTTTTTTTATTTTTTTTTTTATTTTTCACGGTAAGTTTTCATGATATATATGTATATATTATATATGTATATACCATATTGTAGTTAAATCAAATGCAAAGTAAAAAAAAAAAAAGAAAAAAAAGAAAAATATATTAAATTTTTTAAAGAGAAAAATAGAAAACAAGAGAGATTAGAAATTTTTTTTTTTTTTTTTTGTAAAACTAGAAATTTAGGCTAAAAATTATTACTTAAAAAAAAAAAAGAAATTTTTTTTTTAAATTATTAATACATAATTATTAAATCATAAATAATGTTATATAGCTATATATATGTATATGTATATAATATTTATTTATGTATATTATATGTTTTATATATCCTTTTTAATACATTTCTAGTTTCATACCTTCTAGTCTTGTTTTACTCTAGACTAACAAACTCGGTCTGGTCGTTCTGTGTCCTCTCTCGAGAGTGTCCACGGTGTCCACGGTCTATTTACAAAACTTCTACATCCTTTACGATAAATAAAATGAAATTTTAACCATATATGGATAAATTTCTTATAACAAGTTAATATATTGTAGAACAACTTTTCTATGTAACCCCGCAACTATTACAGAGCTAACGGAGCTAAAGTGTCTCAAAATTAAAAAAAAAAAAAAAAAACCCCCTATTTCAAAAAGTGTACCTATATTTCAAGTTCTATACTTAATATTTTTTTTTTAAATCTAAAAACTCTCAATGACAACAGGTTTTTTTTTACTTTTGCAAATCATCATCAAAATTAATTAATAATCCAAGATTTTGCTTCGATCATACTTATCTCTTCTCCTGCATGGTTTTTTTTGGGTAAATTCACAGAGAAGGGAGGCATGCATCTAGATGCAAAAATTATTTCGATTACATTTCATATAGGTACTCTTCGGTAATATTAACGAATATTTTGTATCCATTATGCATCCACTTGTTCACGAGATGAAAAACGGCGACATTTTTATTTTGAAAGTTTTATTTAAAAGTTTAGCTTGCTAGGCTAGTATGTGTACAACTATTGTTTTGACATTTGATGAAAAAATTATTCACAAAATACAAAATGGTTAAACCAGAGAAAATTGTTATTTTATGAAAAGAAGAAAAAGAAAGAATTTTTAGAAAAATTTTAATTAATTCTGATTTTTCTTCTTTAATATTAACTGCAAATCAATAACAACCATTGCAATTTTTTTTGCTTTTAATCATATTCATCTTCAAAATATTTAACGTTTAAAATTTTTGACGTTTGATTTTACGTCTGTAAAACAAATTTGCATCTTGTATGCTTCTTATAGAGATGCAAAAAATTTTGCATCTAAAATGAGCGAAAGGGAGAGCATATCTTGATCTTTTGTTAGATGCATATAATATGTATTAAATATTTATTTATTCCTTCTTTTTTATTTTATTTTTTTTATAACCAATTTTAATTAAAATAAAGTTAAAATATTTTACAGTAATAACTAATCACAAGTGATCATTTACTCAACTCTTAAAAAAGTTTTAATTACATACCCTTATTAAATTGTAATAACAGGTTTTTCCCCTTTTTTTTTTTTTGTTAATCAGAGCATATAGATCTGATCATGGCTCTGATTAAAATGACCAAGCTATGATCAGACCACGCATTCTTAGAATTACGCTAAGATCTCGGTCAAATATAAATAAACAAAAACAAGGCAGAATGTAAACAAATGGTTTTTAAAGGCGCACATTTCCTACAAAGACAATAAAAACTGCTTAGAACTGTGACTCTGCATCAAAATTTAAAAATTTCATATTATGTAATAACAGAAAATGTAAAAATAGGACTTTTTTGGAATTTAGAGGGGCTGTAAGTCCGGAACTCTATATAACTAAGAAAGACCCACGTAACACATGTTAAAATATACCTATTACTGAAACTTTAATGGTTAAGTCTTGCCGAAGAAAATTTGTACAGGTGTTTAAACAAAAAACAAATGTTCAATTTTTGAGCCCTAATACCTCTTAAATAGGGGGTGGTACAAAAAAATTCTGAGGAAGCTTATGCTAATTTTAAAAGTTCTTTCTTCCCTCAAATTTTCAAGGTTCTATTTAAAAGCGTACCGGAGTTATGAAAGAAGAAAAATTCATACAAAATTTGGTTTTCACATAACAGTAACTTTAAAAAATTTGTATAATTTTGATATTGATTTACAAAGGTTAAAAAAAAAACCTGTCGAATGGCGTTTTTAAATTGAAAAATTGTTTAGTGCAACCTGAGATATACATATTTAAAAACAAGGCTTTTTTCAAAGTTTAAGGGGCTACATACAAAAGTTGTTCAAAAAAATTAATTTTTTTATGAGTACTACCCATGGTTAAAATTTTATTTCTCGTAGAACGTTTCTCGTTTACAAGTTCGGTATAAAACTTTTGTAAACAGACGGATGGACTGACAGAGTGAAAATAATAGGCACATTTTTTAAAAACTTTTTTTTGGAAATGTGCTAAAAACTATTTGAAACTGTTATTTTTATTAAACGACGTTCAAATTTCCAAAAAATTATTAAAATGCGTCTATACTACGAACATTAATTCAAAAACTCCTTTTTTCAAAACCTTTTTTTTTTTTTCTTTTATAATCTATTTCTTTTTTTTAATTCTTCTTTCTTTTTATAAATCCTTTATATTACGCATTCTTTTCTCATACATATTAAAATAGAAAAATATTGAAAACACTGGGGTTACAGACTCTAAATCTCCACTAAACAAATTTTTAATACCCTTGCAAAATTGGTGAGGTCTGTCGTGTCCCTAAACCCCATAAACAAATTATTGGAATTTGTTTTCATAACAAACTCTAAGATCTAAAAAGACCATGTGTAACCAACTCTAAAACCTGAAAAGACCATGACGTGTGTATAATGCACTTTAGCAAAAAAAAACGTTACAAACACTTTATACAAACAGTTTAAAATACCGTTAATTGTACGAACATTTTCCAAGTTTTCTTAGAACCTTATACTTATGTAAGAAAAATTGTGAAAAATTAAGAAACAGTTTCTTTAGTTTTAAGTAAAACCTGTTAGCACATGCTAGAAGAAAGGCTGTTAACACATATATAAACCCCTAATGTTAGAGTTTTAATTTGAAAAAATTTTGTGCAGGCATCTAAAAATATTTTACTGCTTATTATTTCTTAAGCAGAGCGAGGTATAAAAAAAGAAATATTCTCATGTAACATATGTATGCTAATTCCAAAAAATTTTTGTTTCCTTAAAATTGGAAGATTCTAATTAAAAATTTTTTCATATAACGGTAAATTTTAGTTCTAAATTTAATACTTATGTATAAAGGTAAACAAAAAACGACATTTTTGGCATTTTTTGATTGAAAAAATATTAAAACAGAAACTGAGATATACATAATAATTGAAAATATGACTTTTCCAAAATTTGAGAAGCTGGTAGCTCCCCAATGAATGGGTCTACATAAGACAGAAAAATTGTTCTACAACATTAATTTTTTTTTATGAATCCAACCCATGGTTAAAATTGCATTACTCTGCTTTATCTTTAACGGTATAGAAATTTTGTAAACATACAAACAAACGTGGAATAGACAGACACACAGAGTGAAACTAATAAGCAAAATTTTTCAAAAATATTTTATGGAAAAATTAGCTAAAAAGATTTCCTTTTCTTATTCATCTTTAATGGTTAGAACCTGTTAGGGTTCTACAAAAAAAAATCTTATTTTTAAATATTCAATATATTATATGTAATTTCTTTATATTGTTTTTTTTTTTTTTTTACCTGTACCAGAAATAAACCATAGAAAATTTCTTAATTATATTTTATGACTATTTTTCTTTTATTTAAATTCACCTTTACGAGAAATTTCAGAGCTCAAAATTAGAAAATTGTCAAAGTAACTTTCCTATCATTTCTACTTCTCTTAATGTCGTAACTGTAGGTTTTATAAAAAAAAATATATAGGTACATAGGTATATAAAATTTACATTGCAATTTTATATTTGTATATGTATGTATGAATGTACGTTAAATGATTTTCTATAGCCTATAATTAGGAGTTTTCGTAAAATTAAAAAAAAAAAAAAAATTACCAAAAACTGTCATCTTTTAAAAATAGAAGTACCTATGTATATAATATGTAAATAATACTTTTAAAATGCGTTTACATACATACATGTGTATGCATATGTATATTAAAAATATGTGATTTTAAAAACCCTTGGTTTTATATACTGCCTTGCTTCTTTTTTTTTTTTTTTATACTTTATTTTTAGATTGTATTCGTAACAAAAGGGAATTCAACAATTTACACTGTTAACAGTGAGTAAATTTTTCTTATATGTAGAAAATTTTTTTTTTTTTTGTTTTTAAAGGAATCTGATGTATCGTTTTTTTTTTTATTTTTTTATAATTTTTATTCAAAAATAAAACAAAATGTGCATTCCAGTTAAAAAAAAAATTGTTTTTTTTTTTTTTGAATTTTTCTTATTGTTAAATGTTGCAGATCAAGGTCAATGAGTTAAAAACCGTAAAACAATTTTAAAGATAAATCCACAGATACAATCTATTTGACATCCTTGATTATTTTATAGTTATAAAATATGTACATACTTTTTTTTTTTATTTTTAACGTGTACATATGTAAAACTTTATATTACATATTTATATTATTAGTTAATAATAAATAGGTATTTAATATATAGATAGCTAAAAACGTTTTTAAGAAAAATTTAAAGATATAGATATTAATTACCTCTGGGTTTAAACGAAATGCTAGTGATGGAGTATTGTATAGCCAGTTAGTACATAATAATTATGTAAGTATAATCTGGTATAACACTTTTTGCTATATTCAATTCCAAGTTTTTTTTTATATGTATGTACCAAATCAATTTAAAATCCTATACAAATACAACAAATACCTAGAGCATGCTCTAAGCAGAATTTGCACATAGAGTGTGCTCAGACCGCTTAGATTTAATAAAAAAAAGCACAATTTGAGCATGTTTTATTTTCACAAAACGAAATTTTGGTTTAAAATGTTAAAATTAAAAAATAAAATTAATAAAATAAAAAATGACCTCGGTGGCCTAGTGGGTAAGAGCGTATAAAATACGTTGTAAACACCGAGGGAGTGTGGATTCGAATCCCACACACTTTTTAAGAGTTATTCCCCCTTACGACATTTACAGCCACGTCTGAACAGGAAAGACTATGTAATTTCCTGTCCACATTTATGTAGCAGAGAAATGCATTAAAAAAAAATAAAATAAATAGTACCTATGTATGTATACCCAGGTATAATAATAAAAATGATTTTGTAATAATAAAATATGGATGAATAAAATAATAATAAAAAAAAACTTATTTTGGATTTTTTTTTTTTTGAACAAACGTCAAAATGTATGTACTTGTCAATTTATTATGCTCATTCGCTCATTGTTCAGCCGTACTTGAAAAACGTTTTTCTGAACATGACGTATAGAGTGTGTAATTTGAGCATTCTCTAATTTAATAAAAAAAAAAAAACACCAATCACAAGCTTTTAGTCTAAAATAAAACAAAAAAAAACACCAATTTCATTTTGACAAATGGCATGCTCTGCTCTATTTAAAAAGAAAAACCCTTAAGTTACTATGGATTATACAAACTATTTATGTATGTACCTACCTACGCAAACTTTGATGAGACAACGTAAGCGTTAATCTTTCGATTGTATAAGTTTGCATTAAAATCTACAGTTAAAAAACTAAGTGACTTAACGCTAATAATATAGAGGACAATGTACATATGTATATATGAGTATATAAATATTTAGTACATAGCAAACAAATTGCACCATAACTCATACTTTTTCTGTTTTTTTTTTTTTTTTTTTTTTTAGAGCAAACCATGTCCTTTATCATCATTTATTGCCAATCCATCTTGTAACAAAATTTTTTTTATATAAGAAAATGACAAAAAAGTTGAAATCGAAAAAAGAAATAGAACAGAACTAAAAAATAATATTAAAATACAACAAAATATAGAATCAAGTTGCAAGCATGTGTATACATACATAAATACATACATGCATACATAGAGACGTACTAAACAAATCTTAATTTAGTTTCTTTCATTAATTTTAGAACAGTGAACAAAATTTGTGATGAAAAAATATTCTAGATTTTTTTTAAGAACAGTTCCGGACAATTTTTTTTGTTTTTCCTTGACAGAAGTTTTGATAATGAGAAAAATTTTAATTTAAATGCCTAGAAGGTGGTTAAATTTTTTTTTTTTTTAATTCTTAACAATTACTGAAAATTTAGAACAGAAAAATTGAAAAAAAAAAAACATTAATACGTTAATTATCACATTTGCCGAACATCACTCAAATGTTACAAAATTCTGTGCTCACCGGTCAACATAAAAACACCCTTTACTTTAAGTCGCAATGTATCATCGGTGAACATTTTAATAATTAAGGTAAAAAAGAGTATATTAAATTAATTCGGACTTTTGGAGAACATTCAACAACGTGGAACTTAACATAAGTTTGTTTTTATGTGTACCGATGAGCACGGGAATTTGAAAAATTTTTAAGTGATGCTCACCGGTGATACAATGTGTATTTAATGTGTTAATTAGATTTTATGTTCTTGTGAACTGTTGTGATTATGTATTTTCAATCTATTAAGAAAAGCTAATATATTTTGGGGCCTCAGTGGCCTAGTGGGTAAGATCGTATAAAATACGCTGTAAACATTGAGGGAGTGTGGATTTGAATCCCACACACGTCGTAAGAGTTATTCCCCCTTACGACATTTACAGCTACGCCTAAAAAGGGAAGGCTGTGTAATTTCTTGTTCAATATTTTAGGTATGTGGCAGAGAAATGCACTAAAATAAATGTATACCTATATATTTTGCATAGGTACATAATATACACTTTAGGCAAGGATATATTATATAATGTACCAACACACATACTTAATGTATATGTTTGAATATTTATTAGGTGTGTAGTGTGTACTATGTATGCATGGATATGTATTTATACTTTGACTTAAGTGTAACAAAGTAATTATTATCAATGATCAGATCACTCAATATTTATGAAGTATTTACCTATTTGAAACTGAATTATAATATACATATGTATGTACATATGTATGCATGTATATAATATATGTACATTATATATTTCTATAGAAAAATAGGTATTTTCAAATAGGGACTTAATATGTACATGCATACCTAATAATATATCTCATACATATATCTACATACATATGCATATATAAATACATAAATACATATTATATTGAGCTGTATTTTAATTGGCAATACATTTCATATACAAAATATATGTATGAACCTATTATAAGTAAATATTTAGTATTGAGCTTTTTAATCGTTTTTAATTCTTGTTAATTTATTAATGTTTTTTTTTTTTACTTTTTCTTTCTAGTAAATTTAAAACAAAGAAAATTTTTACATTATTTCATCATACTTATTTATGTATGTATACATTATTATATTGTAGGAAGGTACATCAGGAATGTGTACATATGTATGCTTATATATAAATATATTGTATGTATGTATATACATTCATATTATGTACCTTTAATAAGTACTTAAATTTATCCTTATCATTTCACACGTACTTAATATAAAATATAAAGCCATATATACTTTCACATATATAAATATACATATGTATGTATGTATGTATGCATATATTATATAAACATATTGTGATGTACATATATATCTACATATTATTATGTTATGGAAACATGTACATATGTATGTATATTGTAAGAATCAACAATTTCTTAATATGTAGGTATGTAAACATAAAAAACAATAAGAAAGAATGCAATTTACCTACCTATAAAACGCATTATTTTTCCTTTTTTTTTTGTCCATTAGTAGGTATATGTACCCTACATAGTGAACAAAATATACACTTCTATAAATAGTATATAATATGTACATATGTCCATTGTTCATGAATATGTGCATAAACATGTACATAGGTACTATGTATTATAAAATGTAATATATACTAAAATTACCATATTTATTTTATTAGTCTGTCTATTTTAATTACAAAAAAAAAATAACAACAACAACACAACATCAACAACAGAAAATAACAACGCAAACTACAAAAAGAACAAAAACAATATAAAAAAAGATAAAAATAAAAAAATCCTTGAAAAGTGCACAGCACTGCTATTCAAATAAAATTTAATGAACTTTGAATAAAAAGCAAAAGAAAGAAAAAACAAAAAAATAAGCAAAAAAAAAAAAAAAAGTTCATTGAGTAAAAACTTAAATGAACTCCCTATGAATCATGTTCAGTTTTTTTTTTTTTGTGTATTTATTATGAAATTTATTACAAATACTTTTTTGAAAAAATCTTATACACATACCTACATTATGTATAAAAACATATAAAAATATTTTCTTGTTGACCAAATAACTTATATCATGTAAATACATATTTATATATTATATAAACATGTGTATATTATAATATAAACAGTGAAACCTACTAATTTGGAACGTTCTACAATCGGATTATCTACATAATAATTATTATGTACATATCTTCATACATAATATTTATATATGTATATATATATGTATATGTATGTGCATATATTGGATTATATATGCAACTTAACTTTATTAAATACACACTAAACGTATGCATACATTCCATACATACATTATCCATAATAATATACGCGACCATACGTACCTACATATCTATTATTATTCTTTGGATCTTGAACAAAATTTAGTAAATTTTTTTTTTTTTTCGAATCTCAAGGATGTTTTAAATAAACCGATTTTACTGTAATAATATTCAATTCTTACATTAATATGTAATAATAAAAATTAAATAATAATTATTGGAAAAAAAAAATGTATTACTTACTTATTAAGTTATTATGTATTATTATTTAAAAATAATTTTAAAATATTATATGTATGCACATGTATATATGTAGGTATGTTGTCCATTTTTTGTTTTATTATTTTTTTCAATTTTTTTTTATTTGATTAAGCAAGAATATATAATATGTACCTACATATCTACTTATGTATGTATGTATAAATGTTCCTTAAATAATGACAGAAATAACAGATTATAAAAAAAAAAAAAAAAAAAACCAAAAATTCTACCCTTAATTAAAATTTTATTTTTTCAGTGCAAAATTTTTTTTACTTAATACTTACACACAAACGAACAAACCAAAACCAAGAGATTACACCAAAAAATTTCCAAAAAAAAAAAAACAAAAAATAACAAACAAAGCAAACACAACACAAAAAATAAAAAATATCTAAAAAAGCACAACAATAAGAAGTGAACGTACTTTAGTAGAAGTTCAAGGCTTTTGTGTCTCGTTCAAATATCTTTGGCTGTTGTGTTGTTATTGTTGTTGGTATATTTATTATGTTAAAAAAAAAAAATGTATAGCTATATAATATATGTATAAATATTGCTTAAATAAAAGAGACTATAACACTCTACACATACAATACCAACAACGGGCGACTGACTGTAACTTTTTTTTCGCGATTTTCTTTCTTTCTTTAATATTTTGTTTGTTTTTTTTTTTTTTTTTTTGCAAAACAATTCATTGCGGTTGCTTTGGTGGAGCATATAGCAGAGGTAGCAGTGAGCAGCAGCAGCATAGCATAATATTATAAAAAAAGCGTATAAATTCTTAAAAAATATAGATATATTCATATATTTGTATATTTGTATCCATATATGTATGTATGTATGTACATATTTTTTTATATAAAAACCCTAAAGTTAAGTATTATTATGGTGATTATTTATGAATATAGATCCAGACATTTATATGTATGGATATATACATAAATTTATATATACAAATAGATGTATATATATATATTTTTTTTTTTACCGGTAAGTAAAACAATAACAGAAGGCTAAAAATATATGTATGTTTTGTACATTTATATTTACAGATCAAAACACCACACATATACTTATTTTTTTTTGTCTTTTTATACAATTGCAAAATGTGCAGTGGCGGCCGGTATAAATATCTCATTGACGGGGTCAGTGGCTTGCCACGACATTGATGATGGTCAATAACGTTACGTTTTTTTTTTTATTTTTAATTTTGGTTTTTGTTTTGTGTTTTTTTTTTTTATTATGTTTATAAAAATAATAAAAAAAAAAATACATTTTGTTATTGTTGTATAATGAGATAAATTAATAGGGTAGGTATTTAATTTTTCTTTTTGTTTTTTCTTTTTTTGTTTATTGATATTTCCTATAATAGTCCTAAGATTATGAAATTTATTTTGAATTAAAAAATAAAATGATTTTGTGTAATAATTGCAGATTATTGTATGATATAATTTATTTATAGATAGAAGTACCTATAATAGGACTGGTGGTGGTACCTAATTTAGGTACCTACTGCATAAAGTTTTTTTTTTTTCTAAAATGAGAACAAAGGTTTCTCTAATATGATCGCAATAAAAATATGTATACAATATATGTAATTGCCAAGGTGCTCCTTGAATACAGCCATACTATAATTTATTTATGTATGCACATACATATGTTTGTAGGTGTTAAAATATATATTTTTAGAATCCCAGGACGAAATCAAAATAGAATAAGGCTAAGGTTAAAAAAATTTCAGAATCGATTGTAATGTGGAACAATTTTAAAAGCAAGCTGTTGTAAGTACATACATACATACATACTTGCATACATTTCAATCAATTTCAATGCTTGAAAATTTATGGTAGATGTCAATTTATACCAGAGAATTCAATATGTGGAGATTGGTACATACATACATACATACATTCTTATGTAGTTTGATATAGCTATAAATTTCGAAATTAAGGTCGTATTATTTTTACTTTGTGTCAAGATCATAATTAAAAAGAACGAAACTACCTATGTGTGTATGTGAATGTGAGTTTATGTATGGCTCATTATGAGTTATTATAAACTTGTTCATCTGGATAAAGGTTAATCTGACATTTCAACATTTAAAATATTTCATTTAAACATTATAAAAATAAAAAATACATATATACATACATACATATGTACATAGGTACATACAGACATACTTATAAATTGTAAAATAGTAATCTATCTAAACCTTGACCATAGACAAGAAAACAGAACTAATATTTTTATTATCGTAATTTAATTGTAATATACCTAACTATAAAATAAATATTTAGCGCATGTATCACAGAATAATTTTGGTATGCTATTGTATCGCACTGGTAGTGACCCCACTACTGACAAATGATTTTCATGGGATTTTGACTCACCTAGGAAAACTTACATAGATCTACATTATGTATATGTATGTATAAATGAAAAATGTTTTTTTTTTGTACTTTTATTTTAATAAGTTTACGACTAGGACCAGAAGGGACTTCGAATATGGAAAATATAGTATTCCCTTTTCCAGAATATATTTATATATGAGATTCTGGATTAGAAAAGATGTGAGAGTTGAATTCAAAATTAGGGTATTCCCCTTTTCCGGAATATTTATATATACATATACATATGTATGTATACGAGAGATTCTGAATCAGGGGAGATTTAAAGTTGAATTCTAACATGTAAGTATATACATATATGTATGTAGGTACATATAAGTATTCTGGAAAAAAAGGAATACCCTGATTTTTAATTCAATTCTAAAATAACTTTTAATTCAGTATATCGCATGATATATATATAAACCTTTAATAATGAAATAGCCGAAGCCGAAAACAAAAAAAAAAAAACACGATTTTGATTTTATTTCAAATATGATATTGAAATAAAGCCAAATGACCTTATTTCATTTGGCTTTATTGCATGTACCCCAATTTTTTTCGGTTCTCGCAATCTCGCTTTTTTCGTAGCTAAATCCTGGAACTACATATTATATATTCTTCTCACAATATCGCGATTTTACTGTAACTCCTAATTAGATAATGCATACTTAATGAGTCCTTTGCTTTTCTCATATTTTTAAAATAAACTTTATCATGCGTCTCGACTAGCTTAGCTACATAGTTACTTGCATACAAATCGCTATAAATTCAAATATTTTGCTAACATATACAAACATACATACATACATACATACATAATATAAGTTTTTTCAACTTGCATAAATAAGTATGTACATATGTAGTATGTATGTATATATTTTCCTGTCGGTTAATCTGGATGTAATTTGACATTTTGTACAAAATTAAAGATAATAACCAAAAATTAAGAACAAAATCAAAAGGACAAACGTCAGATGAAATTTTAAATAGGTACCTACCGACTCATCAAAAAAAAATAACATAAAGTAAAAGAATAAGTATAGGCAAATTTAATTTTAAAATTATTTGCAAGATACTTTAGTAGATCGTCCTGCTATTTCAAACTTTGAATTTATTTCTATTTTGACAACTAACTTGCATGAATACAACACAATCCGTCTAAATCTCAACTTACTATGCTAGTAAAAAATATATTTTTTGACAAGTTTATGCGTACAAGATTTACTTGAAAATAACTTACTATAAATCGAGACGTAGTAAGTCAAAAATACTGTATTGAGATACTGAAAATACTGATATAGATATTATGTACTTGAGAATATAAGTAAATGCTGTGCAGTACCTATATGTATGTATGCATAAAGAAGTATGTGCCTTCACATTACATAATATGTATTATGTACATATTTATGCATACGTATATTATATACAATTTATAATTTAAAAAAGTTTTAAAACAAGTTCACATTTTAATTTTGATAAAAATATTAAAACAAAATAAATTATATAGATATACATACATACATATTGTACATATGCATAATATTTATGGAAACATATTATGTAGACAGTAGAAGTATTAATATTTATTGCATTAAATTGCGACTGATAGAAATAATAAAAAAAAATTAAATGCAGATAAAAAATTTTAAATTTTTATTATTCAATTACATATGAATTAAAAAGAAGAATATAATTACATAATGATATAATGATAACGCAATTTGTTGAACAAAATTGTAATTAAAAAAAAAAAAAAGTAAAAGTCCTTTCATAAAAATATTATAATAAAAAAAATGTTAATAAGAATTCTTGGAATTTCCAAAAAAAAAAAAACATTTTAGAATTTTCAAAAAAAAAAGAAAAAACAAAAGTGGTTTAGTTTAACGCATTAATGCAATCCATTTCATACAAATTTTTTGATCGTTTTAAAAAAGAATTTTCGAAGCTAAACCAGCTTCTGTTTGAACCGAAACGAGCTTCTTAACTTCAAATTAATTGAAATCTTCTTATGTATTTAACCTAAAAACATTTTAAAATATATTACATACATATGTATGTACAAGTATATATTAAATAGGTAGGTATATGGTATGTATGTATGTATATAAAACCAAGAGGTTTTTTTTTTAGTTAACCTATAATTGTTATACATATTGTACTTCTTCTATCTATACTATTTATACATATATATACATGCATACATACATTTGACACGACATTATTAGTAACTAATTGCATTCTTTCAAATTTCAAATTCTGTAGGTACTTACAGATCATAATTTTATTTAAAAAAAAAAGCTTAAAAAAAACAAATTATGTATATATGTACATACATATGTATGTACATATTATAATATATTTATATACAAAAATATAAAATGATGTAATAATATAATAGTCAATAGTCAATAGGTAGATATTATGTATGATCCACACATTCCATGCATACTTATGTACATACAATATATATGTACATATATAAAAAGGATATGACTATATGAGTTCACAAAATATAAATAGAAATATAAATACACACCTAATACATATTAAGTACATAATAGGTACATTGAACTGTATAAATATATTTGCTTATAATTTAATAAAAAAAAAAAAAAACAATTTTAAATAAAGTAACGATCTTGAAGTATTTCATTAACCCATAAGCAAAAAGCTTTTAAATATAATACCTACAAACTGCTCGTTAAATTGAAAAGTTATTTAAAAAAAAAAAAGAAGATAACAACAAATTGATAATAAAAACAAAAAAATAAAACAATTGATTTTTTGACATAAGTAACATATTGGATTGAGGGATTGAATGTTTGGAAGAAAAATTTCAAAATACAGAAATGAGGATAATTTTTATGTACATAGATACATATGTATGTATACGTATGTAGAAATGTTTAATAGTAATACAATAATAAATGTCTCAAAATATGAATCAAAAATTCATATTAAATGTTTCATTTTTTCTACCTCATAGGTACATAAATTAAATAACATAACACAAGCTTTTTAACATTATTTCTATTCTAGACTATATTATACAGGGTGCTTCCGACTCGATGATCTTCCTTGAAATTGGTAATCGGGCAGGATATTGTGGACCCTTTTCGAGATATGAGGGGTTAAAGATGGTTCAGAGATTAAAGAGAGGTTCGAGATATGAAGGGTTAAAGAAAATAACACACACTTTTATATTTATTTTATATACTTCATATCTTAAAAACGGTTAGAGATAAAGAAAAAGTTATTAGCTACTAATTATAGGACTTGAAAAGTTGTATACAAATATGCTATGAAAAGTATCCCAAAATACAGGGTGTTTCAAAAGAAAATTAAGTTTGAAACATAGTTTTTTTCATTTTAAGTCATTTTGAACCTTCCTTACTTTTTTATCTCTCCGTTCAAAAGTTGTAGATATTTTTATGAAAAGTTGGTAAAACATCTTTAACCCCTCATATCTCGAAAAAGGTCTAGAATAGACAGAGATCAAATTTCATAGAAACTAAAAATGTTCTAAAACTGTGAACATGTATAATCGGTCTTAAGAGGTTTGATCATTTGCATAAAAAATTAACAAAAAAAAGAATCTGTATCTATTAATAATATAATTACAGTAAAAACCAATTATTTTAAAAAACCATTTTATAATTCATTTTTATTCTATATTAGGTAATACTCCGGTTTGCGTTGCTGCACCACTCAATCATCATGCCGATATGAGTTAATAAATTTTAAGTCTGTTAATAGAGTCGACTCCACTGTCAAGAACCAACGAGTATACAAAATTTGAAGTTAATCGGTCAAACAGTTTTTATTTTAGATCAAAAAGTTTAAATAATCGCACCATAGCCCCAATTTTTCGGCCCGTTAGAGCATAATTATTAACCCACAGAAACACTCCTCGTACCCAAAATCCTTTATATTCAAATATTCATGATGATCGGCTGAACAGTTTAAGAGTCTATAAATCAGAAACAGACAGACAATCATTCGCTTTTATATATATGTATGTATATAGAAGATACAATTTATACACTATATAATAAAAAATGCATGTATATGTATATACTACAGCCGAGTAATCAACTACGGAAACTGAAACTTAGTCAATATGAATAAGAAATGCGACCTTGTAGGAGTGGCAAGAAATAAAAAAAAAAATGATTGCGTACATTGTCTATTGTCTCTATATTTATCTCTAATGGTGTAGAATCATTTTGTAAACAAACAGACAGACGAATGAACAGAATGAAACTAATAAGAAAATATTTTTCCCTTAATTTTCTTTTTCTTTTGCAATAAAAATTGACATTTAAAGAACATTTAATTTTTAAACTGTTAAAATTTTAGATTTAAAAAATTAAAAATTAATTAATTTGGCAACCCCAAAATAAAATTTAATCGCAGAAGAAAATTTTAAAACTGCGGCATATAACACCTATATATATACACAGTAGTACATGTAAATATATTAAAATAATATTATTAAAAAAAAAATGAAAAAGCTTTACTACAAAGTTGAAATGTTTTATTAATAATTTAAAATTACTACGTAATATTGAAATATAATAAAGAAAAATAATAATTAATTTGCTTTTATTTTATTTTTATTTATTTTTTTTTGCTTGTTCATTATGACTAAATTTTGTAATAATTAAATAATGTCATAAGTTTATTTTTAAAAATATTCAACATTTTGTATCTACATGTATGTATGTAAGTATATGATTTATATATTACATATGTATCTATGTATATTATTTATACTAATTAAATCTTGTCAAACAAAAGATTGACAAAACAAAATTTCTTTGTCTCCTCTCGAAGCCTACTTATGTTTATACAATTGCAGGAATCTGTATTATAACGGTCAGTTATATTTTATAACATTACTATATATAATAATATGGTATTTATGGATACATATGTAAATATACATTTGACATGCATACATACATATATATCCGTTAATCAGTATTTAATTAATGAAATTCATCAAATTTTCCTGACAATATTGCAATTTATTATTCTTTCTAATAGTAATGTAATATCTAATATGGTACATTATTTTTACCGTTATATTTATACCGCCATATTTTTTTAATAGTTTTAATGTTCTATTTTAATACGATCAAAGTAAAATTAAAATTTTAAGAAATTAAAAAATTTTTTTTTTTAATTTTTACCAACGTTTTTTAAACAGAAGTATATAGGAAGTTGTTTTATCTTAATTCAATCAAATAGACTTTTCAGTAAATTTAGAGAACCGAGAACTAAACTTTACCTACATACATACACAAAATTTTAATTATTCTTCAAACTTACAAATCACAAACAATTTACATACATAGGTGCATACATACATATGTATATGTATTAAAAATTAAGATTGAAGTGAGTTTTTTTTTTAAATTAAAGGTGGTGTCAGGAGAATCAACTGAACTTGTTTGATTTTGACATTTTTCAATTCAACTCAAAAATTTCCCGGTGTCGGCTAAGTGTTGAAGTTGAATTGAAAAATGTCAAAATTGTCCTCATTAAGCTTAAAAATTAGTTGATTATATGAACCATACGTTCATATTTACTTGTTACTGCCTAAATATAAATTCTATGATACTCTAGACTAGGGACTATTGAATATCGATACTTTTGGCAAAATATCGCCATATTTTAATAGATATTTTTCTTTTCGATATTTATCGATATCATCGATATTTTTTTTAAAAAATGGCACAACCCCGATATTAATTACCACTACTTATTTTTTTTTAGAATTTAGATTTTTCTAATTCTATTTCTCAGTTGTCAAAATACTCAAATGCCAAATTATTGTGCTCTAGGCATAAAAATTTATGGCAACACTATCTTCTATCTACAGGTGTCAATTTGTTAAATGCTAAATTGAGTTTCTTTTGATATCCTGTCGCTAACCTAAATATTAAAATTCAAATTCTATTCTAACCTAATCTAAAAAGTGAAAGCCTACATTTTGTTTGCAAAATTTTGCAAAAACGCGTTGTGGTGTTCTAAGTAAAAAAAAAAAACAAGCAAGCAAATTTAATTTTGTTTTTTTCTTTACATTCTTTCAATCTTTTTGTTTTCGTAGCCGATAATTTATCGATAAGATTGAGTCCGATATTTTTTGAAATCGATAATTTAGCTTTCGATATTTATCGATAAAAAATATAGGTATTTTTAAGGAAAGGAACATTCCTACTTTAGACTAGACTGTTATCCACCTCATTACTCATAAGTATGTACATATGTTATGTAATGTACATATATATAATTGTAATTACATTAATTTATACTTTGAAAATGTGTTTACATATTATTACATTGTTACAAATATAGAAAACAAAATTAAAATGCCATAAGTTTATTTTAAAAATTTTTTTTTTTAACATTAATATTATGTATAGTTAAAAAAAAAACAATTTCATAACCTTCTGTAATAATTTTTCATCTATTACATTATGTATGTTTGTAAGTATGTATGTACACATTCTTCAGTTTTGTTTTTTTTTTTTTCTTTTATTATTTTTATTTCTATGCAAGAGAAAGCAAGACATTTTTTTTTTTTTTTTTTGGTAAATTTTCTGTAGAAAATTTGAATTATTCTAGAAAATCTAAATTTTTTTTTCAATCTAGAAATTAGTGATACATAATTTAATAGTTGAAGCAAGACCTAAATAAACAGGCCAAGAACTGAAAACACTTGAATGTAGTTGTGAGAGAATTGCAATCGGTTCTCACGTATCGCGCGTATGAATAATTTCATAATTGATGTGAGTCTCGATTATAGCCATATAAGCGTGTATAAAATTTTAAAGTATGAAAGTAGTATAGACGTATACTATTACGATATTGAGGCAATTTATCTTTAGAAGTTTTTAAAATAAAAAATTTAAAGGATGACAATTTTTTAAATACATATTTATGAATGAAAATATTATATTTCAAAATATTTTTCTTTAATGAATTATGTAAAAAAGATGCGACTTTAATTTTCTCTTTGGACAAAATTGAATAAAGTAAATGGTTTTTGTGTTATTTCCAGATTTATAGTCGGCCCCCTATTTTTTCCATAAGACTGCGTGTAAATTTGTTAAAAGCTGGCCCCTTATTAAGCTTTTACTCTCTGCACTTCATGGCCTGATAATTGATGTGAGTCTCGGTTGAAGTAAAAACTATATAATACAAGTAGGTATGTATGTATGTATGATGAACATATGTATGTATGTATGATGAACGTACAAGCTTTATAATGAAAACTGTGTTTATACTTTATGTCGACCTAATTTTGGCGTTTTTTTTTTGTCAATCATAAATTTTATATTACTTGGGTAGCATATTGACTATACATATATATATGTACATAAGTACAAATAAAAGGACAGTTGAGATAATATTAAAAAAAATAGAATAAAGAAAGCACAATATTAGCATAGGTACAATCGGGCGCGTGTACATTCAATCCAATTATATCCGGGCCTCAGATTTAATTCAAAACCTGTATATGAGCATCAAATTGTTGTTTTTTAGTGTATGCAATTATACGGGTCCGACTGATATGGACAATTTGCAATCTATATGCAAGAAATGGAAGCTATCGAGAAACAGAAAAACAAAATCGACCATTCTGTTAAAACAATTAATATGATGGAGATGTATACGTACGCGTATATATGAAAGTAAAACTTTACTATTCTTCTGGTCCTAACAACAAGAAAAAAAAAATGTTTCTGGAACTAAACTGAACGGTATCCAACATTACGAATCTGTAAGACAATTCTCAAAAATATTATCATTGATCACAGTAGAATGGAGATGTTTAAAAACCAGACCTAATGCTCTTTAGAGCAGTAACGGGGTGGGAGAAAAAAAAATGTTAAAAATGTTTTTCTGATACCGGATTTTATTTAAGATTGGTTCGGTATTTAAAGGTTTTTTATTTTTTGTAAAAAATTTTTAAGAGATTTTTTTTTTTATTAACTTTAATTAGTTTCTTATATACTTTATATGTATATACATATATGTATAAGATATAAAAAAAAATTTTTATATTTATGTATGTATTTATTATTTTATTCTTGATAATCTTAATAATATTTTGTTTTTTTTTTTTGTTTTTTTGAAAGATAAAAACAAAAATAATGGGTTAAATATTACAAAATTTACATTATAACTGTAAATTACTTAATAACATTTAAATAATATTAAAAAAAAAGTCCCAAAAGAAAACAAAAAGAAAAAAAAAACAAAAATCTACCATTAAAAAAGAAAGAGTTTTTTAAAAATCCAATCATAACATAATAATAATTTTTTTTTTTTTTTGTGTCCTAATTTCTATTCTTATAATAACAAATAAAAAAAAAAATAAAAAAGTAAAAGCTTAAAACGAAAGTCGAATTTTATAATGCTCTACATTACAATTTAAAAAAAAAAATAAAAATAAAAATTAAAAACTGCTTATAGTTTATACTTATATAATTACATACATACGTGCATACGTTATGTATGTATATAAAAAAAAAAACAAGTAATTTTACAAAAGTGTCTCGAATTGAAAACATTGGCAATAAAGTGTTAATAATTTACTACATAATATTGTATGTACTTGTTTCTTACTTCCAATTTTCGTCTTTTAAACATTTTCCAAATAGATAAAAAGCATTTATTGTGTCTCTTTAATTATATTAAAAGAATATTATTAAGATTACGGCTAGTAAATAGATATTTTTAATTAAATGTACCTATAGGAATATAATAATTTGATATTACATAGCTCTGTAAGTAAAGGTGTATTGTACTGAATGTTTTATAGCAAAATTATAAAATGAACGTTTATTGTGTTTCTTTACTTAGCGCTATAAGTATATATATAAAAAAAAAAAACAAAAATCTAATACAGTTAAAATTGTGACACCATGTGACACTAATTTTTAAATGCATTTCTCTGACACATAAATGTGGACAGGAATTTACACAGCCTTTCCAGTTCAGGCGTGGTATTAAATGTGGTATAAAGGGGGAATAACTCTTACAACGTGTGTTGGATTCGAATCCACACTCCCTCGGTGTTAACAGCATACTTTTATACGCTCTTACCCACTAGACCACCGAGGCGCCAAATAAAAATTTTAAAAGATGAAAAGTGGAAAGCTGAGATTTGAATGGTGAATTTTTGATATACAATATACCTACATATATTATAGAATTCACAACTAGCTCTAATATATTTTAACATGCTATCGTTTTTTTACTATTGCAATGCGGGTAATCATATAAATTTATAATTGAAGGTTTACACGACAATATTGTTATCATATAATACTATATGTTTTTATTTTTGAGAGTGGATTCTATACATATATTTTCTCAAATTCTTGGAATATTTAAATATTTATACTAGATCATTTAATAATTTTATTTAACTTACCTTTTTTTAACTTTTAAAATATTTTTTTCTTTTAATTGAATATCTACCTATATAGTGATTAAATATGTAATTAGTACTTAACATACACTAAAAATTTGACAGCTAAATAATCAAGTGTGATAAAATTAATTATTATTCAGTATAATTTTCATGGATAATACAATAAATAAATAAAAAAAAAAAAAAACGAAATAAATCAAGTGTGATTAGTTAGTAATTTAAGATATACTAAGTAAATAGAATATCATAATACAGTAGAATCTTTTTTATACGAACAAATATTTCTCATGTAATTATTCCGTTTTTTTTTCTTTTTTCTTGTTTTTTATAAGTAACAATTTAGCGCGGAGGGAAAAAACAAAAAGCATATCAAAATACACTCTCAATAAAATCCTAATACTTATGTCCTAAATTATTTTAAAATTCCCAATTTCGGACCTTTGAATAGATTTTTTTGTAAGTTCTAATCATATAAGCGCTTTGAAATGTCAATTTACATATCTTTAAAGTTAAAACCGATATATGTATATATATTTGTGTCAGAATATAAAACTTTCTTTTTTTTACTTTCATTGTAACAGCTTCAAAAGCTATATATGTATATAGTTCTTTGAGAATCCAAATAAATCAGATATTAGTGGTAAATTTTTTTTTTTTTTTTTATTTAAATTACAAAATCCACCCTATATTGAATACTGAAGTGTACGTGTGACTAACAAAATATATAGTTCAGTTTTCAAGAAGTTATGACATTTAGATTTTAAATTTAAAAAAAAAAAAAAATATTGATCGGTATGAACATTTTCCTGACATCAAACAGTAGCCATAAATATTTTATATATAAGTAGATATAAATATTATGCTCTATACTTACTTATATAGCGCCAAAATTTGAATTTCGATATACATACATATAAACAATACATAATTATGTACTTGAGTACATAGAGAGTATGTTTGAATATATTAGTTTTAGTTTTAAAATTTTAATCGAGATTATAAGAACTATTTAGTATTTACTCTAGAATAAATAGATTTTCAAAATAAGAATGTATGGTGGTGCCGTTCAACACAAAAATATAAAAAGAATTTTCAAGTTCAAGATTTTTGATTTATTTAAATTTAAAATATAAAAAATTGATTGCAATATAATTTTTTTCTTGTTTTTAAAATAAATAACAAATAAATACTAAAGGTGTTAAATATTTCAAAGTTTTACTGTATTTTTTTTTTATATATATTCTTTATTCTTAAGATAAATTGAAAAAAAAAAAAAAAGTTAAAATAAAATATTTATTAAAAAAAAATATACCTATATATATAAAATATTATAAAATAATTTAATTAATTAAATAAAATTAAATAACAAATTAATAAATTTATGTAAATTTTTTTACTTACCAATTTTTAATATAAATGTGGAAATTTCCAGTTTTTTTTACCCAAAAATTTATATTTAATTTGTTTTAAATATAATATTATTTTATTTATGTTTTTAATTTTTTTTAATATATAAAATTAAAAATTTGTGTTTTTTTTTTAAAAAAAGTAATCGTTAAGTACTTTTAAAATTCATTGTTTTTTTATTTTTCGATTTTGTTTTTAGTCTTTTTATTTTTTTTTTAATGCTTTTTTTTTTTTTTTTTTGTAAAATATTAAAAAAAATATCGTCTGTTCTTTGTTTAAAACTTCTAATATATGTATATATATATACGTATGGATGTATATATTACGTCTTCTAAGGATCTATGTATATTATATATTTTGTATATACAAGTTCTACACTATTATTATTATATATAGTTATTCTTTTTTTTGAGGTTTTTTTTTTTTGTCTAAAAATCTAAGGATACAAAATATATATATACAATATATATGTAGGTATATATAATAGTTAACAACATTTATATATTAAAATCAAAATAAATTTAACAATGCAGTAACTAATAATTTATAGAATGTTTTTTTATTTTTTTTATATACATATATTTTGTATGTATTCATTAATATGTATGTGTAAATGTTTTTTATAATTAAATTTCAGTTACAATTTAAAAATTTAATGAAAAAAAAAAAAGTTTTATTTAAGATAAAATTTAAAAATATCCTTTTTTTTTTTTTTTAGTGTACAACAACAGCATTTAAAAATGTACATTTATTATGCATTCTCATTAAATAATTATGCATATGTATGTATGTATGTATATATATTTATGCATATAATATTAATTGTTTTGTATAAATATATAATCAATGTACACATATCTAATTGTATGCACTTATTATATTAAAATAAGTTTTCTTTCTAAAGCAGAAAAACAAAAAAAAAAAAAAAAATAACAAAATATATGTATGTAGGTAAGGTACACTTTTATTTTTTAAAATTTTAAAGAGGTAATTTTTAATTTTTTTTTGTTTTTTTTTTTTTTTTTTTTTTTTTTTATAAAATTTTTATTTATTTTCTTTATCGTTATTTTTTTATATTTATTTTATATTTGTTACTCTTTTTTTTGTAGTTTTAGTTTTGTGTTTTTTTTTTTTTTTTTACAGTTATATCTTTCACTGACCTACAATTGCAGCACAGCACACGAAATCAACCATTTAAGTTTGTGGAAAAAAAAACAAAAAAAGAAAATAACATCTTATAACAGTTTCATTTGCAACTCTGAACAAAATAAAAAAAAAAAACAAAAAAATTCACTTTTGAGTTTAAGTAAAAAAAAATAAAAAAAAAACTTTTCTTTGCTTTTCTTTTACTTTTCTTTTACTTTGCTTTCTTTCTCTTATATACGTATATATGTATATGTATATATGTATGTATGTAATATTTTGATTTTAAATTTATTTGTTTATTTGTTTATTCATATTCGTTCGTTAATTTGTACTTTGAATACTATATGTATATATTTTTTTTGTTTTTGTAATTTCATGTAATTTTCAAATAGCACAACGGTTAATTAGACATTCAAATTAAAAATTTAAAAAAAAAAAAAAAAACTTTTCTAATTTTTTTCTGTTTTTTTGTTCTTTATTAGTATTATTATTGTTTTTTTTTTTTTGGTTTATTTAAAATAAGTAAAAAAAATTTTATTCGTATAAATATAAAATGTATTTTTTTTTTTTATTGTTAAATTTCTCTTTAAAAAAAGAGAATTTTGTGTGGTGCAAGGCGGACTGCAGTGCAAATTGCAATTTACCAAAAATGTCAATTAATAACTGATTTATTCAAAATAAATTGACAATAAAATATAAACAACAAGATGCTGCGTGGTGGTGGTGGTGGTGGCGGTGGCGGTTTGGTTAAGAAATTATGGTGTGCTAATATCAAGATCAAATAATTCAAATATTTTTTTTTTTGAATATTTAATTTAAATAATTCTTAGTTCTAGTTTTATTATTTTAATTTTTATTTCATACATTATTAAAGTTTATAAGTTTTTGCACATTTTTTATTTTTTTTCTTATTTATTTATATACTTTTGTTTTATTGTTAAATATATTATTGTATGTATGTATTATTATGTATGCCTATTATATATTATATATATATTATATTGAAATTATAAGAAAAGACTGTTATTTTTTTTAAAAAAAATTAGTTTAAAAATTTCATAAATCTTTTGTTTGTTTTTTGTTTATTTTTGTTTTTTGTTATCGTTATATTTAAGAAAAAAAAACAAAAAAAAAAAAAGTAGTTTTTATTCTTAAAAATAATTAACTTTAATTTAATATAATAGAAAATCTATATGTAATTTACTTGGTAATATTTTATAAATTTACAAAAATTACTTTGTAATGTAAAATTAGTAATAGAATATATCAAAATATTTAAATAACATTTGTTGTTGTTTATTTATGTGATGAACATGCATTCAAAAGCTATTTGTTTTTTTTTTTTTTTTTGTAAAAGCGTAATTAAATTTAATAATATATTTTTTTTTTTTTTGTTTTTTATAAGTATATTTTTGTTTTTCACTTTAGATTTCTTTTCCGTTTTGTTTTATTTTTTTTTTTGTTTGAATTTGATTTTTTTGAAAAAAACAGAAAAAAAAAAGTATTTTTTGAAAATATTTCTTTTTTTTTAAAAAAATGTTTTATATATTAATAATATTTTTATATTATATATAAAAAAAACAAAATATACAAAAAAAACTAACGAAATAAAATTAAATGAAAAAAAAAACAATAAAAAAAATTTTGCGAGAAAAATTCTTAAATATTTGTTTTTATTTACAACAAAAAACTGTAGTTACGACTCAACACGTTAACCGTTAAAAACAAACTGAAAGTTTTCACAATAATTTCTTTTCTTTTTTTTTATTCTCTCTCAAAGTCTTTTGCTTGTTCTTATTTTTTATTTTTTTTTTTTTTGAATTTTTCTTCTTTCTATTTTGTTTGGTTTGGATTTTTATTATTTAATTTTTCTTCTCTGTGTTCTGTTTATTATAAATCGTTGTTGTTGTTCTGTTATTATTCTGTTATGATAGGAGAGGAGCATAAGGGGCGATACAAAATACGATTAGCAGTATAAAAAACAAAAGCAAAAATAAAAAAAACTATACAGTTTTAAAAATAATATACAATATAATATTTTTATAAATGATTGCAATGCAATATAGAAGCAATTTATAATAAGCAAACAGCAAAGTAAAAACGGCAGTACCAGTAATAGAACAAACCAACTTAGCAATAAAAAAAAAAAAATATAAAGTCTTATAGAAAAGCTAACAAAAAGAAGAGTCATTCATTTTTCATTTGAATCGAACTGTACAATTTATATACATAAATACATATGTATGTAGTATGTAATGTATACATATATGTACGTATATAAAGCTGTAAATATAATAAATATGTATGTTTGTATGTATATTGAAAAATAAAAATAAATTTTTAAAAGCGCGGCTATAAACAGAATAAATAATTATAATATATTACATTAATGTATGTACAGATGTATATATGTACATATGTAATACTCGTCATAGTTGATTGCCGTACGTAACTTGTAACTCAGTCGTAACTCGTAATAGAGTGTGTTGTGTAGACTGTCCAGTCGATCCATAATATTACACATATTATTATTTATTATTATAAAATAAGAATAAAGTATGTATAGAGAAAACGCTCTTAATTTTATTCGATTTGTTTTTGTTGTATGTATGTATGTATAATGTTTTTAATTTCTTTCTTATATTAATATTATTTATATTGCAAAGAAAAAAATGTGCTGCTATTTTATTGTAAATAAAAAAGTATTGCCAAGTTCAAAGATTATTTTTATTTTTGTTTAACTAAAAATTAATACATACATACATATGTATAAATGTACGTAGACAAAAAATAATATAGTATGTATGTATATTATATTGTATAGGAATATTATATTATTTTTTTTTTCTGGCAAAATACATCTTATAATTTTACTAACGACATATACATACATACATATGTATACGAATGTATGAAAAAAATTGGTTCAGTAGCAAATTGTTTAATTGAATGTAACCTTTATTTTCACTAAGAGTATAGCATTGAGAAGGATGCAAAGTTTCATTCAGCCGTTAATTATTAATTGATAGACATACCAGTTATTAGGCAGATACTTTCTATTAAATAATTATAAAAGTACTCTAGGCGTAAATTGATGTAATTCTTCAATTCAAAACATTCAAGTTCAAATTCAGTTGATATTTTATTATTTTAAAAATATTAAGGGGCCTCGATGGCCTAGTGGGTAAGAGCGAATAAAATACGCTGTAAACATCGAGGGAGTGTGGATTTGAATTTCACACACGTCGTAAGAGTTATTCCCCCTTACGACATTTACAGCTACACCTGAAAAAACTAAATATAATTTATTTATATTAAAATTTTGAATGTGGAAAAAATATTTAAATGATTTTAATTTTTTAAATGGTAAAATATGTATATACCTACATATGTATAAGAAAGTACAAAAAAAAACCTGTAAATAATTCAAAATATTAAATAAATACTGTTATAAATATATGCATACAACTACATATCCTGAGATAACCTTTTAACATTAAAAATTCATCTTGCAGATTATAACTCATTATAAATTCATCTTGCACTCTCATCTACGCCTATGTAATACTGAAATTCTTAATATAATCTAGTTTATAATATAAGATTATAAACCACAAATATTTGACATCATCTTACACTAGGATCCTTTCTTTGTATATAGCGAAATCACAAAATAAGTGCAGTAATCTGAGCAATTGCACCATATCTAGAACATTGTGGCCTACAGACAACAAAAGGAGATCAAATTAGTTGATATCCAAATTTCGCACATAGCCAGACTAGTGGCAATCATCACAGGCCATTGGCCAGCGGGCACGCATGCAGCCAAATTAGAAATCCAACCTCCTGCAGGAGTTGCAAAGAAGCAAATAAAAGTGAGAATCTGAAGCACTTTCTTTGCAGATGTCCGGCCCTAGCTAGAGACAGACTTCTCTCACTCGGTAAACCGTTCTTCCACAACCTCAGCGAGCTTTCCAAACACAAAATTAAAGAACTGATTTTGTATCAGAACCGCTCGGGTTGGATATAAAACTGTAAACAATCTAAAAACACAGGTCACGTGAGTGCAGTGGTATCAAAATGGCGCAATCTAGTACTAATTGAGGCCGTCACGTAGCATCGTGAAGGTCACCACCTTACCTACCTAGCTATACAAGAGTTATTTATTTACGATATAAATCATTACTATTATATATGATCTAGCCGTTGATTAAATCAAAAAACATTTGATTTGAAGGCTGCCAAACATTATATCAGTTATTATATTAGTATATGTATATTATAGATTTCAAGAAGATAATATTACAGGTTTTTTTTTTTGATTGAATTACTCTGAAAGCCCTTAAAACGATCTTTTAAAAACTATTAATGTAATCTAAAAAAAAAAAAAAATTACCTACAGTCATACTTCCCCTTCCCCATCCAGACTTCTAATCTTGAAGCACGTAGTTCTTTAATCATTATGAACCATGAAATCAAATTATATCAGAAATTAAAATTGTTTAAATTTTTAAGTAGAAAAATTTGAAAATCTAAAAAAAGGAAGAAGAGTGTAGAATAATAATATTAATAAATTCTGAATTTGTATGACCAGCTCCTCGAACCCGTTTCTCTAAACCAACCGAATTGCACAGAAATTTTTAACATAAAACTTCATCTTTTACAAAATATCTGATTTAATTAAGTAGAAAAATATAAGGGTACAAATTATACTTACATAAAAAAAAAGAAATTGTATGACACCTGAACCTGAACCTTTTACGTACTAGTACAATCAAATTTTACAGATTTTTTTATGGATGGTCCAATATCTTAACTTCTTTTCACAAAATTTTCATATATGTAACCTCGATAGACACTGAGTTATTTTCATATAAATAAAGAAATTAATTGTATATGACATAGCAACTCGAATCCACCTGTTGAATTGCCTCAATTTAAATAATGAAATAATGAAAGATTTTAAAATTCCAGCTCCTTTATTTTTTCAGTAATCGTGAGGACAAACGAAAGGAAATGAACGAACAAAATGCCTAAATCAATTATTATAATTACAATTCGAAGGAACGAAGAAAGAATATACATACTTTGTATATACAATAAGAATATATATATAATATATATACATACCTATAGCTTTACTCTTTTAATGTTTTACTCTTTATGTTTCAAACGTAATGGTAAATTTATTCTACCTTGAAGTACTACGTTCGTACAGATATAAAAATATTTTAATCTAAAAAAGTTTTAATGATTTTTTATATAAAATATAATAACATAAATTAAAAATAAACATCTACATATGGTAACGCTAAAATTTTATATGTCATATTTCTCTTGAAAATTCTACATTCATACAATATAACCTATATATTTGTATATATATACAATATAATATGTAGGTATTTTCACATGTTTTCCCCCTTACTTTATAGAATAGCAATTTTTTTTTTTTTTTTAAACAGCAACAGTATGTTTTATGCTTTATTCTTTTTAGCAGTGTTATTTATTGCCGGTTTATTCCTATATTCATTCTTTAATAATATGTTCATTATAAAAAGCTACTTTTGTATACAAATTAAAATTGAGAGATGGTACATTTTTTATTTTAAATATATAGAATAAAAATATACTACTAAATTTAATATTTTAAATACATTAAAATTCTGAGTATCGTTTAATAATATTAGTGATTAATTAGTTTATAAAAAAAAACTATACTGGCTAACTAAGAAAATAAATTATTAACATACAAATAATTGTATAAAAACACTCGCATACAAACAAATTCAATTAAAATAATTAAATAAAATAAAAAAAAGTATTATAAATAAGATTTGTTGTAGGGGACTCAGTGACCTAGTGGATAAAAGCGTATAAAATATGATGTAAACACCGAAGGAGTGTGGGTTTGAATCCCACACACGTCGTAAAAGTTATTCCGCCTTACGACATTTACAGTCACGTTTGAATAGGAAGGGCAGGAATTACACAGGAGGCTGTTTGATTTCCTGTCCATATTTATGTGGCAGAGAAATGCATTAGAACAAAACAAGATTTTTTGTTTAGAGTTTTAGAATTCAAAAAAATGTAAAGTAAAACTTATAAAATAACATTTTTTTATCTGATTCCAAGAATACAATTTTACAAAAAGACACGAAAATTTTTTCGACTTTTCCTATTTTCTACGTTTTAATATATTTAAACGTCGTTATGAACAGAAATTTTTTTTTTCACTCCTTTTTTCATATTGCCTCGGTTTTTTTTTTTTTTTTTTATTAATAACCTTTTTTTATACCTTTAAATACAATCTTAAATATATCTTAGCCTAAAAAAGGTTTATAAAAAACGGCATCTTGCTTGTTTATTTTTATATTAAACATGTAAATTAACCCTTAATTTTTATGTTAGTTTTGTTTCGAATTCTTAATTTAATTTTCAAAATAATATTTGTATTCTTCTTTTTTTTTTATATTGTAAA
This sequence comes from Poecilobothrus nobilitatus, assembly GCA_947095535.1. Classification (NCBI taxonomy): domain Eukaryota; kingdom Metazoa; phylum Arthropoda; class Insecta; order Diptera; family Dolichopodidae; genus Poecilobothrus; species Poecilobothrus nobilitatus. The sequence goes on along the minus strand of OX352775.1, from coordinate 12,095,806 downwards.
CATTTCGGTTTTAAAAATCAATATTTCTTCTGATTTTTACAATAAAAACAACTTAACCTATACCTTATCCTATTTATCCTAAATTGAATTACTTTAGCCTAAATTAAAACCTAATTGGTAGTTCTAGTACTTAACTTCTGATGAATGTGTGTTATTCAACCACCAATAAATCTCTTTTTTTTTGGCTTTCTAAGGTATAGGACAATGTCATACTTCAAATTTACTCCGTTAATATTGCCCGGGTTATAATAATATATTCTATTGGATTTACATGGCCCGTCTATTATAATGAAATAATATCGCACGACTTCGGTAAGTACACAATGTGCTTAACTACTCGGTTCAATTTGCATACTTTTAGGAGAATTGTTTTTTTTTTTTTTAAATATTACAACCAACATTGTTTTTTTTATCTCTAGATATTAATAATGTTTTGTATTTTGACAGATGATGGTTGTTAGTAATACAATGATGGTACATTAGATATCAATAATATTAAAATATATGTATGTATGTCCTAACACTACTAAAGTTTTCTTCTTTCTTTCTTGGGCTTTTCCAATACAATAAGGTTTTTTTTTCTTTTGGTATAAACAGCTACAAAAAAAAAAGGTAATGTAATAGATAACATTAAAACTATACATACATCTATATATATATATATATATATATATGTGAACATATATATTTTAATGTCTTAAAAGCTAAATAGTAACTATACATTCTTACATACATCCATACATAAAAATATAAAAAAAAGAGAAATTGTTCGTGTAAAAAGCTTCTTATATCTTGATTAATACTTCAAATAAAACTTTGATAAGAAAACAAAGCTTACCGATGAACTAAATATTTTGTATATAAAAACAAAAAAAAATAAAAAAATAAAAAAGAACAACAAAAAAAAATTTCAAAACAAAGGAAAAAGAAATTATTTGAACAATCAAATCAACAACAACAATTTCATAAATAACTAAAAAAAAAAGAAAATATATTAGACAATTTATATGTACATATGTATATATATGTATGTATGTATATATTTTTAAAAAAACATTTAATATATTATGTATATTATATATTTGTGATGTGTGTGTGGATGTGTTCGTATTTTGATTATTACGTTACATATTATACCGTAATATTGTTCAAAATAAAAAAAAAATAAAAAAAACAAAAGAAAAGAAAGAAAGAGTCTAAAAACTTTCCAGGATTCAAAATTCTAAAGAAGGTCAACGACAATTTGGTTGGTTTTTTTTTTTTTTGTTTTTTTATTCTTTATTCAATTCATTGACACCAAAAATAGAGCATTTATAGTAAATTCGCAATTAGATTGTGGCAGGTGTCTTTTAAAAATTCATTCAACTTTTTGTTTGTTTATTTGTTTGTTATGTATCTATCTATTTCATTTATTTTTTTTTATATATTTGGAACAAAAAAAAAATACCCATTACCCACCCACCAAATATATATATACCAAAATTTAACACAAAATTTTATAAAACACAAAGATGATAAAAGGCAATTGTTTTTTTTTTTTCTTTTTTTTTTTACACTAACTATGACAATTCTGTATTATATTTTTATTGTCACACTCTCTTTTATAGAATTTCAAAGATATTTTGAAGGATTACAAAATTACATATGTATTCTTCAGTAATAGTATTGGTATATAGAATAAATTTTTAAATAAGTTTAACTGATATTTTTAAATTTGAACAGTTATAAAAAAAAAAAAAAACAGGAAAAAAAGGAATCAATTAAGTTTGAAAAATTCTATATACATATATATACATATACATCAAAATAACCACATCACAAATACATAATAGGTAATTTATTATTATCAAAACAAAGGTGTCATTAATACTTTTCAAAACATCAAATTTTATAATTTTACTTATGTACAGTAATCGTTCCATTTATGCGATAGATACGTTCTATAAAAACAATACACACTGGGAACCCACAACATTGTATGAAATTATGAGGTTTGCGTTCCAAATATTAGGGAAAATGTAAAAAAATAAAAAATAATCTCTATTTTCATAAATGTAGATCTTTTGCGTAGTAGATCGATTCAATAAATGAAAATTGGATGTCAAATGATGGAGCAAACGTTGTTCATAAATGAAAAACAAAAAAACCGAATGGATGTCAAGAATAAAAAGAATGAAATTGTAGTATAGGTAAAAAAAAATTATGTAGTACTTTGTTTACTGTTTAGATCCCGTGACGTCGGGGGGAAAAAAAACTGCAACCTGATACAATGTAAAATTTATGAAATCAAAAGCATTATGTCGAAAATTCAAAATACAATGTGTTTTCTTAACAATCACGCCAAAATTAAATGTTGACTTTAATAAATACTATGGCTGTTATTTTGAAGAAACTTGCCCCTAACTTAGGAACCAGAATTGGGACCAATGTGAATTAAAAAAACTTAGCGCCAGATACTGTAGTAGAAACTAAAAACAAAAAAAAAAAAGAAAATTTAAAAAAGTCCCAGAAAGTGGTAACTTAGTTTTTGTGGTTCGTTTTTTTGGGTCGGGCTTTAAAGTTGAACTTTTTTTTTTATTTTTGTTCACTATATTTAAAATTCTACTATAAAATCGGTGAGTACTGTTTTTTTAAATCATGTCTCGGTCCGACTTCTTATTCCTAAAATACGGCAGCTTTTTGCAATTTACGATATTGCATAGTTATAGGTTGTTTATAAAAATTGTATTCGGAACTGATATCAGTGGTAACTTATTTTGTCTTTCCTTATTTCTTATATAGTTCTTTTACAATGAAAATTTGTATTATATATGAACAACTTTAAAGAATAATCAACTAAATGTCAAGTTAATGTAGAATTTCTTTTCGATATTGCAAAGTATGCCGGCAACTTTATTATCAATTGTGAAGCATTTATAAAAACGCCCTGTATTTAACGACTAATATATTTAAACAACCGATCTGAGAATATACATGGTAATTAGCACAGGACACCTGTTGCTAAGGGTTCACGCCGAAAAAATAGGTATAACGGAGTTGAAAGAATAGGTATAACAGAGTGTAAGACCAACTTTAGCAAAAAACTTTCTTCTAAAAGTTGTTAAAAAAAACGTAACATTACAAAAAAAAAAAAAGTTCAAATACGAATTTTTAACGAGCAATTCGAAAATTTAGTATTAAAGCCTTGGCCGCACAATTACAAAAAACGCACAGAGATATGGATAACTGTATTTCATTATTTCAGGATAAAGTTTTGAAAAAAGTTCTTGGTCACTTACAATTTTCTTTAAAAGTAAAGTTTTACAAAGAAGTGATCCCGATGACGTCATTCAAAGAATTCCATTCCATTTCAGTATATTAAGAGAATCAGAAAGAGATCATTACATCATTTTAAAAAATATTATTTATATAATTATTTTCAGAAATTTTCTGAGATTCCATATATTAATCTTTCCTTAAATGTTTGTTTTTCTTTTTTAAAAATGTCTTTGTTTTATATGGCATATGTATATGGTATTAGGTTATAAATAAGTTTTTTTTTTTTTTGTCGAATGGCTTTAGGTAAAATTTTCTTATTTCAAAACAGTTTTAGGCTAATTGTCATAATTTCCCATTAGTTATTTCTTCAACAACAAATGCCTAAGAATAATATGCCGAATATCCTGACCAAGAAGAATTCTGAATCAGGAATTATGGGTACTATCCAGCCAAGAACCGATTGAAACGCAAATATGTAGAAGAAAATGGAAATGGATCGGCCATATCCTCAGACGTCCAACAACGTCAGTGGTGCGTCAGGTATTGGACTGGAACATTCAAGGCAAAAGAAACGTGGGAAGATCTAAAGCTTCTTGGAGAAGAAGCTTTCAGATTGAAGTAAAAAAGAGTAGGAAGTCTTGGACAGAAATTAAAAGACTGGCTCAAGATAGGGAAAATTGGAGAGAATTTGTGGAAGCCCTATATTCCCAAAGGAAATAAAACAGGAGAAAAAAAAAATTCTCTTCACATACTTATCTCCAAAATTAAAACTGCGTACACGTTTATATTAAAGATCCCATCTCGTAAAGTTTGGTTTTAAAGGGATTTTTGTTTTTATTGGTTAAAGTTCAAGAGAACACCAACATTATCTTGTACAGTTTTTTCTGAACATTATTAAATGTTTTCTACCGACGACTCTCGAAAAAAAAAATTAGTTATAACTTGTTTTATTTATTACCAATATGATATTACAAAGCTTTGAAACATAAATCATTCGAAATTAAAAATTTGTGTAAATATATGCATCAAAAACTTTTTCAAAATATTTTATTCTTATCTAAATATATACATTTTATGTTACCTAATATAAGCATAATTGTTAAGTCATGATCGTCTTTTCAATCGAAAAATCTTGTGTGTTCAAATCCCATTCAGATTTTATTCAATATAGTATTTGTAATTAATATCGTAATAGTCAGTTATATCGTATATAGTCTATATTGTATAAAATAATAATATATGAATTCTCAAAAAAAAAAATTATAATATTTCTTATACAATATATAGATCTAACAGAACTGTAATTAACGACTTAGTGTCAAAATAATGATTCAAGAAACTGTAAGCCCACTCTAAAGTATAACATATAAATAATAAGTATATAATTTAATGAATTGTCCCATATGCTTGCTTATATAGAAATGCGAAACAGATAAAAAAAAATTAATTATTATTTAGTAATACATAATCATATATTCATATAATAGCAATCGCGAATACCAATTTACCTATATTCGATACATCCCTGTATAAAATAATGAGAATAAAAGATATGATATCTTGCGTATACATATACAAATACAACTTTCACCTTAAAATTCTTCAAAAATGATCTTAAAAAAGAAGAAATGAAAGCTTAAATAATAATTAAGTAAAAATTTTGAAAAAAAAAAAAAAACTGAATGCTGGAAAAATGAATGACATAATTTTTTTTTTATTCAATTTTAAAGTAAAATTTGTATTTTTTTTTTTTGAAATTTTCAAATTTTCATAATCGTTTAAACAAAAATACATAATTTCTTTATTTATAATATGAATCTCATAAATATATTTGTATTTGTAAATACATATACATAATTATGTATAATATGTATCCAAAAGTTTAAAAATCAAGAAAAAAAAAAAGAAAAAAAGGAGAAAGTTAATACAACGGTTTTTTTTTTTTTTATAAATCTAAAGAATTTTTTTTTTCTGTGGCTTTTAGTTTTTTTTTTTTTTTGTTAAATGTTGAAGTAACCTATTAAAGAAGATTGTTGGTTTGTTATTTTTTCTTATTTTTTGTGAAAAATTTTTATTTATGTAATTTTGATTAAATAATTTTTTATTTAACATTGAAATTTCTTCTTTAAAACATAGAATTAATACTTTTAAAAATATGTAAAGAAAAAGAAAAAAAAAAAAAGTAAAAAAAAAACAAATTGTAAATTAGGTCAAATAAATTTAAATAATAATAATATGTAGAACAGTTATCTTTTATATACATACATACCTACATATATACATATTTCCCTTCCTAAGTCATATTTTATATTTTTTTTTTGAACACACATTTGGCATAAATATTGAAATCGCCGTACAACATATAAAGGGCTCCTTTGAACCCAAAAAGATTCAATTTCAATTTTTCTGGATGGTTGCACACCTTGCTTGCCTTTTGCAGCTAGTCTTTAGCACATCTAGAAGTGCTTCATCTTTTTGATGCGAAGTGAGTGCTTTCACCCATTTGTTAGAAGCAGCTTTACATATATAATGGTATAATTTTAATGACTGCGGATGTCAAAGTGCGCAGTTAAAATGACAACCTTTAATTTATAGAGCTCAGATTTGAATCCTGTAAAAACAAAAATTCTTTTTTTTTATGTAGTTTTCAGTTTAATTTGTCAGCTATACGATTCGGTAATTTTAGGTTTAATTTAATCGCAAAACAAATAACTAATACTTTTTTTTTATACACCTACTATAATAAGTAGTTATATCCTAAAACAAAATAAATCCTTCAGCAGATGAAAGCTTGAAAAATAACCTTTCAAACAAAGACTAAGTTAAGGTTCTGCAAAGTATTTGGAGAACCTTCTCTTAGCTCTCATACAATTTTTTCTATAGTTTTTTTCTCAGAAATCACCTTCTGAAATAATTACACTCTTATACTATTTACACTCTTAGTATATTTTTTCTATAGTTTTTTTTCTCAGAAATCACCTTCTGAAATATTTACACTCTTATATTTACTATTTTACACTCTTAGTATAAATTTAATAATTTACTATTTTTAAATATTTACTATACTATTAAATATGTACTATTTACACTCTTAGTATATTTATACCCGTACGATAGGATCGGGTATAATAAAATTACTCCTCCGTTTGTAACACCTCGAAATAAGCGAGCTAGATATACCTTCAAAGGTATGGATCGGATCAGAAAAAAATTCTAAGACTTTTGAGCCATGTCCGTCCGTCCGTCCGTCAGCACGCTAACTCAAAAACTAAGAAAGCTAGAATATTGAAATTTACACAAAAAATTCTGGGAGTAATTTGTAGGTTCCCTATTTTTTTTGGTTAAGTTTGGACCAAAACTTAGGGTAGCTCTCGAACACCTAACTTTTAGATCCCCACATTTTTTTTGAAATAGCTATGAAATTTTAACTGCTGATAGATCTCACAAAAATATTAATTTTATTTTTAATAACTTTTTTTTGTAGCCCCACCCGTTACGGAACTACAGCTCCCCAAAGGTTCAAAAAAGCTCTATATTTAAAATGTTATAGCACAAGTTGTATAAGGTATATCTTCATTTTGAAAACGCCAAACGATTACTACTTTTATTAGCTTTAAAAGTATATATACAATAAATACATATTTGTGACATACGGTGTCTTAATTTACCGTTATGCGAAACTCAAATTTTGCAAAATCCTTTAACCCTTCTATCTTCTAAACGGTTTAAGTTGGAAACTTGAAATTTTGACAGAAGTTAGATCTTTGAAAATAAGTATGAGTCATTTCTGAAAATTTCCTATTTTTAAACACCTGTAACTTGAACACCTGTTAAATTTTTTTTGAAGTAATACACAAAGCTTCAACATTATACTCTTATTTCTGTTAACAACTTTTCTTAATAATATAGGGTTACTTTATAATTGACGAAAGTGTTACTTGATTTTTTCAAATTTTCTAACAAATTTCTTTAACGAATTTTTTCCATTTTGTTTTACTCGATAATTTGAAATTGTTGAGGATATAATGCGTAGTACAAAAAAATGTAAATAAATAAACAACATAACGGTTGCTTGAAGAATTTTTATTTATATGATATTGATATATATACATACTTATATAATATCATGTTTATTTACATATCGTATATGCCACTAGTGAGTGAATGATAAGAGTATATATGTATATTATATAGTGCCGTATTTACATACATATATGTATTTTATTGTACTTATAAGAAATTATTCTGTCAATGGAATATTTAAATATAATATAATATAATATTTAAAATTATATTTACTATTTTGTACTAAGTAAATTTAATATACATTTACCGCTTAGTATTAAATGGTACTATAGAATATTTGAAAAAGTTTTGGATTGATAATCGTTATGTGGAAGGTTAGAATCTGCTTTTGAAGAATGTACATATAAACATATAGTTTGAATATATGTACAACCCATAGTTCTAGAAATTATAAAATTCACCCATACAAAAGTATTAAAAAAATAATATTGTAAGCAGAGTGACAGGCTGTGAACATACTAACGGTTCGTACGGGTATCTAAGAGTTGACAAAGTCAACTGTATTCTTCCTCGTTTTTCTATAGTTTTTTTTCTCAGAAATCACCTTCTGAAATATTTACACTCTTATACGATACACCCTGTATATACTAATAATTGAATAGTAATCTTATAAGAATATATTATTATAAGGCATAATTTTTATCATCGCAGATCTTATTAAAATTTATAAAACATATACATAAGGGCTAAAATAAAATATTATGCATATGTATGGGTTGGCATCTCTTAAACAATGCAATAATGAACTAAAACCAGGTTCTTCGAAGAAACCAGATTCATGCGTGGTTTGTAACTAGGATTTTTATATTTAAAATTGCTGTCAAAATGAACCAGGTCAAAATGAAAGTTCTAGGTAATTTTAAGGGTTTACAGGTAAATATACACAAATTAAATTAATTTACTTTGATTTTTTTTTCTTTTAATTTTGAAATCTATATTCTAAAGAAATTTAAATACACCATATGTCTTCAACTTTATACCATTAATATTTTTTGACAAAAATATAATTTTAATTTATCCTCCTACTCAACCCTTAAAAACGATATTTATTAACTTTTGCCAAAATTTTACAATTAGCCTCCTATATACAAATTCTTTAAAAACGTATATGTAGTATCTTTAAAATAGCGACTGTATACTTTAAAAAAATATAAGTTCTAAAAATGCGATCCAATAATATGATTTAAAATATACCTTAGATTATAATACTATATAAATTATTTAAAGGTATATAAGTTAAAAGGTTATGTAGAATAGAACCTATATACCAAAAATTACTATATATTTAAAACCATATAATAAATGATTGAAATTCAGGAAAATGAATCCTGATCTTTCTATAAAGTGTATAATTCGATCATTTACCATGTACTGCTTTTATACCTTTGGAATAAAAAAAATATTTTAATAATTAATTTAATTTTCTATTCGTCACTTTATCTGATGAATATTTAATCCTATATATATATGCTATATATATTCCTGGTCAAATTCAAGTATTTACTAAATATTCTCAGGTATTTACTAAATATATTCAGGTTTTTGCTTAATATATTCAGGTATTTACTAAATAAGTTCAGATTTTTTTTTTTGGAATTCACATGTTTTACTAAATAAATTCAGATTTTTACTAAATAATTTCAGGTTTTTTTTTTGGAATTCCGATTTTTACTAAATAAATTCAAATAATTTTTTTAATTCAAAAATTGTAAAAATTTAAACTTTTCTATTTTATTTATCGTCGATTTGTATAACTTTGGTAGGTACCACGTATGGTAACAAGTTTAAAATAACTAATAACTTTGAAATCTATAAACACTACTGTCTGATTATAAAACATATAGTTCAAAACCAATCATAGGTTGCGAAGAAATGGTAATTAAAAGGGCATTTCGTTTATGATATACGTTCTCTTATGATATACTATATATAAGATATAAAAATAATTTTATAGTATAGTCACATGTCATGTAAATCAATCAGTTTATTTATTTATTTCTTTGGGCCGGTAGCCGTAAAGCGCACATGTGGGCCAGCTTAAAAACTTAATCTTAAATCTATACATATAAACTTAACCTATATATATATCTTTAGATCTTTTTATTTATTTATCTATCTATTTTTGTTTTTCTTTCTATATTTTTTCTTTGTCTTTTGTTTAAATTTTATAGTTGTCTCCATATTTCATAGTGTTGTAGGAGTTTTCTTATTTTGTTGATGCTGGTTTTTTCGTTCTCCGTTATTATTCTATGTGTTCTTTAAGTTCATTTGCCCAGATTCTACATTGGTTTCTGGACATTCAAAAATGATTTGGTTTATTATGGCAATGTTGTTACAGAATCGGCAAGTGAGAGGATTTTCTCCGAGAATTTTCTCCGGTTCTCTGCTTCCTTTGTCTATATTTTTTGTTATTTTTATGTTAGGGAAGATCTGCTTTCTAAAGGAGGTTGAGCAATCCCATTCTTCCTATCTAATACTTTCAATGTGTTCTGTAATTGATTACTATATTGTCCATATATAATAATTTTATTCGATAAAAATTACGAAAAATAAAAAGTAGGTTATTTAAAGGTTATTATAACTGATTTGTACTGTATTTATTCACAAAAAAAGAACAAAAAAAAAATTAAAACAACGTAATGATTATACGTATAAAGAAGAAAGAAAAAAAAAGAAAAAAAAAATTTAATATAACGGTAATAGAAAACGATTTAAGTTATAATAATTAGGTCATTTATAACTGTTATTTTTAAACAAAATTATATGAATTTATGATTCTATTTTTTTTTTTTCAAAAATTTAACAAAAAAATTTTATTAAATAATTTTTTCATTGATCAAAAAACGAAAATTAAATAATACTCGTATGTATAAAATTAGTATATGTATGTATGTATGAATGTATATCATATTTAATTAATCATTTTTGCAGAATTTATGAAAACTGAATTATATTTGTGTATAGATACTTTAACTATTTTTCATCTTTAAATTCTTTAATACATTTTTATTTAATAGGACTTTGTAAAATTTTTAAAAGAATCTAAAGGTTATGGTCTAATACTTACTTTAGGTATGGGTCAATATATACAAGTTACAAAAAAAAAATTTAGAATAAAATGTTTTTTTTTTTTACCAATTTTTTATATTTTTATATTCATATTGTATTACAATAATAACTGCGTATGTTTAGTGGCTCTGTGAATTAACGTCCCAAACATTATCGTCCCAAAATAAAAATGAAATAAGACTCCAAAAATAATATTTTATAATACCACTTTAGAAACCCCAAAATAAATCTATTTTCTGAATAAATGTAGCATTTTCAATTAAACAAAAATTTTTGTATAAAAATAAATTAAGAAATAAACCTAAAAGTATGCAATATTTTTTTTTAAATTGAGTAGTATCTCAGGGGGGGCTTCGGTAGCCTAGTGGGTAGGCGTGTGGCGTATTAACCGAAGGAGTGTGGGTTCGATCCCTGCACAGGTCGTAAGTTTTTTTCTTTACATACCCCCCTTACGACCTAATATAATGTAAATATATAGTATATAATATAAACAAAATAAATAATATTAGTATATAATTTAATAATAGTATAAAAACCTATAATGGCCTTAGTAGCCGATGGTTCAATAATATTGCACTACATTAATGTATGTAATATTAATATAAATAAATAAATAAAAAAGTATCTCAGGTTCTTCAGTATATATTAAGTAAACTTCTAAAATACCCTGACAGATAAAAGTTAAAAAAATAAATTTCAATAAGTGTAAGACGTCCTATTCAAAAAATAACAATAACAATAATGTCAAAAGGAATTATCGAAAATTTTCCATTAAAACTGCAGATGAAGCAGTTTCACCACTGTCACAAAACATAAAATATTTCGGAATACAATGCAACCACACCACCTGTACAAATTTAATGAAGACTTACACGATGAAAGCAAATAAAGTATATTCTTATCTTTAAAAAGACTGTTTCACTACGAAATTTTTTCTAAACAAGTCAAAATAATGTGCCATAGAAAAATTTTATTGGACCATAATATTTAACATTATTGCGTCAATGAAACTTGTCTTTTTGAAAGACATCGTATTATAGAAACTGCACAAATTTACAAATGAACTCCTCTAAAAACTAATCAGTGGCCTAGTAGGTAAGACCATATAAAATACGCTGTAAACACCAAGGGAGTGTGGGTTCGAATTCCACATACGTCGTTGTCGTAAGATTTGTTCCCCCTTACGACATTTACAGCCACGCCTGGAAAGGAAAGACTGTGTAGTTTCCTGTTCACATTTATGTGGCAGAGAAATGAACTAAAAAAAAAAATTAGGTGATTTATTTTTATTTTGAATTAACATTAAAAATATGTAGTTGTATTTGTTTCCAATAATTTAATTATAAGAACTTTCGCGTTCAAATTTTAAACAGAAAAATATATAAATGTGGTAGGAGATTGTTTTTAAATAAATAAATATAAATATTTACAATTTTGCATACAATGTAAAGTACTCCGTTTTGGTGTAAAAGAACTCCGTTTTAAATTCTGCCGTACTACTTTTAAAAATTTTAAAACGTCAGCGCTTTGTTACATAAGTTATCTACTTTTTTAATTCATTAATTTTCATTTCCGCGTAATTTAAATTAAAAAAACAAATATGATTGGAATCAAATTTTGTAAATTTTAAAAATTTAAAAGTAATTAAATTAAAAAAAAAAATTAAAATTAAAATAAAATAAAATATGTATGTATGTATTTTTTTTTATTTATTTTAAACGTTTATGTTTTCTATTTTACAGACAAAAAAGCTCTAAAATACACAATAAATTGAATTACATTAACAAAATCTGGTGTTAAAAATGATAAAGTGTATGTATAAAATATCAACAAAATGACATTAAACCCTCTGTTGGAATTTAATTTAATTAATTACAAAATCAGAAAAAACAATTTATTTTCTTCAGATAACCATATGTAATAAAATCGTCTCCATTGTGTCTCAGATTAAGATTATTGTCTTTTTTAAAAGTACTATTGGTAATAATAAATCGTAGTTTGTATGAATAAAAGTGTTATTTTTATTTATTTTACCGATAGATGGAATATGCTGTCGATTTAGTACTTATATTTATCGATTTTAGTACAAAATTATATACTGACAGCAATATAGGATCTATTTTATAATATTTATTTTTGTTAAACTGGATAAATTGAATATAAGTAGGTATGTATGTACCTTAAACCAGAAATTATAATTTTTAAATTTTCTAATTATCATTTTATACTCGAATGACATCTGATTAACTGAATTAAACTGTTTTATTAAAAAGAATTTTTTAAAAATATCTATCAGCTTCATAAATGTACATATGTTTGTTATATTGATATAAAATTTGAAATATGTATGTATTTTACAAGCATAATGCTATGTCCTTGTAATAAATAATATCAATATGTAATTTTATTTAGATCATAACTGGTAAGTGGTGATGAACTTAGAAAAAAAATTTCATTTCCGGTCAAATATTTCTTATCGTACGGAAAGTGCTAGCCATCTTTTGTTTTATTTTACATTTTATTTTTAAAAATTCAGTAAAATTTTGTTGAAATTGAAAATTCTTGCCTGCTCTTACTTAGGGTTTTTTTTTTTTTTTTTTACCAGTTATAGCCGATTATTCCGTGGCATTAAAATAATTTAGAAATTAGAATAATTGTTATTCGATCTTATTACAAAAAACATCGGTATCGGACGATAAACGATACTTTATCGTAAAAATATTTATTTTATATTAGAATTTCGAAACATCGTAAAATTTTTATGTTTTATCGTAAACGAAAAAAAAGCTTTTTTTATTGAATTTTTTATATTTGAAGTCGTGAAAACAGTTACAACTTGAATATTTGTCAGTTTTTTTTATTATTTTTGAATCGGATTGAAATTTTTTGCCGATAAAAAGAAAATTTTTTTTTATTTTCGATTAAAAAAAAGAGAAAATGTAAGTAAATTTTAAAGATATATTTTTCAAAAATTTAAAAAGAAATGTTTGAAATATTTAAAGGTAAAAGTTATAATAAGGGGTCATTGTCATTTTGTCAAAAATTAAATCTAAATAATTTGTATAATTTGCATACCTATAGGTTTTTTTTTTATCATATCATACATACATAATTAAAAAAATAAAAATAAAATAATGTGCTTTTTAGTTTTGATTCTATTCCTCTATCTGTTTATCTGATTTCTACATTATTTGAGCAATCAATTTTAAAGCAAAGATATTTCTCATAAAAACAAAAACTTGAAATATTTGACATTTTAAAGTTTAGAAATCAATATTATATAAAATATGTACTTTGCAATTTAGTATTTATTTTTTTTAATGCATTTCTCTGCCACATAAATGTGGACAGGAAATTACACAGCCTTTCCTGTTAAGACGTGGCTGTAAATGTCGTAAGGGGGAATAACGACGTGTGTGGGATTCGAACCCACACTCCCTCGATGTTTACAGCATATTATATACGCTCTTACCTACTAGGCCACCGAGGCCCCTTTAGTATTTAAATTAACCGTTTATATGAAACCTTTTGTATTCTAGTAGAACGCTTTAACGTATAGAAACCTTGAAATTTAGAAAGGAGGAAAATCTTTGAAAAATATACATATATGAAAGTTCACCTAAGAACATTTTGTTTTACTTACCACTGTTTAAATTTATTTGGGTTTAAAAATTTTAAATTTATTATATTTTTAGACACTTAAACCTGTGGACACGTCATGTGCAATTTTTTTTTTAGTTTTAAGATTTTTTTATGTCTATTTATACAAAAAAAGTAAACGTAAATGAAACGTTTGAATTTTCTTTTTATTTTATTTTTAATACATACTCAAAATTTTTTTTTAGCAATAAATTTTTTAACTTAAAATTTTTAGTTTGTTTAACATTGTTTTAAATCTTTCCAAATGTTTTAAATAATAATTTCCAGCACATATTTTGTTTATGAAATCTTTGGTTTTCATTGTGATGGATTTTACCGCTAAAAAATTCTGTTTAAAATATTGCAATATGGGTCTTCACGTAAAAGTGCAAACTAGTTTTGCATCGAATGATCGAATAATTTGAGCAAATTTTTGACAGAAGTTGTTGTTATTTCATCTATAAAACAACTGATTCTCTGATCCTGGACTAAAATATTCTCTACCTTAACCCTATTGCATATTTTATTTGTTCGAAGAAGTTTTTTTTTTTTGAAATTAATCGAGGATATTTTTTTGAAATTAATTTGACGTTTTTCAAAGTGAAATATAGATATTTATTCAAATAATAATGTAAATACCAATAAACATTTCTGGAAAGATACCAATAAACGTTTCTCTAAACCAATCAACATATCTGTCATCTGTAATTTTTTAGTTTGCAATTTATATTTTGCATCGAGTCGTTCACAGAAAGTAAGAAATTTTTCCTCGATGCACTTTTATCTGAGGACCCCTAATAATTATTATTACCTTTTTTTTTTGTTAAATATGTTGACCAAAAATCAATTTAAAGCAGCTAAATTTTATTTTTACCAAAAATCGAATTTGATAAGAATTCTAATTTGAGGAATAGAACGAAGTACATATAGTTACTTTAGCTTTATTATAATATACTTTTTGTCATATTAGTATATTATAATATACTAATATATCAGCCTTCTTATTAAAACAATGAAAAATTATTCAGATTTTTGTTAAATCATTTTGCAAAGAAAGAAAAAATCCAAAGGGAATTGAGTTTTATTTTTGGAGACAACGCATATTAGATTTCAGAGGTGAGACAAGTAAAATAAACATGAAGCACTGTTGGTTGGTTATATACAGGCAATCTCGTAGAGAGAGAATTTAAAAAATAAGAATCAAATTTTAGCAAATTAGTATGGAAAAAACAGAATTGTTCAACTTAAATTTGAAGGATCTTATATTGTTCTGCAGTAAAAAATAAATGATATTACTTTTATAAAATAATATCATTAATCTTTTTAAAAAATTTTAATCATTTTCATGCTCAAAATTGACTTTTAAAAAAAACTACTGAAATTGAAAAATATACATCCACTTCGATTAAAGTGCGCACACTGCTCACTTCACTGCTGACTGCACTGAATCGAATAGAGTACTGAACTGAGTCAGTAGTAGGTAGGAGACACTACATAGCGATACTAGTAACTAGTAACTACACTGACTAAACTTAATAATAAAAAAGCGAAATCATATTTTTAATTTTTATATTAGCTGAATAAGAACAAAAGAATAAAAGAATGCTAGAAAATAGAGAAATATTATTTTACGAACATCATTATGGGGTGTTCCAACTTCAATTAAAATTTTCTACAAGATTGTCTGTATATAACCAACAGTGCATCAAGTGAAGAAGTACAACAAACGTGCGTTCAAACAACAGTAGGTTTTATATAATAAATGTCATAAATAACATATTCATTGAAATTGTATATGGAATAAATAGATTTGTTTTTAATTTAAAAGGTATATTAAATATACTTCTTCTCTTCTTGGGTCTTGATTTTAAAGTTTCGATTAATTTTAAGAATTTTAAATTGGTTAGATAAATTGTTTTATTTTTTTTATAACATTTGACTCATGACGTGTAGTGGCTAAATCGACAACCTTTCAATCGGACAGCCTTGTATTCAAACTCCGCAGTCAAGTCTTATAAAAAAAAATAATTAATAAAATGTATATCGCATAATAATAATAGCTGATGCTAAGTTGAGCTACTATTGGTTATATTATTTAGGAAGGTGTAATAACTAAACTGCATGTTGTAACTATTGACGACTGTCATCACTGAGTCGAATTCATAGTTCCTTCACACATCCCACTTCACAATTCAATGTTTTGCATCCTTATCCTTCCTATCCCTATGCTTCCTAGCCAATATACTACGTCAGCAGTTAAGGGTTTCAACCCATTAATTATCAAAGAGAGGAAGTGAGTTTAGTTAATAAGAATCTGACATTACCAAGAGGGTACTCAACTCATGGTGTCGTATTTGGGAGATTCCTACCTCCCCTATGGGGGGCGGAAACAGTTTAAAATATCGCACCTTGTAACAGTACATGTATTATTAAGAAAGTGTATTTATTAAATTGTACCCTATATAAAAAATAAAAATACCCTTTTTTTGTTTTGTTTTTTTAATAATTATATATACATACATATATCTACATATATATATACACATATTTATGTATTTATTTTAAAAAGTAATAAAAATGTTTTCTTAAATTACAACTTTTAAATTTTAAATTTTTTGTCTTTTGTTTAATACTTACTTTAAAAAAAATTATTATAATTAATTTATTTTTTGTTATTTTTTTTTTTTAATTACGTATATGTATTTATATTTTTCATTTAAATTTCAATATTTTTATCGGTTTTTTTTTGTTTTTTTTTTTTTTTATATTACAAGATAAATGGAATTATTTAATTAGAGTGTCATACATTTTTAAATATATATGACAATCAGTTAAAAATAAAAAAATAATGTATAATTATCCTTTTTTTTTGTAAAACAGAAAAACAAATAGGATTTCTTTTATTTAAAAAAAAAATGTTCAAGCTATTTATTACGTACGTAAATATATAATAAAAATTACAATATAATCTAAAAATGTAGATTAATAGGTAAGTTCTCTAAAATGTTAAAAATACGACTTCCAATAAACATTTCCGATTCCATCTGTCATGAATTATAAAATTTTTTGATCATCAAAAATTTTGTAAAAATCATTGGATTGCCACTTGCTAAATACTAATATAAATTAAATTTATCGTTCATTACGAGAACGTCATTTTTATTTCTTTCTTTAAAAGATTTGAGTTTAAATTCAAAATGAACAATATTGAATTTTTGTCCATTCATTTTAATAAAATTAAATTAGGTAACAAAACAAAAAAGCTTTTTAAAGCAAAATATAATTTTCTATTTTAATTTCATTTCAAAGTTAAGATAATTTAAAGACAAATGGCGACGTATGATATTTGTCAAAATGTTTTCATGTATGAAGATGACCGAATGAAATACGTGACGAACTTACTTTAAGATGTTCAAATTTCCAATTTAACACGACGTATTCTTTCGTTGTCTTTTTGTATTTATTTTATATTGTAATTTTTTAGATATCGATAAGTGCAGGTTAGAATAAGTCACAACAAATTTGCATGAAAAATCGAAAATGTAATTAAACATATTTATTAAACTTAATTCTAATTGGTAAATATAATAAAATGTATAAAAAATTTTTTAAATAATATTTATTAAAGTTCTACATGCTTTATAATCATACACATGGGGTACGTTAAAGTGTGCGCAGGTATCAGCGTACGACTGTATATAAATTGTTGTAATGCTTGTTGAATCATTGTATGTATACTTGAATCATATTGTATGCTTATCGATGACAGTTTAATTTCTGATGGTTGGAGGAGTGCGTTTGATGGTGCGCAGGAGTGACGTCATAAATATCGTTTCGAAAAACCATAATCGAGTTAATAGTCAATTTTTTGATTCTACTCGCGAAGAAATTCTCCCTTTGACATTTGTAGGAAGGAGTGTCAAAGTTTTATGACGTGACATTATTGTTTTTCTATTTAAAATTTTAATATTTATTATAAGCTAACATATTAACATATTAAAATAATTGTAAGCGAAATCGTTCAATTCAACTTATAATACTTCTTAAAATAAAATTTTTGTTTTTGGAAAACTCCATTATTTATTTGAATTAAATAAATGTTTCAATCTAATTTCGACAGATCAAATTCATATTTAACTTTAGTCGTTTCGAAATAGCAAACTAAAGTTAACTCTGCATGTGAGTGGGGGATATTTAATCCTATAAAAGCATAAACTTTACTCGGAGTAAGAAAGAAAACGCACTCCAGCGCAAACGACATTATCGAAACCAGGGTTAGATTGAGCACTAAGTTAAATTAAAATAAAAAAAAATTACTGGATATCAGCTTTCTAATACATTGATGACAACTGCATAATAGAAGAAATTCAAAATTTCGGCTAGTTTAGTTTATTTATAGTTTACATAATAATTTAATTAATATATAATAATATAATTTCTTATTAATATTTTAATATTTCCGAGAAAAATTAAATTAAATTTTATATTATAAAATTTTTTATCAAATTACATTTTGATACTCTAATATCAAACGTATCAAACATCATTTTATGTCATATTTAATTATTTAATACACTAGAATTTTGACAGTTTGGTGCATTTGAAAAGAGACTTTCATTTAAAAAGAAAAATTTTTTTGTTAAATTTATATGGAGATAACCTCTTCCAGACCGAGTAGTTCTAATACTTTGGTTCACACTATATGACTAGTGCTTTTGTAATGTGAAATTTGTATAATACGCATTACAAGTCATATGACAATGCACATATTTATATATGTGATATGAAGTAGCCTTAATTAACCTATAAAAAAAAAACTAAAATAATAAATAGAAAAAAAAAAAAGATTTGTTGGTCTAAAAATTATATCTTTTATTTTTATAATTCACTAGTATGTATGAATGTAAAAGCTTACCATTTATGTGTTCTTATCCCAGATCATATTTTTTTAAAAAAAAACTCTATTACCATTTACCAACTTAACAAACGAAGAAGGCAACAGAGGCTTTTAATAATAGAAATAAAGAAGGAAAAAGTGACTAACCATCACATCACATGACAAATAGGCAAGGAGTTATGTTTCAAATTTACGGTATTGATTCAAATTTATATTTCAAAGAAAATCATTAAAAATTTTCAAAATTAAGAGAATAAAAAAGTGTTACATCGTAGAAGATTTGTCTACCTTTCATTATTAATAATATAAATATACACTTAACAGCTGATCAATAAAGGGTGAAAATAAAATGATTATTGTACAATTTGGTTGTATTAGTTTTGGAAAAGTAAACTGATGATTTTTTTTTGAATTTCAAAACAATTTTTATTTTTTTTTTGTTTTGTTACTTTTTGATTTTAAAAATAAATTTATGATTTAAAAATGAGTGAAATAATTCAATATCGGACATTTTGAATTGAAATTAATTTCCGAATAAAGAGCCATAGTTCCGCAATTATTTTCTGCAAAATTTTTGACGATAAAAAAGTCGTCTGCTGCTTAACGAATTTTCATTAAGCAGACGCTTTAATTATGAATTTTGTTTAATAGATGTCGTGTTTTTGACATTTTAGAAATGTACCATATCCTGTTATCTGAAAGTAAAAATTGAAAATCTAATTTTATTTCAAAACTCTGCGGTTATCAGAATATAGTTGCCTGTGCTAAAATCGTGATCTTTTTGATAGATTTCTAAAGAGCAGCCAAGGACAAATTTTTAATACAACATGATTAAAATCTATGTGAAACAAAAGTACATTTTGTTATCATTTCTGTAATCGACACTTGTATTCAGAAGTATTTTTTAAACGAAATCTTTATGGAACACTGTAAAATGACAAATTTTTATTAAACATGAACCGAAAAAAAAAAAAAACACCTTCTGAACTTTATTTGTTAGACAGAGAGTTACATAATGTGGTTATATCTAATAGTGATTACTTTAATCTAAAAATTAACTTTAATAAAACAGGTTAACTACAAACTGCCCAACGTAAATGATGATATTTTTTTTTGAAAAAATTTGAAAAAATACAAAAACGTAAAAACAAAAAGAGTTAATATGTACTTGAAAAGCTGATTTTAATATCTAAGAGACAGTTTATATCGTATCTGCGATAAATATTAAGAGCAATGATATTATACCAATTATGTGATGTTTATATCAGCTTTTATAATAACGATATAAAATTATCATAATCGTGATTTTAATAAAAGTAATTTTTTTTTTATATAACGTAACAAATTAACGAAACGGAAACAAACCCACCCTCTAAATAAGTAAAATATTTTCACATTTTAATTATAACATAAAACAAAAAAAATTTAGTTTTCATTAATTTCCACCCTTTAACTACCCAAAATGCAAACACTTCGAAATACGTCTTTCAATTTGCTAGTACTTTGCTATTATCGTTTATAACAGGTTCAAAACAGACTGTAAAATGTGGATTACGATTATATTATAAATGGTTACGATTACACGGTAATCGTAATCAAAAATGTGGAGTGCGATTACTATAATAATCGGACTCAAATTTTTTGATTACGATTATTAATAATCAAAAAATAATCTATGATTCTTATTACATTATTATATTATTTTGGATTACTTAAAAATAATCTAATAGTATGAATCATGATTGTTTTTTGATTATTAATAATCGTAAACAAAAAATTTGAGTCCGATTATTATAGTAATCGTATTAAAAATTTTTGATAACGATTACCGAGTAATGGTAATTTTCAAGTATTGTATTACCAAGTAATTATTATTTTTACAAGTCTGGTTCAAAATAAAAACGAATTCTAATAAATATTTTAAATGTTCCCCAGCTGAACTATGTACCTATATTGGTATAATAATTTAATCGAAAATAAAAGTTAACGGTCAACAACACCTGAACGTCTTTTCCTGCAATCCTAACTATAATCTATAATTTTAAATAAAGAAAAAAAAAATTTAATTAATTTGTATTTTATTTTTTTTTTTCAACCCTTTCAATACAAGTTTTCAAAAATATACACATAAGTTTGATTTGATTGAAATTTTCAAATTGTGTTTAAAGAGTTGTTTAATAAACACTAAATATGTACCCATAATTTTTTCAATTTTTCCAATTTTTTAATTTTTTTTTTTTCTTTTGTAATGCATAATTGGTAAATTTGTTTTTGCTGGTATCAAAGGGGTTAAAAAAAAAAAAAATTTTTGTATATGAAAATTTTTTTTTAAATGAAAACAAATTAAGTAAAATTACATATTAATAAATTTATATTAATGTTTGATTTTATCGGTATTACACGTATTAAAATCGGTTATATGTATAAGTATTAAATTTAATAATTAAAAATATTATAATTAATATACAGTCTAAGTAAAATGAGAAGAAAAATTAATAATAAATATAAATTATTATTATTTTTATATTATTCAGATAATTTTTGCTGCATATTGCTCTTAAAAATAAAAATCTTTTAAAATAAAAATTTTATGTTTTTTTTTTTCACTTTTTATACAATAATTTTTTTATTGTAAATAAATTTTATTTATAATTTATTAAGATTCTCTAACATTAAAATCCTGCAGTCTAAAATTGTTTTTTTTTTCTTTACAATATTTTTTTTTTAAATTTTTTTCTTATTTTTTAAATATAATATATATATATATATATATATATATAGAATTGTGTACAAATATGTATATACATATACATAACACTCAATGTGTTTCATGAATAAAAAAATGTATAGCGCAGCTATGGCTAATAAAAACACTGCGTCTCTAGATTGTCAAAAAGTGTTTTTTAATATCTTTGACGTATAGGTGGACCATTGCTTTTTATGGTAGTGAAGTTTCAAAATTAAAATTCATTTAAAGTTTGGAATACTGATATCTCGAGTGTCTTGCAATAATAATTATCTTTTTATTATAAGCAATCATCATACTTGATTTATCTAGGTCGCTTCAGACTATATGTATTTTACATTTGATATGGCTGAATAAAAAACAGAAGAAAAACAGCTGATTAGACAAATGTAAATTTTTCTATATCGTTTTTATTTTCTATGGTCACACCTATCTGATAATTTTGACAGCTTTTTAAATAAATTTTGTAAACAAAAAATAAATTGTTGATTTTGTAAAATGTATTTTAATGAAAAAATTAAAATTAAACATGAATAATTTGGACAAATTTATTTATTTTATAATTTCTTTAATTAAAAAAGTTTATTTTCTGCGACCAAAAACACTTCAATTGTATATGAATATATGAAAAATATCAAAAATACATATCACAAAAGTCAGATAGAATTAAAACCGATGTAATCTCAACTGACGTGTCAAATGTTCGTTTTTTTAGCGTTCACACTATCTGTTTTCACATTTGACTTGCGCTGAATTCAGCGTGTCATATGTAAAATACATATAGTTTGAATCGACCTTCACTTTTTATACTTTACATACACATATGTACATATATGCATGTACTGTTTTCTTGAGTATTCGGACATTTCATCACCTGATGTCTTTATAAAAATAAAAAAAAAATAAATAAATAAATAAAAACTAAGGCTTACGTCGATTTTCTATTGAATTTTTTAGATTTAATACTTTTTTTTTTATTACAAAACGAGATTAATTTTTAAATGAAAACATGAAAATGAGATTCACTTTTTTTTGTTCTGTTTGTGTATAAGAAATAATTGATGTATAATAAATAAAGTTTGACACCTTTCATATTATTTTTAATAAATGTCAACAAACAATAGATATATTTTACATCAATTCATTTTGACAGTTATCTTCAATATAAATTATTACTGTTTTGTATGATCTACACATATTTATAAATTATTTTCGTTTTATATTACCTAAATTTTAATTTACGTTTAGTATGTTTATTCTATAGATAGGAATGTTGTTGAAACTGAATCTATATGTATATGTAGTTGAATGTTTAAATTGGGTTTCGTTTAGGCAAATTAGTACTTCAATGTCTATTGAAAAGTTCAGTAACACTGATAAACGAAACAAATTTCCCCAAATATTTTAAAATTTGCTTAACCATAGTCATTTTATAGGACACAATTGTTGATATTGTATATGTATATATGTCCGATTCTAAATATCTACAATATGACCGATTATAAAATGTGTAAAACTAACAAGATGTCTAATAATTTATTTTTTCTTTTCTTTTCGTGTATTTTATAGATACGAAGTTTTTTGTCTTTCAATACAACAAACAATAAAGTTTTTATACATAATAGAAAATAATAATTTAAAATATATACTTACATAAAGATATCAGATGAAATGTCAAAAACGAGTACGTACTTACATATAAAGTAAATTTTAATATTATTTATTTAATTTAAACAGATTAGATATAATTTCAATTTAAATTTTAAAATGGAGGACGATCAAGTTTTTGAGCGATGAAACACATTTTCATTTAAATGGATATGTCAATAAACAGAACTGCCAAATTTGGGGTACGGAAAATCCGAGAGCAGTGCATCAGCGACAATTACACTCTCTCATATGCACTGTTCGTTGTGAAATTATGGCTGATAGAGTTATCGATTCATAGTTTTTCGAAAATTAAACTGACCATCCAGAAACCGTCTCTGAGGCGGTATACCGGACCATGTTGGAAAATTTGTTACCTCCGGCAATTCTCAATAATCGACACATATAGTTCCAGCTCATACCGGGAGAGAGACAATAATGACGATTTTACGAGAACTTTTCGATGACCGAATAATTTCAAAAAATACTGATTTTGCGTGGCTACCTCGTTCCCCAGATTTGGCGGTCCCGGGATTTTTTTTGTTTTCTAGAGTTTCTTGAAGGAACGAGTTTACGTCAACAAATCGCAAAACATTCAGGAACTAAAACAGAATATTCGCACACAAATACTAACAATAACAATTCGGGTTGCGTTTAGACGTTTATTGATTTATTTCAGAAATTATTATTTTGTAATTCGCTTTGTTTACGTTTTAATTGAACGTAAGTTTTTAATAAAAATTGAGAAATTTATTTTTAAATTTGAAATAAACACAATTTTAGATGAGTGTTCAATAACGTCTGCGCAAGATACTTAATCTTAGGGTATTATTCCAATTTGCAACACCTTTTAGTTGTGGTTGTGTATTAGAAAACACAACACAATAGACAACAAATAAAAATTTCTTTATTCTGAATTACAACAGAAAACTACTTTTTACTATTGTAAAGTTGTTGTATGTGTCATAGTAGTGTTGCCGTTTACAAATTATTATTTTAAACTGAAAATCGTTTTGAAAGTGTCAAAATGCAAAAAAATTTTTAAGGAAATATTTTGGCATAACAATAAAAAATATTGTTTAACAAAAATTTGAATAGAATAATAGGAATTAAAACAACAAAGTTACACAACTAAAAATAAAAAATTTTTAAAATTGAAACTCTTTTTTTTTATATTTTAGTATTAACATAAAATAACTCACACATTAACACTAACAATAAAACAACTGGTCTTGATCAGTTGTAAAGTTTGTGTTGTTACACATAACTTTAATGTATGTAAACTGTTGCGAATGGGAATACCTACATATATTTGCACACAGCACAAAAACAACATAAAAAATATGTTGTGTAATTTTGACAGTTAATTATGTTGTGCTGTGAATGTCTATGACAACTATTTTTTATGTTGTGTTGTAAATGGGAATTAAACGAACAACTTAGATAGTTTCAAAACAGTAATAATAATACCATTTTCATTCTCAGCCATTTTAAACAAAACTAAACAAAAACAATATATGTATTATAGGATTTTTAAAGTGATTTTGTCACAATTTTTTCTTCACAGCAAAAAAAAAAATATATCTTACAAAATTTTAAATATAAAAATCAAGTCATAAATTTAAAAAATTCTTTAATTTCGAATTTAAATACGGGCCATGTTCTTTCATTTTACTTTTTTCTGGCTCTATAAATTCTTATTCTTTAGAGATTCTTTAATATATATATATATATATATATATATACACACCTAGATATATATATTATTATATAACATTATTTACTTAATAAATAAAAAAAAAAAAACTTATTAACTAATTACTTATTTTCCTTAATATATACTTTAAACTTTATACATTTTAATTTTATTTTAAAAAACTAATTAAAAAAAAAATATATATATATATATATATATACGATATATGAAATAAAATAACACAAAATTATATTTATCTTATTTAATAATACTATAAAATTATTTTGTAATTTATTATTCAATTTTATTAAGTAAATTGTAAAAAAAACATTTTTTTTTTCTTCTTTAATTACTTAATTTTTTTTTTTTTTATTATTAATTAATTAATTATTTAATTACATATATACACAGAATACTTTCGTTTAATTTTTTTTTTATTTTTATTATTTTTTTTTAATTTAGTTTTTGTTCTTATAGGATTATGGTTATAATTTACTAAAATCATAAAATCAATAATTAATGTATACAAAAAAAAAAAATTTAAAAAAAATAAATAAATAAATAAACTCAATATTGTACATCTTTAATTATGTATAAATTACATAAAAAATTTTTTTTTAATTGTACAAAGTTTCAATATTTATCTAAATATAAATTTCATAATTTTCTATTAAAATCATTTTGTTTGTTGTGATTCCTAAAAGGATATTTACGATATTGTGACTTAAGCGTTTTTTTTTTCTTTCTTTCTTTATTCGATCAAAGCATTATCTGTCAAAAAAAAATTCGAGTCATATTTTTTTTTTTTTTAGATTAGAGCGCTCAGATTGTAATTTGCTATATATATGTGTATAGTCAGAACAAATATGTCAAAATTGTAAATTCTTTTTTAAAGTTAAAATAAACTAAATGTGTTATACATTTACAGTTCCGTTGTCATAGTTACATGCTAATAAAAAGTTAAAATGTTTATTGTATTATACCTGTGTAGTAAAAAAAAAAGTGTAAAAAAATAAATTCACAAATGGATCAAAAACTTTATGACTGGATTTTTGAAACAGCGGCAAAAAAGCTGCGAGAATATAACGAATCGACTGAATCTAGCAAGAGCGGCTTTCGGCATAATATGGAGATAAACCCAAATAGTCAGAACAACAAAAATAAAAATATTCGACTCCTGCGTAGAATCAATTCTCCTATATGGCAGTGTAACCTGGCTAATAAACTAACGCCATATAAACAAGCTGCAAGTATGCGTCAACAAATGTCTTCGCATTATATGGAAGGTATTCTCGCCCCGACGAATATCTAACAAAGAATTATGGCTAAATACACAGCAAGAACCGCGCCACATACAAATAAGAAAGATTAAATATAAATGGATAGGTCAAGAAAAGACTCCATCGCGAAACAGGCACTTGGTTGAAATCCCCCGGTGGGCAGAAAAGAAAAGTGGGCAGACCCAAAAACACATGGGAGGAGAACAATAGAAAAAGAAATTAAAACAGAAGCAAAAACATGGGAATTTTTTGTGAACATTTATGGAAGCTCTATGCTCCAACGGGAGTAGAAGAAGGGGAAAAAAATATACTTTTTTCGTTTAATAATTCGCATTTCATTCTCGCTATTAAACCCATTATCATAGATCACCATCAATTAAAAATATTTTTTTTTTACTTTTATTAACATTTTTAAAAATTAATTATAATTTAAAACGTTTAAAGTTACCTTTATAATATATAGACATGTATCGGCATGTACATAGTTGCCCTAACTTTATTATTTTTTTTTTACATTTGTTTACAAAAATGAAAGAGATAGTAGATGAAATAGCAATACACTAAACTAGAAAACATACGCGACATATATTACGTTCTTAGTTCTTTATACAATTCAATAATTCTAACTGCTAAGTCGTATTTCACATATTTGATCTGAGCACATAGAGAGCAATCTCTGCTCTGAATTAATAAAATACTTTTACTTTGACAGAACATGCTCTGTAATGATTCAAAAAAAAAAAAAAAAAAAAACGATCGCCTCATGATCGCAATTCATTTGAGAATATTAAATTCGCGACATATTATCGCGATACAAATTGTCAAAATAAAAATGATTGCTAAAAACCCATATTTATTTTTTTTATTCATATAAGTTTCTTTGTGTACTAACAAAAAAAACGTATGATTATGACAATTCTTTTAGAGACTAAATGAATAAAGTGTTGTTCGGAATTGTAAATTAAATCCCCGTATTAAAATTTTACGTTATATTATTTATACTTTGTATCGCGTTACAGTTTTGTTTTTATTTTATATTTAATGTCATGGCTTTTTAATTTATTTTTATTTTTTAAATTTAAATAAAAAAATAAAAAAGAAAAATGGTAAAAAAAAAAAAAATAGCACAAAAACACCACAAAATTTTCTTAAATATATTGAAACATCATAATATTGTTATAACACAAGCATAGTGCATTTCTATGTTCTTATATAGAGAATTTAAAATGGCAGCATTTAAGTAGATAAAATTATTAAATTACATTAAAGATAAAAATTATCTTTTATTTTAGTAATATCTTATAAATTAAATTGGATTTATAAAACTTAAAATTGAATTTCGAGATAAAACTTATTTTGGATAATGTAATATCAAAAATATATATGTATATGTATATTAAAAAGAGCCATACAAAAAAAAATTTAATAACTAATTTAAATATAATTTAATTAAATAAATTCATATTCTAAATGCATTAAATTTATTGAAATAATTTAATTATGGAATGCATACTAAGATAACGGAAAAAAAACAAACAAAAACAATTATTCATATTTTAAAATAGATTAGAAAAGTTAAATATCCAAATAGTTTAAATTTAGTTCCTTTTCAAAATCCCTCAAAATGAATTATGTTTATTTATTTGTTAAGTCGCACGCGCGCACAAGTCTTATATCAATTACCTAAATAACCATATGAATTTGACAGAGTCATAAAACTCACAGATCAACATTTAACAATTACAAAATCGTTATAAAAAGTTTAAAATGAAATTTATTATTTAGAGACAAATAATTTTCTAAAACAATTGATAACGTGCAGTTGATAAAACACATATGTAACTTTCAAATTTAATTAACGCTCAGTCAGAAATTTCAAAACAGCTGACAATGTATTAAATGAGTAGAAAACTCGCGCATCAAATTTGAATAATTCTTATACTCTTTCCATTACATTATTAAAATCGTTTTAAAAAAATGATATTGAAATCCGATTTTATGAATAAACTTTACTTGTCCTTATATAGATTGAATTTATTTTATGAATTTTACCCGAATTATACACCCATATTCTTGAAGATTTATCATACGAAAAGTATCACTGTCGCGATATCACTTTGTTATTCTGCAAGACGTTAAAGTGATGTTTTTAATTTGACGCGATAACGCGTGAAATTTTTAATTTGACACTTTAAAAGTATCGTGTGTGATGTTTCTGCAAGACTTTACTTACGAAGCGGTAGCCATTTTCTATCACGGCAAAATTCTTGTACGATAAACATCACCTTTAAGCTATTCTTAGGAGGTATTAAGTATTTTTTTTTTTTTTTTGTTTTTAGTTAAGTTTAAGTTTCAATAAAAAATATAAGAATGGATAGAGTAAGTATATGTAATTAAAAATAAATTAGTATTTTAGTGAATGTTGTTTTTGTTTTAGTATATTTTACAAATTAAAATTTTTTTTGCTTTATATATTGAAATAGAATCGAAGTATAGACTAAGTCATAAGTAGCAAAAAGCGTATGCAATCTGACTTCTGGTCCGTAAGATACGCGACGGCTTGCTACTTATGCTACTTATGAGTATTTTCATTTACTATTTAAAAATCAAACCATCTTTTTTAAATAACTTTTGCTGAATGTTTGTTGACGTTTAAATATGACAAAAATTCATTTGACAGTAAATTACTACTAATGTCATCGTGTGTGTGCGTGTGTGTACATTTTTTCATCGCGTTAGTGATGAGTTTTCGAGAATATGGGTGATAATTAAAAATTTTTAATTACATTTACAGTTTTATATTTTTTTGAAATATTCTTGAACGATCAAATTGACATATGAATCTTTTCTAAATATAATCAATACACTTTTTTGTTTTTTTCTTCATTTATTAAAATCCTTTTTTTTTTGCTATTGATTAGCTAAATTTGAAAAAACTTGAAATTCAATGTGATTTAAACTTCAGAATTTTGATGAAGGATTTTAAATTAATTAATTTTTGTTTTTAATTTTTTTTTTTTCTAATTTAAAATTTTACATTCACATTTACATATGTGAATTTTAAAACTGACTTAAAGGTATATTAATTTGTTATGTAATTTTTTACGACTTCTTTCTCGAATTTTTTAAAACTTTTTTAAGGTTTCTGTTTGGTATACAAAATTTTTTTTCTGCTTTTTTGTCCAGTTAAAAAGATGGAAATGTAACGTCACGATACCATAAGCACTTCTCATTGGCGTTAATTTGTCATGAGTATTTATGAGGAACGTTTTAACTCTTCGTTTCATATCCTCCTTTCATTAAACCACAAAATTAGTTTAAAGGAAACAGAATGTGAAATGAATAACAAAATGTTTCTCTTAAATACTCATGTGACTTGCCGAAATAAAATAATTTGCGCTGCTATATTTCACTTCCAATCCAAGTGAACGAAAATGACAGTTTTATGGCTATTTTTTTCTCTTTTTTTTTATAAGTATTTTACCATAGATAACAATCAAGAAAATATTTTCAGTAAATATTCAACATTTTTTTTTTTTAATGCAGTCAATTTTGAGAAACAGCTGAGTGAACCAAATGTATGTATTTGAATTGTTTTAGTTTCTTTAGAAATAATTTCCTAAAAACTGAAATTCCTAGAGGCTCGAGTTGCGCGATTTCGATTTGCGCGACGAAAATTTTTAAAAAATAAAAAAAAAAATTAAACGTTTTAAAATTTGTTCTTTTTTTTATTATTTAATTGTTCATAATTTTATTAATAATTATTATTGTGCGTTCCAAAGTAGTTTTAATTTTAAATTATGACTTACTTATGAGATTACATATATATTTATTGCTCTAAAAGTTTTATATTTTCATTCTATTTTTCTTCAATTTATTTTATTGCTCAATTTTTTAATAAAAAATAGGAAGATAGATTACATAAAATAATTAGAAACAAAGTAATTTACCAATATATTTGATATATAGGATATATATTGAAAAAACAATTATTTAAAATTTACAGTTTAGCCTTGCGATATTTTCGACTTGCGCGATGATTTCATGGAACGCATTAATCGCGCATCTTGAGGCTCTAGGGTAGTTTCATTTTTAATTTTTTTTTTTCAATTTTTACCACTTTTGTTACTTTACAAATGCTTAAAATTTTATTTACTATTTAATTAAATTTTAATTTTAATTAATAAAAAAAATTCAATTATTAAGTAAATTATAACAACTTAAAATTTCTTAAATGGAACTTGTTATAAGAAACTGCTTTACATTATTTTCATATATAAATATAAAACAGCTGATTGAACTGAATGTATACATATTTATAAAATGCATATTATGAATTTTTTTTGACTGAAAACTTTAAAAGATAGGAAAACACATATGAATAAAATATAAACGACTACATCTTTTTTTCCATGTAGTTGTAATTGTAATAATATATGTACGGTTTTTACCAAATAAACACCTATTTACAATAAGAAGGGACACTTAGACAATTTTGCTAACTTTTCTCATGACTGTTGTATTCGTAATTTTTTTTTTCTTTTTTAGTAATAAAAAATTAACTTGCAAGAAAGCGATAGTAAATATATGGAATTATGGGAATTTGAAACATTTGTTATAGTTAAAACAAAGATTTTTCATTATTATTATTATATTTTAACATTATTTTAAATCGGTATTTTTTTTAATATTGATAATTCCATCGTTTTCTTTCAAGTTAATTTCTTATTACTACCTATTTCCACAAAAAAAAAAAATTGTCGAATAACAGTATCAAAGTCAAAATTGAGTAAGTCTCTTTTCTTATTATAATAGAATATTCATTTGTTTTTAAAAAAAAATGTATAGCAAACAGAGACCTTATAGCCCCAGTGACGTTAAAAATTATTTGTCAGTCGATTTTAAATATCATTAACTATTTATATATTTACCGTTACTTAAATATCATACTACATATTTATATCTTTAGCGTTGAAAATGTTTAACACTAAAACGTTTACTATCACAAAATAGATAGATATAATATAAGATCAGTTTAATAAATTGTTCTAGAACAGGTTTCAAAGTTCATTACTTTTAGAATAGAAATTGTGCATATTTTTCTATCTTGTGCTCATTAAATTTACCTAAAGTGTTTTTAGGTTGTTTAACTTTTCTGTTATAGATTTTTTTTTTTTTTTTCAAAACAATATTGAATATTTTAATTTATGTTTGATTTTTAATGTTTGTAGCAATGTTGCAATATTTTTGACATTTGAAAATTCACACCAACACCACAGCATTATATGAGAATGACCTCAATGCAAAACGACGAACATAAAATACAATACGAATATATTGTGTGTTTTTTTAACATTATGACTGTTGAAGAGATTTAAAATATTTAGAAGAAATGCTAAATTACAAAAAAAAAAAAATAAAATAAAATAATAAAATGAATGCCTAGACAAAAAAAAAAAAAAAAAAAATTCACATACGTAAAACTGAGATCAAATCACAAATGTAAAAACAAATTTTAAGGAACATCAAAAACGATACTGAGATCTGAAATTAAAAAAAAAAAAAAAAAAAAAAAATTGTAATTAAAATATGTTTTATATTCGAATTTTTAATTGAATTCTTAATTTATACAATGTGGTATTTTGGTTTTTTTTTTTTTTTTTTATAAATTATAAATTCTGTTCAATTTCGAAGTAAATTTTTTTTAATATTAACAATTCAATTCGTGTTTTTTTTTTTTTTAACACATCGGTTAAGATCAGAAAATTAGAAAATGTTGCTAAACTTTAATTTATAAATTTAATAAATCATTTCCTAAAGAAATACAACAATTTAAAAATTCATTTTCATTTAAAAACTAATGAAAATTTTAATTGAATGCGGGGGTCTCGGTGGCCTAGTGGGTAAGAGCGTATAAAACGCTGTAAACACGTAGCAAGTGAAGTGTGGGTTCGAATTTTCCCCTTACGAGATTTATAGCCACGCCTGAAAAGGAAAGACTATGTAATTTCCTGTTCACATTTATGTGGCAGAGAAATGCACTACAAAAAAAAATTGAATGCGTTCGAAATCGAATCTACTTAACCATTCCGAAATATTGACTGAAGAAAAACGAACTAAAAAAATGAAAGAATTGGCAATTACAATAATTTTAAAATTTAATTTAAATTATCAAAAAAAAAAATTAAGATATGATTAAACGTTAATTTATTAAAAGCGCCAATACTTGATTTGAAAACTGTTATTTGATAACAATTTGAAAATTGACAGCATTTTGCTCTTATTTAATTTAAATAAAAATACATATACCTTTTTTTACTTTAACTGAAGACATTTTTACTTTAAGTGAAGAAATTTTTACTTAAATGAGGATTTTTTTACTTTAAGTAAATACATTTGCATTTAAAGTATAAGGGTAAGTTCACATGGGATGCATACTCTCCCTTTCGCTGATTTTAGATGCATAATTGTTTATATCCTCTATAAGAAGCATACAAAATGCAAAATTTGTTTTAACGTCAAATACACACGTAAAACCAAACGTCAAAAATTTTAAACGTTAAATATTTTGAAATATTATTAAATTTAAATAAATATAAGTTAATATATTATATTTATTTTATATTAATTTAAATTTTTTCTTACATAAAATAACAATTTTCTCTGGTTTAACCATTTTATATTTTGTAAATAAAAAATTTTTTCATCAAATGTCAAAACAATGGTACTATAGGTAATGGAAAGTACTATAGGTACTTTCAAATAAAACTTTCAAAATAAAAATGCCGCCGTTTTGCTTCTTGTGAACGAGTGGTTGCGATAATGGATGGAAAATATTCGTTAATATTACAGAAGAGTTCACGAAATGTAACCGAAATAATATTTGTATCTGGATGCATGTATCCCATGTGAACATACCATAAAAATGCATACAATATATATATATATATATGTATACTCATAAATATTAGAGATATATATATATATATTACGATAATAAAATACATATGAACATTAAATATTTATATAACATAAATTACTAAAATAAAAATATCTTCTGTTAAAGTAAAAAAGAAAAACTATACATATTTATTTTATTTTTTTTTTTCAAACTTCTATCAATCAAAATAAAATATTTATTTATTTTTCATTACAATTTTGTTACGATATTTACGATATATAAATATATTATTAACGTAATTGTCAAAATGTCAATTTCAAAAACGACACAGATTATTTTAAATGAATCTCCACTTCTATGAATTTATAGTATGTACTTATATATTTTAACTTTAGCGTTTTCTTGTTTTTGTTTTTGTTTTGCGCTATTTATATTTTACGTTTTAAATTTCTAATGAATCATAACCAAACCAAATCAAATATAAACCAAAAAAAAAAAAAATAGCAATTATATTGTGATGTAAAATGTGATGGATTTAGAGAAATCTTAAATCACGAGTCAAAATTAAAAGAACAACAAATTGTTTAAAAGAAAAATATCTGTATGTACATATGATTCACTTTGCGTTTAAAATTCAAGATACATATTATAATATTTAAAAATTACAAATCACCATTGAAATAAAAAATTACATACATACGAATTAAAATTAACTTAAATTTGAAAATGTAGAAAAAAAAACAGCCAATAAATAATTAAAAAAAAAATATGTATATTCAAAACTAAGGAATCAGTTCTTAATTGAATTTAATTCAGAATTTAATCAAGATTTATTATTTCTTATTAAATAAATTAATGTTTGTTTTTTTTCTTTTTTTTATTATTATTTGATGATATCATTTTTAATATTGTCAATAGGCAACTCATTTTTAATTTAGTTTTAACTTTGTACTTTAAATTCTAAAAGTTGCCTTAAATAATATATATATATATATATATATATGTATTACAGAGTGATTCTCTTTCGGTCTTGAATATTTATAATTTGTATTTGAGAGATTTTTTTTTTAATTCGTTTTGGTCTCTGAAATACATCCTATAAGTCCATTCAAGACCGAAGGAGAAAATCAATTTGTATATAAGAAAATAAAAATAAAAATATGAATCATTAATGCTGCTTGTTGTCAGAATATGATACTGGTTTTTTTTTTTATTTTTGGCTCATATTTTCTAATATTTCAGCAACAAACGTTGTAAATCAGTCGTTGATGTTGTTAATGGCAAATTTGTGATAATTATATCATCCAAAATTTTACAATTAATATTAAAATCTACATTTTTATTATCATTATTACTTAGTAGTAGATGATGATAGTCTGTTTTATCAATAAAATCATATGAATAGTGGAGCATTTCTATATAGATACAATTAATAAAATATATTAAATAATAACTAAAATAATAAATTTAAAATATATAAAAAATAAAATAAATAAAAAAAAAAAAAAACTTATTAAATAAAATTTAATGTTGTACGTATAATTAATACTTACTTATTAAATCTTCTTGATGTCAGCAGGCTGAAGTTTCTTCTCCATCCAATGTGCATGCAACATTTTCTAATTTATGAGCTAAATGCATTTTCTTACAATTTTGATCTACTTCTAATGTATTCATAATCTATATATTATGTAATAATAATAATAATAATAAAAAATTAACAATTATTAATTTAATTATTTTTAATTTAAAAGAATTTATTTTTTAATTTTCAAATTAAAATGTTCAAAATGTTTCTTTTTTTACCTGATCTCGATATTTTGTTACATAAATATATAATTCTTTAAGTGCTGCTATTGTATCAAATTCTTCATTTTGTTGCACCGATAATTGTTGCATTGCTGTTCCCATTTCTTGATCACTTATTTGTGGTAAATTTGCAACTTCACTATAAAATTGTTTAACCATATCTCTATATTGTGGAATATCCTTTAAATACAAAAAAAAAAATATATATATATATAAATATTTTTATTAAATTATCATATTATATAAAAACATATACAAATATGTATGTATTTATATATATATATATATTCTTACTTTAGCAAATAACAATTTATTTGATGGTGAATCTTTTCCCAAACGATGTTCAGTTGTTGAACATGCATCCATAAATGTTTGCGCTATAACGCTAAGGCAAGCATCGACTGTTGTCGTTTTATTTATATCAAAAATAAAATCAGGATTTTTAATAAAATTAACCCAAAAACGTAAAGGAAGACTATTTGATTTCCATGCATGAACAATTTCTTGATCATTAATACCATGTCGTTTAGCTGCTTCATCTAATAAATCAAATAACCATTTAACAGCTGGTGGTAATTCTTCATTAACTGTTAATATTGTTGCAAAAAAATCATCAACAAATTTTTGTATTGTACCCTTTGTTGCTAATAAACGTGTTAAAAATATTTCTGGTATTGCTTTATGTGTACGTTCTGTTGATGGTGTTTGAGCTGATACAGCTGAATTTTTTAAATTCATATGATGATCAGCTATTAATGGTTTAACCAAATGAAAAATTCTTGGTTGTTGTAAACCAGATTCTAAATCACCATTTATAATTATATGTGATTGTGAATTATTGATATAATAAACTTAAAATAAATTAAAATAAAAAAAATTTTAAATTTAATATTACACAGATAAAAATAAATAAATAATAAGTATAGTTTATAAATTACTTACAATTATTATGAAACGGTTGATGTTTACTATAAGTAATATTATAACTATCATTTTGTCTTGCAATTAATGACATCACAGCTGATTCTTTAACACCATAATGAGCTAACGTATTTAAACGTTTCCAACCGTTTATAGTTTTTGTTGTTAAATCTTCATCTTGTAATGTTAAATGACCACCACGTCCATGACGCCATTCTAAATCAACTTCATGTACAGATGGACGCATTGAAAATGGTGTATTTTTAAATAATGCATCTAAAATTTTTGATTTAACTTGAGATATTGTATCCCAATCTAAAACTTTACATTGAACTTTTTCATCTAAATCATCTTGTACAATATGCAATGTTACAATAGAATGTTCAATTTGTTCACGTAATAATCGTTCTTCAGATAATGAATATCTAGCATCATTTGTAACAGCATCAACTAAACCTTTTTCAATTTGATGTTTTATTGCTTTAAATAATAAAAATAATGATGATCCAGCATATTCTTTTAAATAATCATACATGCAAATTGCCATATAATTTGTAAGCATTTTTTCAACAACACTTTCAGTTCGACGTAACATTAATTGTGGATGTTTTGTCATCACAGATTTATCAATTAGACGGAGTAATAAACATTTTAAAATTTCAGTTGCATATTCCATTTTATTCATAAGTACAATCATTAAAAGGGACGCTACATTTACTCTGTAAATAATAACAATAAATAATTTCAAAGTGAAAAAAAAAAAAAGATTTATAACAATATTTCAATAATTCATATTTTTTATCTGATCAATGAAGTAATGATTAATTCGCTGGCTTTGCAATGGTAAAGCCTTTGGTTCTAGCTATATCTGATTTCATTACTCAGTTTCATTACGTATAGTGAAAATAATGACTTAAAAAATTAAAGCTTAAGACTAATAAGGTTAATAAAAATTATGGTTAATGGTGTTGGATTTTAACCAACCAAATGCCATATACCTTTTTTAAACCAAACATTAGGTTAGAACCAATGGTACAATGTACTGTTTTGTTTAGAGATTGGGAAAATAGGAAAAAAGGAAATTGTGAGATCGTTATTTTACAAATGAATAATGAAAATTTATGAATGAAATAAAAATACTATTAAATTTCTTTACATTTAAATTAAAAAGTACTGATTTTCCGCAAATTTTTTTTTCTTAAAAAAATAAATAAAAATAACAAAATCAGTACCAGTTTGAGCAGACATGATCATTATAAATGTGGATTTATTGCAGTAAAAATTGAGTTCCCAGGGGTACTGCACCAAAAAAAACTTGTATGATGCTAAAGAATAACGAATAATAAAGAATAAGAATAAAGAATAACTTTATGTAGCCACTATTCAATATCAAACCTGCAAAATTTCCTCTACAATATAAGTTCTTGGTAAAAAAACATGGATTCAATTTATTAGAAGTATTGATTTGCCTAAAAACATTACTGATCATGAATGATCCATTTTATAGATCA
Organism: Poecilobothrus nobilitatus; assembly: GCA_947095535.1. Taxonomy (NCBI): domain Eukaryota; kingdom Metazoa; phylum Arthropoda; class Insecta; order Diptera; family Dolichopodidae; genus Poecilobothrus; species Poecilobothrus nobilitatus. The sequence goes on along the minus strand of OX352775.1, from coordinate 12,058,346 downwards.
TTTTCTTATGAAATCTTAAAATAGATCATTTTGTTATGGATCATTCTTTTATGTATCTTAAAATGGAACATTTTCGTATGGATCATTTTACTATGGATCATAAAATGGATAATTTTCTTATGGATTATAAAATGGATCATTTTCTTATGAATCATTATGGTTCAATTATATGATTCAAATTGATTGATTTTTATTCTAAAAACTTACAATTTAATTTTTTTTTTTTCACTTACTTGTCACGAATATTAAATGATTTTTGTGCTTCTAATGTTTCAATAAATGCCAAAACAAAATACTTGTTACTAATTAAAAGTTCAAATTGAATCATTGCTGTATCATAATTTGTTCGCGGAGTATTCAAACGTAACTAAAAATAAAAAAATAAAGAATTTTTTAATGTATCACATTTATTTATTAATTATATAACTTACTTTTGGTGAATTTAAAACAGGATGATCAGAAACACCAGGAAAGAATACTTTCATAATATAATTTACATGATCTAATGTTGGAATTCCAGTACTTTCTAAATCAGCTGTTAAATCAGTCATATCAGTTTGTAATTCAGCAAATGCTTGTTTACATTCTAATCTAACATTACTTTCTAATGTATCCATTTGTATTTGTATGCGTTTATATTCTCGTTCAGCTTGTGTACTTTTTCTTCTATATACAACCAATATAATAATTAATAATATAACAATTATACAAATACCAAAAGCAATACCCCACATTGCATGTGAAAATGTATATGGTTTTAATAAATCATATTTTAAATAACCAATAGGAAAACGTAAATTTCTTCCAACTCGAACAACAACCAGAGGTAAATTTAATTGTGTTTCAATACCTAATTCATCTGTTGGAAGAGGTTGTTGTTCTGGTGGTGTACAAACTAATTGTGTTAAAGCTAAACTTGTAACATTACATTGTTGTTGACCAATTGTTACATTAACATCAGTTTCATCTGATGCACCATTTAAATATTCACCTTCAATTACTAATGTATCACCTTTATATAATTTTAAACCATTAGGAAATGAAAAATATTTTGGATCATCAACATAAACTATTGTACTACGAATACTTTGAAAATGTTTACTTAAATCACGTACTGATTGTACATTATCCATATTAAAACCAATTTGTAAAATTAATTGTGTTCCATGAATTTTTAATGCAGCCGCTGTATCAGCTATATTATTAACATTTCCATTACCATTACCAATAATTATACTATTACTGCTACCACTATTTATAGAAATAGGTATACCAGAAACTGAATTTGAATTACCAATTACTGTTGTTAATGAACGTGTTACTAATGAATTAAAATAACCAGCTGTTGTAAATATTGTATTAGAATAATTATTTATTTCTCCAGATGTTGTTTGTGTTATATTAGTTAAAAGGCTACGTTTTCTTAAACTGGTTAATGAAATATCAGATGAAGATGATAAATCATTACTTGTAATATGAAGTTTTTCAATTGTTTTTTTATATAATACAAATTTTTGATTAACTGGTGGTGATGGACATTCCATTTGATTTGAATTTATTACAAAACATGATGATTTATTAATTCTTTCATCATCATAATAAACTTCGATTTCAGGTTTTTGTATGGAATCAAAATTTGTACCATGAATTGTAATCATTCTGCCACCACTACTAAAGCTTCTTAATGGTTTAATTTGCATTATTCTTGGATCCTGTGTATAATTATAAATACTACATGGAGGTTGCTGTTGAATTTGATTATATCGATTAAACAAATTATAATTATTTAAATGTTTATTTTCAAAATTCATACAACTATAAGTACGATTTGCACCATCAACTGATAATGTTAAGATTCTTATTGATTCTGGTTGTCGTGCTGATGATGTTACACAAGTTAATCTCGAATTTGATGCTTGCGTAACATTTATATTACATTCATAATCATCTAAAAATGCCCTAATTTTAGAGCCAATATTTAAATATTTACCATATAATGTTATTTGTGTACCACCAGATTTTGGACCTAATGTTGGTGTTAAACCTTCTAATTTAATATCTTTAAATTGAAATTGTACACTTGATTCAGTATAACCAGCTTCATTTATGACTTTAACTGGTGCTGTTAATTCATGGCCAACAGCTCCAGTACGACATTCTATTTTAACAGATATTTCATAATTTTCCAATTCACATGGAATATTACCAATTGATATTTTACCACGAACATCTTCTTCACGTATTCCTAAATTACTGCCCTCAATTGTTAATAATGTACCACCTTCAATTGGTCCAGTTAAGGGTTTAATCATATCAATACGTGGTTTTGGGCATTCATTTTTTCTATCAATAATAGAACAAGATTCATTATATTTACATTGTGTTCCACACCATGAACATTGATACTTAGAATCCCGTGTTACACATAAACTACAATCAGCATGTTCTCGATGAGAACCCAATTGATCACATTTATATAAAATAATTTCAGCAGTATCAATATAATGTTGCCTATTCCATGTTACATCCACTTTAGCAATATATTCATTCGTTTTATTTTCGTAAAAATATTCTGTTTTTTCACATACAATTGTTTTTTGATTTTCAACTCGTGCTGGTAATAGCATATGCGCTCCTTCAATATGCACTGTACATAAAAATCCACTATGAGCTGATTTTGGTTTTGGTAAATTTATAATATCTAAACGAATTTCTTTTGGTACTTTTACTGGTAATAATATTGGTTGAGGTGGTTTTTTTATATGCGGACATATTTCTTCATTTAATATAACATTCTCCATATTACGACATTGTTCTTGTTTATGAACACATTTATTATCAAAAATACACCAATTACAATCCCATTGAGATTGTACACATTTACGGCAAGTATTATGACGTGAACAATCATAAAAAGCAAATGAACGTGAAACGAAGTCTTTATTTGTTTCTGAACTACGAACTGATAATGGTACTAAAACATGATCTTGATTTAACTCAATAAAGGGACGTTGATTTATTGGTGGCGTAGAACAAGATAAACCGTTTTCCGTAACTTCAGCGTCAATTGGTGTAGAATTACCAAAAACACATCGATATTTAGCATTTAATGGTTCTGGTAATGTTCTAATTATTAATTGAACTTGTGTTAATTCTGTTAATGGAATTTTATCTGGAATAATTGATTCAAAATCAATACATTGCTGACCGCTACCAAGTGATAACCATCGAGCTGCACTTGTATCTTTTTGACAAGCATTTCTTACTGTACAACGTTTTTCTAATGAACACCAACCACAAAATGGATCACGAGATTCTAAACATGATGAACAATTTGTATAAATTGAACAATGTTCTACTCGAAGTTTTGTTATCTTTTTACGAGATAAAACATAAATAAAATCTTTTTTTGGTGACATCATGGTATCTGGTAAAATTTTATTACCTAAATCAACAACAACTTCTTCATATTGTCCAGGTGTTTGACCAGAAATTAAAACTTTTTTAATTTTTCCAGTTTCTGTACCCAAAAAAGCTAAAGAATGTGGACCGGTTGTTGTAGCCGTTACTGATGTTATAGATTCATTTTCAAAATGAAATAATGCATGAGCCGTAATCGGAGAAACACCACTTATTTTTAAACCAACTGTACAAAAATTATACACATTTCCAATACTTCCTACTACCGGACATCTTCCATCATTTATTGTTCCACTAATATAACCCAAATTTCTATCTTTAATTGTACCATTAAAACACATATGAATATTTTCAATGAATATTTCTTCAATTTCTTTTAAACTATATATACACATTGCTGATTTTGATTCTGGTTGATTTGTTATTTCTTTTGATGGTGAAAATATTGTTACTAAAACATAATCTTCTTTTTTAATACCTAATTGTTGGGCAAGTTTTTGTCCAGCTATTGTTATTTTAGCATCTCTTAATATATTATAATCAATATTCGAATGTGTAGCTTGACATTGTATTGTAATTTCAGTATAACTATCATAATTTGAATCTGTAATACATATTCTAGCTAAACGTGTTATAAAACCAGCTTCCTCAGCTAAATGAGATTTTTTTTGTACAATTGCAAAATATGCATATTCAGATGAATTAAAACCATAAATATAATCAACTAAAAAATGATCACGATATTTAACATCAATATTTATAATTGACTGTTGTATTGAAAATTCAGCATAATTTAAATCATCAAGTTTACGTGATGATATTGCTGGTACATCATGACGATAATCACCAACATTTGTAAAAGTTGTACCAACATATAATATATCCTCTTTTTGCCATTGATGATATTGTGATGGACCAATAAATGCATAAGTTGATGAATTTTCATCATTTGCTGCTAATGTTATTTTAATATCTTCTGGTGATTCAGGAAATTTAAATAAATCATATATTTCACATGCACCTTGTCTAATACTACCACAAACAATTAATGTATCACCAATATAATTAACAACTAATATTTTATTATGATTATTTGTTAATATTGTTTCAGCATCATCTGGACAACCACCAGTATGACATTGTGGTGAATCATGTTTTGGTCCAGTTATACCTTGTGATAAAACATTTAAATTATCATTTAATTGAAAAATTTTATTTGTAGCACCAGCATAAAAAAAACCTCGTTTTTTATCATAGGCTAAATGTGTAAAATAACCACCTATATTACCACCATTTAATATTGTACCTGGAATTCCATTATTATTATTACTAGTTGGTATTGTAAATTGTGCAACAATATCCTGTATAATTAAACCACTATTATTTAATGATACAAGTGATAATGAAGATGATAAACCTAGGCCATTTATAGAATATTTTGTTTTTTGTTGAATTGTATTCGGTACTACATCTAAAAGCAATGATATAATTGCTATAAATCTGTATAATACTTTAAGGACGGACATTTTTTGCTTTTCGGATAGTACGTTACGTTAGTACTATATTTTATTGATGTTTAATTTAATTATATTTTAAAATTTTATTATTTTTTGATTTAAATTTAAAAAAGAAGATTACAGATGTTTAAGATTCTTTCAGTTCGAGTATTTAATTATAAAGTAGTAACAAATCCTGTTCGAGAAAAAAACAATTTTAAATTTTTTTTTTTTAAATATCGAATTTTTATAATAGAATAAAACTCTGTTTTTAATTTTAATATGTAATAATATATAATATAATAAATTATACTTACTTTCTATTACTTAAAATCTCTCTATTAATTTTAAAATGTGAAAAATTCACATTTTTTTATCTGGATGTTTGTACTTTAATAATTAATAAAAATAAAAAAAGTTTATTTTTTTTTTGAGAGAATAATAACATATTTTGTTCCTATTTAGAACGAAATCATTCTTATTTAAGTTACACACTTAACTAATTTTAAATTAATTGTTATACTCCGAGGCATTTTAATTTATTATATACTATTTTTTAATTAACAAAAAAATCATTTTTTCATTTTTTAGTTAAAAATTTTATGATATTTCATTTGTATTTAAACTTTTAACTTTTCTTTTCTTTCCTTTTTTTTTTTTAATAATATTTTAAAGTATTTTTATAAATATTTAAATTATTTATTTTATATATAATCCATATTATCATGATTTTATAAAATTATAAAAAACACTATAAGTTTAAAAAAAAAATATATATATATATATATATATATATATATTAAGTTAAATTTTGTAAGTATAATTACACATTAAATACTTATAATATTTATATAAAAAACATGTTCAAAAATATTTAACTTAGGTATGGCACTAAATAAAAAATGATTAAAAAAAAAAGTTAATTAAACAAAAATTTCTTAAAAAATAAATATTTGTTTTGTTTAATTAAATGTTATTATAAATTAAACTGACGAATATATGAAATGATTGTTATTATAAATTTCATACAATAAATAATATATTTTCTATTTGTTTCAAATACTATATTTTTTTTTAAAGAAAACCAACGAAATAAAAAATTTAAGTTAAAAAAAAAATAAATGTTTTTTAATACATTTCATATACATATTCCGTTGTTGTAATATTCCTTTAAAGTTATAATAAATAAAGATGAAATTACATACAAAAAAAATAAAATAAAATAAAAAATAATACAAGATTAAAGGGTATTTTTATAAATGAGTCAACAAAATATAATTTAATATTAGTTAATAAATATGAATTAATTACTCTTAAAACGGGTATTTAATGATCGATAATCTTTATTATTTATTGCATATTTAAAAAAAAACAAAAAAAAAAAAATATTAAAAAACAAAAACTAATAAAACAATAATATCTTCTTATTGTAAGTCATCCTAAAGCGATGTCACCATCATTGAACAAGCTTTTTTTTTTCTTTTTTTTTATGAACTTTTTAAAATAAGAATATCCTTTTTGAAATTGAAAAGAAGTTCATTAACATTTGAAAATTTGTAAAATTCAATAGATGTATGTACATACATATGTATGTATGTTGTACACACATTCATTTTAATTCTTCTAACTTACAAAAAAAAAAAAAAAAAAAAATAGAAAACAAATTAATTAAAAATAATATATTTGTTAAAAAACATAAAATTTACAAAAAAATTTTTTCCATAAATCATTATTTGGATTATTATTTTAAAATTCTTACACAAATTATATTAAATTTATTCGGGTAAAAAAGTTTTTCTTTCTCTCTCTATTCTTGTTGATGGCCGACACAAACCCAAACATTTTTTTATTCTTTCTTTTTTTTTATTTTGTTTTTTTCTTTTTTTTATGTGTGTAATATTTTTTTCTTTTCAAAAATTTTTTAATGTAAAAATTTATAATAATATCATTTCATTTTTGATCAAAAATTAATTCACCATATAGTATAACAACTTTTTTAATTTGTTTATATTTGAAAAACAATTCAATTCAATAAATTTAATTTAAAAATATTAAAAAAGAAAAAAAAACATAATGAAGTTTTAATTAAAAAATTTCTCATGAGGATTTTATTTTAATTTTATATACAATATGGACACTAAAAATTTGGTTGCTAAGTTGTTGTTCTCTATTATTACAAAAACAAAATGAATGAAAGAAAGAAATAGGTATATAATCATATTTTTGAAAGAAAGAGATAAATATATGATATTTTTATATAAAAATTTTTGTACAATAATATCAAAGCTAACTTTATACTGACAAGCTTTAAAACCCATACAACATCTACAATGAACACTTATAGAAAAAACAAAACAAGAACGACGACATTTTCTATCTAAATTTCTCTCCATAACTCCATAACTGTCTGTCAAATTAATTAAATATACTGAATTCAGAATTGTATGAAAATGAAAGTATCTATAATAGACACTGTCTTTACGCAGCCATTTAAAAACTAAAACAATTTTTAAATTTTTCGTTTCATAAACGTATTCAAATGTCAAATATTAAATAGTTTCAAAACAAAAATCAAAAAGAAACCATTTGTAAAGTAGGTATATATATTAATTTGCCTTGGAATATATTTTAAATATTAACAATATTTAAATAAGAAAATATTAATTAATAATTAATTATTAGATAAAAAAGCAAAACTATAATTTGAAAAAACGCTGTCATGTACATTTCATTGTGGACACTCCTTTGTAGACTACGTACACTTGTAGAGAGCGCCACGAACACGTTCATTGTAAATGGAGTATCCCATTCATGTTCTTTTTAAAATGCCCGCCGTAGAGGTTATGACAAAATACAAATGTAAACAAAAATTAGTTTTGTACGAACTTCTTCATATATGATATGAACATTTTTTTTTTTTTGGTATTAAAAATTTAAATTTATATAAAATAATTCCCAATTAAATGATTTGGAATTGGAAAATAAAAATTGTTTTATTTACGTTTTTCATAACCACTACGGTAGCCATTTCAAATCAATGATTTAGCTTGTCAGTATATAGTTGGCTTTGACATTACATGAAATAAGAAATTAAAATTACATCGCATCTATATACATATCATTTGTGTGTGAACTTTAGAATAAAGTTAATTTTAATTTTTTTTTCCAGTGAATCAACCAAAAGATGTCGCTAGAATTGTGAGTAATAGAAAGACGTTTCAATTGAAGATATATAATATAAATTCTATAATATTCTAACATATATAAAATTCTATTCTAATTCTATAGAAAGGCAATGAAGATAAAAACATTTTCAGTTAATCAATATTCAATTTTGAGAAACAGCTCAGTATTACTATAGTTATGTATTACTATAATTTCTTTACAAAAAAGTTTACCAGAACATGACATTTTTAATTTTTTAAGGAATTTCATCACTTATTTTGTGACTTTACAAGTAGTTAAATTTTTTAACAATCTTAACTGAATTAAATTTTATAAACTGCAAAATATATCAATTATTAAGCAATATTACAAATTAAAATCTCTTAAATAGCGCTGGTTATAAGAAACTACTTTAGACTATTTTCATAATGTAATATTAGAAATAATATTATAAAATAAAAAAGTGCAAATGTGAAGTAGCACTCCTTCTGCATTTTGAATTTTACAGCTACAAATATATGAGTCTTCAGTTAAAACTCACTGAAAAACTGAACGTATAATCAATGCCATTGCTGATGGCAATTTTAATTCATTGAAACGCCTCAAGCACGCCGCTACTCAAACGCCTCAAGGATACGCCATCCACTATCCGTCATGTGTGATTTACATGAGTGACGACATTCCATGTAGAACAGTGGATGGCTTTGAATGTTACGCATGAACGTAAGAATGAAAATAATTTTGATTCCAATTTCGTCACTCATGATATGTATATCACACATGAAGCATAGTGAATACCACACTTAACGTTTCAAAACTTCATGGCTGTGTAGTGGCTATGTTCATTGCGCTCAGGATATTATATTGGAAAATTGGAAGGTTCATACATGGCAATTTTTTTCCATCAACAGCTGATTTTGACATTTTGATAAACGATGACTTTTTATCAAGGTGAAAATATTTGTCAATAGTGTTGTTGTATGAATGAATTTTTCTCCAATAACAAATTATAGATACTGTGCAAAAAAATTTATATTTGTTAAAAATTTGTTTTTCGTTTTCTAAATAAAGTAAATGTATGATATATTAAAAAACATATTTTTAAATATTTGTATATAATAATAAAATATTATGTATATTTTATTATTAAAAAACGTCTGTAAATTATATTAAGTAGAAAAAAATACGTGTTAATTTTCATAATAAAACATCAAAAATATTCAAAATAATTATTTTTATTACAATAAATAACCTTTTAACAACAAGTTGTTTGATTATTAGTTCCAATTTTTAAAAAATGTCATATCAAATGGCCGAAAATTTTGGTGAAAATTTATTAAATGGAAGTGAAGATAAACAAGTTCAACGCTTACTTCAATTAGCTGAAGGTGTAGATGATTTAAATATTGAAGATTTGCAGTCAAGAAGGATTGTTTTTTCAAACAATGTACAATTTGCTATCGATCAAGTAATTTTCTTTTGGTCTTTTTTTTTTTTATTAGTAAAAAAAAATGTTAAAAAATATGTTTTTTTCAGGTTTTACAAAGTAATGATCCGTTAGATTCACCAGATTTCAATGCTGTTGATTACATTAATCAATTATTTCCCAATGAACAATCTTTATCAAATATCGATGAAGTTATTTCAAAAATGGAATGTGAGGTAACTGTTATTGATGATAACATACGAAGTGTTGTACGTGGTCAAACAAATGTTAGTCAAGATGGTCGTTTAGCATTGGATGAAGCGCAAAAAACTATAAACCAAATGTGTATACAAATAAGTGATATTCAAAATAGAGCAGAACAAACTGAAGAAATGGTTAAAGAAATAACTAGAGATATAAAACAATTAGATTGTGCAAAACGTAATTTAACAACTGCTATAACAACTTTAAATCATTTACATATGCTTGTTGGTGGTGTTGAAAATTTAAATAAATTAATTGAAAAACGTTTATATGGAGAAATTTTAAATCCGCTTCAAGCTATCATTGAAGTAAATCATCATTTTCAACAATATTGCGATGTAACACAAATAAAGGTTATTCATATTTCAAAACATTTTTTTTCAAATATATAATTTTTTTCTTTTAATTTAAGGATCTTTCTAATAGTGTTAATCAAATTCAACGCACATTAGCAGCACAAATTACTGAAGATTTTCACAGTTATTTTGGACCTAATGTTACATCACCCAAAATTCCTTTATCCCAACTTACAGATGCATGTAAAGTTGTTTCTGTTTTAGATTCAAAAGTCAAAAAGGATCTGTTAAAATGGTTTTTGAGTAAGATTTTCAAAAAAAAAATTAAATTAATTTTTAATATATTATTTGTGTATATAGATCTTCAATTAGAAGAATATGTTCAGTTATTTCATGAAAATCAAGATATAGCTTGGTTAGATAAAATTGATAAAAGATATGCATGGTTAAAACGACATTTACTAGACTTTGAAGGAAAGTTTGGTGCTATCTTTCCATCAAATTGGGAAGTCTCTGAGAGAATAACTGTTCAATTTTGCAATATAACAAAAATGGAATTAGTTAAAATAATGAATAAGCGTCGAAATGAAATTGATGTTAAACTTTTATTATTTGCTATGACTAAAACACAAAGTTTTGAACAATTATTAGCGAAACGTTTTACTGGTATTACATTAACAGAAAATGGACATCCAAAAAATGATAAAGAAGAAAATTCAAATAAAGGTTTTATTTTAGAAACTAAGTATAGAAAATATTTGTTATATTAAGAAAACTTTTTTTTATCAGATAATGAAAGTAAAATTGGTTTTATGGATTTGATAGGAGTATGCTTTAAAAATTATTTAGATATTTACACTGAAAGTATTGATAGAAATTTAACGGAATTAATTGATAGATTTTCAGAACAAGCTAACGAACATTTTGATCCTATTGCAGCTGGATCCACAGTTTTTTCTAGGTTTAATTTTTCTATTAAAAATAAATTTTAAAATATATATAGATATTTTTTTTAGTTGTGCAGATCTTTTTGTTTTTTATAAAAAATGTATGGTTCAGTGTTCGCAGTTAAGTAATTCTAAGCCAATGTATGATTTAGCTATGATATTTAAAAAATATTTACGTGAATATGCATTAAAAGTACTAGAATCTAACATTCCAAAATCAACTACAACACAAAGTACCCTTGGTGGAAGTATGTCATTTAGAGATTTACAAAATATATCATCAGCTGCAGGTCAAGTTATTCATAACTTTTTAAAAGAAGGAGAATCACATAGGTTTATTTATTTTAAACGTTATAAAATAATATAAAAATTATATAAAATTTTTTAATTTTCAGATTTACTAAAGAAGAATTAATTCGAATTTGTTGTGTTTTAGCGACATCTGAATATTGTCTTGAAACAGTTCAACAATTGGAAGATAAATTAAAAGAAAAAATTGAAAATTCTTTTATTGAAAAAATTGATTTATCAGAAGAACAGGATATTTTTCACAGAATCATATCTACTTGTATTCAATTAATGGTACAAGATTTAGAAAATGGTTGTGAACCTGCACTTACAATTATGAGCAAAGTAATTTTCTTTTTTTTCAAATGCATACATTATATTTAAAAATTATTTATATCTATACTTTAGATTCAATGGCAAAATATAACAAATGTTGGAGATCAAAGTCCTTTTGTTAATTCAATGAATCAAAATTTTAAACAAACAATACCAATAATACGTGATAATTTATCATCATCAAGAAAATATTATACACAATTTTGTCATAAATTTATAAATCAATTCATTCCAAAATTTCTTAATAATATATACAAATGTAAATTAACAAATTCAGAAGGTCAAAATAATATATTAGGATGTGAACAATTATTATTAGATACACATAGTTTAAAAACAATACTTTTAGATTTACCATCAATTGGATCACAAGTTAATAGAAAAGCTCCAACATCCTATACAAAAGTTGTTATAAAAGGTATGACACATGCTGAAATGATAATAAAAACAGTTATGACACCAATAGCACCAGCTATTAATTTTAATAGTCAAATATTAAAACTATTACCAGAAATAACTGTACAAGAATATCAAAAAATTCTTGATATGAAAGGTTTAAAAAGAACTGATCAATTGAATTTAATTGAAATATTTAAAAAGACTGCACCAGAAATAAAAGAGCACAATAATATTATAATTTCAACTTCATCATCAACTTCAATTACATCAGAATCTATATCAAATATAAATAATAATGATATTATTTATGGTGGTATAAATGAAAATGATTTTAATACTAGATATAATTCTATAACATCAATAAATAATTATAATAATAATGATAATAATTATAATAAATCTTATCAAACGATACCAGAAAATAATAAAAATAAATTTGTTAATATATTAAGTGGTAGTATATCGGGAGGTGTTCAACAAATAAGTTCAGCTGTAGGTCATGCTGTAACATCTTCAACAAATTTATCATCTCAAAATATACATAATGGTCAAAATGATCGTGGTCGTATTAGAAAATTAGAAAAATTAATTAAAAAAAGATTACCAAACTAAATTCATTAAATATAAATAAATATTCAATCTATTTAATAATAAAATTATATTTGTTAAGATATATATATATATATATATATATATATATATATAAAATAATATACATATAAAAATTAATTTTTTTTTTTTTTCTTTGATAAAATTTTAATTCTTAACAATCTTGTAATCATTTTAAATGTAAACAAAAATTTTACTATTTGAATTTATAAAAAAAAAAAAAAAAAAAAATTATTCCATTTATTTGAAAACATATATGTAATTTGTAAACAGTTCTAATTTATTCAATTAATTTAAATAAATGAAATAAAAATTTTTAATTTTGATTATAATTTAATCCAATTATATTTTTATTTTTATTATAGATAAGAACATTACAAACAAAAATAAAATTTTTAATTTATAAAATTTAAAATTATGAAAAATAATATTTAATTAACACAGGTAGTAGATATATAATAATAGGCATGTATTTTTAAATTTTTATAATATATTAAACTGCAGTTATTTTCAATTTTACGACTTAACATACACATTTATTTTTCACTACTTTCTTATAAATTATCGGTTTAATTTTATTCATAATTCAAAGAAGATGTTTTTTTTTTTTATTTAAATATCAAAGAATTATTATTCATCCGGATGTAAATATAAAATAGATGTTGGATATAATTTAGCATCAATTAATGTCATATCATCTGCTAATTCAAGAATATTTTTACGTGGATATGACTGTATTAATTTATATGTATCTTTTGTAATATCTGGATATTTTTCGCAAACATATAATTTTAAACATTTTATTACACTAGATGATGGCCATTCAAGTTCTTCTCTTTCACCATTAGGTAATCTAATTTGAATTTTTGTAATTGAATCTGAATATAAAAATATTTAAAAAAAAAACAAAAAAAAAACAAATATTAATTAATTTAAAACACATAATATAATTAATTAATTTACCTTTACTATTACCAATTAAATCCTTATATGAACATCCAATCAATTTATTTTTAATATTATTTAATATTTCATGTTTTTCATTATTACTTTGAATATCAGTAATATCATCATTTTTTATATTACTATCTTTTGAATTTGATGTACCTTCAATATAATCATTAAAATCACTACTTTCTCCACTTGTATTTAACGAAACAAAATTATCCATTTCATCTGAATTTAAAATATTATTTGTATATCTTTTATTTTTATTTAATAGGGAAGTTTGAGTTTCTTTAAGTGAATTTTTAATTGCTAATTCTAATTGATCTTCTTCTGATAATTCTAATGTTTTGTATGTATTTAATTTCATATCATTATCGCAGTTAATTTTTGTTATTAAATTGCTATTTTTGGAATTTGTTATTGTTGCTGTTACTGTTGATGATGTAGTAGTAGATGATGATGATGATGGAATTATTGTTGAAATACTGTTACTTGTTGCAGTTGACGAAGCTGTTTTAGATGTAGTAGTTTTTGTTACTTTTAAACTCTGTTTTAAAAAAAAAAATAATAATTTGTTTTTTATACAATAAAATTTAAGATTTCGAAAAAAAAAAAAATACAATTAAACTTACAACATCTAAACAAAAATCGTTTTCCGTTAGAAATTTCATTAGCTCATCATAAAGAATTTTTGGTCGTGTTGTATCACAAGTAAGTCTTTCTTCACCTGTTCTGGGATCAATAATACAAACATATGGACATTCCGAAACATGGTAAAATGTTTTGAAACGTAATCCTTCAGGATTCTCCATGGGAACCTAAACAAAATTATTATAATATATATATATATATATATATATATATATATAAATATGGAATATGTTTAAAAATAATTAAAGACTGACAACATAATTTAAAATTTGTAAAAAACAAAATCAGCGTATCATAATTCAGAAATCTTACTTTTTTTATATTTTATTAAAGGATCCATGACACTAATGATAAAAAAAATCGTAAACGAAATATCAAAAAAAAAATCTTGAATTTATTATTAAAAAATCCCGAATGTTACAAAATCCTTGAAATCAAAAATACTGGATTTTAAATTTAGTAGGCAAAATCCCGAATTCTTTGATGTTAAAATATGTATGTAAAAACCAATTTTAAATAAAACTAATAAGAGATTTTAGAATTAATTAAATGTCAGCGTTGATGATTAAAATCAGGGTTTTAATAATTTGTTTAGCGGACGTTTGAGACGGCAACACCGACTATTTAAATCTGAATTACACAAAAAATTAAAATCTAAATACTTTTTTTTTGAATATTTTGATGTATTTTTAAAAAGTCCGAATATTGATTTATCTAAATTTTGACTGTCCGAATTATGATTAACAAAATTTTGACACCTATTTTGCAATACAGAAGAAAAGGCTTTCCCTTTTGTTAGTAAGTTTCTTAAATTAAATTAGACAGAAGTCTAATTAATAATAAAATAACATTAAAAATAATAAACAAACAGTTCATCCGAAATAAATACATAGTATGTGAACAAGCATTTACTTTATATTTACATATATCTATTTTTTTTTTTTTATTGGTTTAATTATTAGACAAAATATGTTTAATTATTAGAAATTGTATTTTACCTGCCAAAGAACAAAATTCGTTGAAATTATTTCTTTAATATCTTTATCTGACCATACATCTCGATTAAGAATTTGTGATTTAAATTCTCTTTGATCTTGTAAATTAACGATTAACCATCTATTTAGTGTAGTAGCATGATCACGAGCAGCTTGAAATGTACCCCAAAATAATAAATCGATTGGCGGACGAAATAAATCTTCTAATCTTTTACGTTTATTACTCCGTGCAAGAGATTTATCTGTTTCTTTAGTATCAAATTCATTGTTATGAATATTATTTAAAGATCTTTTTTTATGTCGAAATATAATTCG
The DNA here is from genome assembly GCA_947095535.1 of Poecilobothrus nobilitatus. NCBI lineage: Eukaryota > Metazoa > Arthropoda > Insecta > Diptera > Dolichopodidae > Poecilobothrus > Poecilobothrus nobilitatus. The sequence goes on along the minus strand of OX352775.1, from coordinate 12,042,791 downwards.
TTTATTACTTGATGAAGAAGATGCACTATTTTCACTTGAATTACTTGATGAGGCCGAAATGTAATCAAATGGACTGGGCCCTAAAGTTGTACCATTTGGTTCACCACCAGTACCATATGCTAAATTATTAAATTCTTCTGATAATTCTTCTTGTATTTGTGCTTCTCTTGCAAAATCTCTAAATGGGCAAAAAGTAAACATATTACTCGGATTTGGTCGACGTTTTCTTGCAGCTCCACTATAATGTAAACGAAATTGATCTTCTTCTGGTAATAATAATTGTTCTCTTTTTGATGGTATTGGAGCACGAACATTATCATCTGAATTATTACCAGAAAATGTATTTGATGAAAACATTCCATTTGAATTTTCTACAATATCTGGTAATGATGCATTTTCACTAACAAAGCTTGTATCATTATTTTCTAAATTATTTGAATTTCCTTTTTTATTTGTTGTATCTCCATTACTACTACTACCACGATTAACATAATTAGTTCGAGATTCTTGATTTGAATAATTATTACTATCATTTGATGGGAAGTCAATAAAATCTGAACTTTCTAAATGATAGTTAATAGCTTGCTCTAAATTATAATTATTCATTTCAAGTACAGTGGTAGCTCGTACTTCATCAAGACCTTGTTTTTTTTTTATTTTAATAAAAGAAATATATATATGTACGTATAGAATAAATCCATAATTTTGTTTTTTAATTTCAAAAAATTTTATATATTAAAATATATTTACCTGTTATTTCCATAAGTTGTTGTATAGATTCATTATCAGCACTCATTTTGTTTGTTAAATATTATAAAAATTGGTGTTCTATATTATAAAATTTGGTGAATTTAAAAAAAAAAAAAATATGGTGTTTTAATATTACTGAATTTGGTGTTTAATATTACAGAAATCTTATTTTACAAAAAAATTTGATAATTAAGCAAATTTTAAACCTGAAAATAAATATTTATATAACTTTATTTTAATAGTTAATAAAATATTAAAGAATTTTCTACAATAAAATATATATTACAAAAGAAGGCAACTACCTATTTTCCTATTTCTAAGAAGCTATTTTTGAGGTTAATTTCTTTTAGTAAAATGAGATTTAGTTTGTACTTTAGAGTTACTAATTTTTCATTAAATAAGTCCTAATTTACCACGAATTTTTTTACTTTTAAATATTATATATTAACATTTAGAAACTTAAAATTTATGATTGTTTATAACACACAAAATTAATTGTTTTTGTTTGTGTCAAAAAGGCAAAAATTTTTATATTTCTTCGTACTAATAAAACAAAAAAAAAACTTAAATTGAAAGTGATATAAATGAGAAAAAGAAAGAAATCATTTTGTCTATCTCTATTCTTCTTTAGTTAAAATCATAGCAGTTGTCAAATTAGATGTATTAAATTTAGAGCTTTTAAAGAATCACGTATTCGACAATAGATGGCAGTTTTTGAAAAAATTTATAAAATAGTATTAAATAATACCAGAAATTATTTAAAATAAAAATAGTTTCATATAGTTTGAAAATAGTTTCATTTACTCTGAAAATAGTTTTATTTACTTTGAAAATGGTTTTGTTTATTAATGAATATGAATTGTAAATTCGTTTCTTAAAAAAATCAGATATTGCATTATTTTTCCTGGATTTTGTTTAGAAATGTATATAATACATACATATATACTTTTTTCATTGTCCACTTTTTTTACGACGTTTTGCGTTCGTTTCTAAAAAAAAAAATCTTTTTCGTTTTTAAAAAATTCTGCCTCTAAATGTAACTACATTTTTCTGCACCTAAATTCTCGAGGGTTTTTTCTCTGAACAATCAGATCAGGTATTACATATTAAAAAATAAATGCAAAATACAAAAAAAAAGATAAATGTCACAATCACTTTTGATTGCTTGAAGAGTATTTTCATTTTGTTCCAAACGCTGAAGCAGTGCGTTTTGTTTAAATTAAGCTTAGTAAAACTCTGAAGTAGAATTTATGCGTTTATGGGCCATTCCATACGAGTAGTGTCTTCTTGCGTTTCGTGACTACTTTCTTCTTTTTTTTTATTTCCACACTGTTCCTCTCGATTGTCGTTACTTGTGTGTAAATATTTCATTTTAAAAAAAATTTGTTGTGTGAGGTAGATAATAAATACGAGAATGAAATGTATGTACACATAAAAATTTTTTGACCCTAAAAAAATTTTTTATTTGAGGTTTTCTTTGTGTTAGTGGACTAAATTTTTGGTTTAAAAAATTACTCCTAAAAATCCCCACCACAAATTTAGTTTATAGGCAAGACGGAATGAAACAAAGGTAAAAGTAAAAAATAACGAAAGAGGACACTCAATTTCACTACTCGTGTGGAATGGCCCTATAAGATTAATCACACAAGACCACACTTACTACACCTACCAATGGGAACATTTATTTATTTCAAAGAAATAACGTAGTCTTCAAAAAAAATGTTAAGTTTAAGAAGACGTATTATTTTTATTTGTACGTACTTTTTTAACAGAAAATTTATTGAATTTGCACAATTGAATTTTTTCAGAAATAATCGAAATAATTTACACACTTTACACAAAATCTCTAAATTACAAATTTTTAGGTACAAAAGTAGGCGAACAAGTTTTTTTTTTCACCATAAAATTTACAAAATATTTATAAACGTCATAAATTGTCATTGTGTTGTGTTTACCTACTTGAAAAAAGGGGATTGATTCATAACAAAAGAAATTGGAAAATTGTAATTCAAAAAAGTAGAAAAAAAATATTAAATACCTATATGAACGACGAAAATTTAATATTATTAAATGATACTGTATTTCTTCGTTTAATTTGAATAACTTTTTTTGTTTACTTTTCTTTTGTTTATTTTTTTCACAAATGACAGTAAAAAGCAACAATAACAAAAAATAAACGTCAGTAAATTTTTACAAATTTTCACAAATAAAAATTTATTTATGATAATTTGAAAAAGTGAGCGAACCATTTTTTACTCATTTTTTTTTGAGTGCTTTTTTTTTTTACAAAACTCTCAGTTCAGTACTCGAACGGGTTTGCGTAAATTTATGAAAATTTATTAGTTCTCGAACAAACCTAAAAAAATAAAAATTAATTACATTTTTAAAATTAAATTAAAATAAAAAAAACAATAATGACCCTTCATAAGACTTTGACATTTGTAACAGTCCTTAACTCTGCTTTTAAATAGGATTGAAAAAGTTAATTCTGGTAACTCAAATGAGCATATTAAAACGCTAAATGGGATGCCATGGAGTTAATTAAACACTACTACTCCGATCATTTCGAAATGACTTTATCTGTCATAGAGTAGCTCTAACACCCTGAGAGTAATGACTGAAACAGAACTTGGTAGAGGGCAGAAATGAAAAAGCAGCAGCAACGATAGAATTCTATCGTTTTAAACACAATTATGGCAGATAGTAGCAGTAGAATATTTTAAAATAAAAGAAAAAAAACTTTGCTGTAAATGTCAAAAAATAATAAACAAATTTTTTTCTGTAAACCAAAGTTCACGCTATAAATTTTATTAAAATGGATTTGATGAAATTATTAATTAATAATTTAATAATTATTCTTGTATTTTCTTTAATTAATTGTATAATTATAAAAAATTTAAGATAACATTTGCTTTTTGATCTGGTTTTTAAGCGTTTTTTTTATTTGACAGTTATTTTTTCTATTATTTAAAAAATGCAGCTTATCGTTTTTCATTTGACAGGCAGAGCAGAGGTCAGAAAATTGATTTAAAAATGAAAAACCAACAACATCTCTGTCGCTGCATATTTTGTGTTTATCTACCAAACTATGTACATTGTTTCTAAAATAAAATTCTGTCTGCCCGCCATGTTCTGTTTCTACTATAAGAAATCAAACACACTGAACTTATGCGTATCTACAATTCTTACGTGCTGTCAGTTTGATTAATAATTTGAAATAAGAATAAAACACACTAACACACTGTCACATTAACAAACAAAAAAAATATGGTAGATTTAGATTAGATATTAAAAGGAAATAAATCGTAGATCAAGAGCTTTTTTAATTTAGATTTGAATTTTATAATATTTACACATATAATATGTACATACTTATTTTTTTAGTTATGTACGTTTGATACATAACTAAAATGCAAAAAAAAAAATTAAAATAGACACATTCAATCCAATTATGAAAATTTTGTTGATCTTCAAAAAATTAAAAAAATAGCAAGTGTAGACATTCTTTAAAAATTTTTATTTTTAACTGTCATTTACCGCGTTTGTATGGCGACAATACTAGACCTCAAATCAAGTTTGAAAATGACTTTTAGCTTCATATCAACTTGAATTTTTGAGACAACTTTTGGAGTATTTAAACAACGTTTGTTACTGTGGAACATTTGAATTTTGAAATCCAATAATTAATTGTAATTTTTGTACGTAAAATTTTGTTGAAATTTCCAAAGAGAACGAAAAATAAAAACAATTAATTTTTAAAAGAAGCATAGATATATTAACTAACTTAGTAATATATCGATGAAAAGAAGGCATTAAATACACATTATATTTTATATAATATTTCAAAAGCCATTACCATTAACGTCGCTTCTTTAAGACCATTTTACAATGCTCTAAAAAAGTTTCACGCGACGATTTTTTTCTTTCAATCTCCAATGCTGGCGTAACTTAATTGTCTGTGAACTGTCAAGTGTAATTGTAGTAGTCAATATTAATTAAATTTAAAAATGGTTAATTAAAAAGAAAAGTAAATATTGTTTTTCACAATTACTTTCAAATATTTTTTTCATTGTTTACAAAAAAAAAACTAAAAACAGCACAAAAAAGAAATGTCAATTTAATGAAACTGTCAAATAGTTCATCGATCAGGGTTTAACGGACTTTAATTATTAATTAATGCTAAACTTGAACTTTAAAATAATTACACGCCAGTCGCCAACGCCAGCATAGGGAAAGTTTGTATTAATGATCTTTATTATTATAATAGATAGTATAGTATTTAGTTTAATATTTGAAATTTAGTATAGTATAGTTTAGAATTTGAAAAGTTTTTAAAAAATTTTTAAACTATAAACAGTCTTGCAAGTTTTCTGTTTCCTATCCAAAAACTTTTTATTTTTTGACAGTTAAAGAGAAAAATATTTGTCGTCACGATGACGTATGCACTTTTTCGTATTTTAAAGTTTTAAAAAGTAAAATTTTCTATTTTTAAAAATAGTGAAAAGTTGTTGTTGGTTAATTGTCAAAAATTTCAAATAGTTTAAGGTTAGAATTTAGAATATTTATAAAAATATTTTTATTCTTTGTTTTTTGCGAGTACGACATTATTTATTTTAATGTTAATAAAAAAATATTATTATTAGAAGCCCCCGTATCTTGCGAACTAGAAGTCGGACCGACATGATTTAAAAAAGGTACTCCCTGATTTTGTTGTAGAATTAAAATATAGAAAAAAAAAAATAAAACGGTTCGACTTTAAGCCCGCCCAAAACAATAGCCTCCAAAAACTAGGGTGCTACTTCTTGGTACTTTTCTAATTTTTTTTTTTATTTTTAATTTCTATTACAGAATCGGAGACTAAGTTTTTTAATCACTTCAGTCCGATTTTTAGTTCGCAAGATACGACTGCTTCTTTCAACTTATGAATATGTACTTTCATTTACTATTTAAAAATCAAACCTCTTTTTTAAATAATTTTAGAACGTTTAAATATGGCAAAACGTTTAAATATTTCATTTGACAGTAAATTACTACCAACATAACAAAAATTTTCATCATGAGTCTTCGAGAATGTACAAATTTATATAGACGTGATGTGATACATATTTTCATCGCGTAAGTGATGAGTCTTCAAGAATATGGGTGATAATAATTATATTTTTTTTGCATTTAAAAATGTCATCGCGTTCGTTGTATATCAAGTGATATTGTAACGAATTTATTATGTATATTTTGTTTTGGCTTATCCAGGCGACACTCGACAGGCGTATTTTTTTATCGTTTCTTGATTTTTTTTTTTTTTTACAATACATACGTGACTTTCTTAAAGCCAGTAATGATAGATATGGCGGTCGGTCTATAAAAAAAAAAATTCTTTAATCTCAAATCTTATTTGTATTTTTAATATTTAACAAAAAAAAAAAATTAAATTGATTAAAATAAAACAAAAAAAAAAACATATATACATATATAAATAACAAGAAAAAAACAAAAATTAGAAAAAATATACAAATTATAAAGAAAAAAAAGATAATTAAAATATTAAAAGTAATGATATAAAGAAAAATAGTATCAAAACTTGAAGATTTTTTTTTTTTTTTTTTTTCGTTTTTTTTTTTATAAGTAAAAAAAATGGTGTCTATTGTGAAAATAAATGAGTGTTTTTTGTATTTTATTAAAAATACAAGTTAAATAATATCTACTATTATTAGAAATTTTTTTTGTAAATTTTTGTGCCATTGATTGATTGGGTAGATAAAATTAAAAGAAAAATTTTTTTTTTATATATATATATATATATAATATAGGTAAATATAATTTTTTTTTGCTTTTTTATACCTAGTTCTGAATTTTTATGAAATACAATAGTTTACTTTTAAAAATTTTTTTGTTTTTTTTATTTTTCTTCGTTTGTATGTTCTTATTAATTATATTAATAATTTATTAAATAAATAAAAAAAAACTATAAATGTTTTTTTTTTTCAATTTTTTCATTGTATTATAAAAAATTATGTGCTTACGATTATAAAAAATTTTATGCTTCAAAACTTATATGTACAATATACTTTATAATATAATATAGTACATTACATATATTTATTATATAGTATAATATATATATAATATATATATGTATAATATGTACATATGTAGTATATACACAAAATTGCTACATCATATAATAAATATGTGCATATATTTTATTAAAGGCATTAATTTGTACATACATGTGAACATATATACATATATATATAATAAATATAAATATATGTTCATGAATATATTATGTATTTTAGAATCAGTAAACATTTAAATTAGGTATATATTTAATTTTTTTTTTTTTTTGTTAATTGTTAATTTTTTTTTTTTTTTTTTGTGTAATGTGCAGTACAACGAAATATTAAATACAATAAAAACAATGGCCGCTTTAAAACATGATAATGAAACCCTTGATCAACAGGAACAACATAATGAAAATGAAAATCAAGAAGATCCGAATAATTTAATTCAACATCCAGTAAAGAAAAAATTACAAGTAAGTGTTGAAAAAAAAAAATAAAATAAACAAAATATTTTGTAAACAAAAAAAGAAATTAAAATTAAAATTCTTAAACTACCTATAAAAAAAAAAAATTACCTATTCGTTTCCATAAAACTGTTTATTTTCTTTCTCTTAATAAAAAAAAATGGTTTTAATTTTGTACCTAGGTTTGGTTAATTTGATTTGTTATTGTTATTTTTTTTTTTTTTTTTTTTTAAATTTTGTAATTTTTTTACTTATGGAAAAAACATGTAAAGTTAAGGTTTTAAGGTTAAATATTATAAATGTATATAATATGTATGTATGTATGTATAAATTGATTTTGACTATATCACCTAATCCATTAAAAAATTCTTTCAGTTCCTACAATCATAATTGATATTGTTTTAAGTTTTTTTATATTTCTATATATACATATTATATATTATTTCTATTATATAAATTCATTGATATGTACATATATATTATGTATGTATGTAAATATGTTAAAACTTAAAAACATTATTCATTTCATTTTTATAATTTTAAAATAAGATGACTGGACTTTTTTTTTACCTGACTGTCTAAATTTTCACTTGATTTCAAAAACAAAATTGTTATCCCATTGCAAAATAAATGGCTATAAATACAAATTTTTACAAAAAAACAAAAAAAAAACAATATTATTTTTATTTCTATCTTTTTATGACTAATTATTAAGTACCTATGTTTTTTTTTTTTTTTTTTAAATTGAATATAAAAAATCTATAAAAATTTTACTTACTATTCTTAAAAGGGCATCTGGGCTTAAGGGAACACGAAAGAAAGATTTATGAAAAAAATTAAAATAAAAAGTGTCAAAAATGATTACCTATACCTACCTTTTTTCCATATAAAAAAAATGAAATTTTTATTTTGAATGAATTAAATCTTATTAAATTAACTAAAAACAAAAAAAAAAAAATTTTTAATAAGCGTCCTAAGGATATACATATCTATGTTTGTACATATGTATGTATGTAGATCTACATCTAAGAAAGAAATAAATTTATATAGTATTTAAATAGATTCCTTTTTCTTAATAATATCTACATTATATGTAAGTAAGTTGGTATCAATAAAAAAAGTAAGCGTTACCTTTTCTCTGGTAATGGGATCTGCTTAAATATTATCAAAATTAATTTGGGGAAAAAAAAAAAATTAATTAAAATAAATTGTAATAAAAAAACACATTTTTTTTTTTTTAAGATTTATAAAATCTAAAATCTAATCTAAAATCAATTTCTAAATAAAAGTTATCAAATTAATTTACAACAATTAAATATGTAAAAATAATAAATTAATAAAAAAAAAAAAATTTTATTTTAGTAATAGTAATAGTAAATAATTATTAATTTATTTTAATTATAATAATAATAGTAAATAAATTGTACATGCATATGTACATATGTGTGTATGTACTATTATTTAAATTTAATATTTTATCTCATCATTTTAAATCATTATTATAATTTTTTTTTTTTTTTGTTTTGTGTACATATTTTTGTTTTATAAATAATTTTATATAGGTACCTATAAATTTTTAATTAATATATATACCTAATTATTACATATATGCATACATACATAAATATATACAAAGTATGACCGACACGTTAAATTATTATTCATTTTTGTATACATATACATTATGTAGGTATATAATTATATATATTTTTTTTTTTTTATCAAATTTTATGCATATATGTATGTATATAATATATAATAAATTTATATATATATATATATATATATATTTGTTTTTCTATGTTCAATATAAAGTATAAATAAGGTAATATGTATTTTTAAATTTTTGTGATGAAATGCCATAATGATTGGCATTGCATTTTAATAAAACCTTAATATATATATAGTTACTTATATTATACATTATGTATGTAAATATATATATGTATGTATGTAAATTACATTTGATTGAATTAATAATTTAGTATATATTATGATTACTGATTAGGATTACACATTGTATTAAGTATAAATCTTTTAAATTTTTTTTTTTTTTTTCCCTTTTTTGTTTTTTTTTTTTTTTTTTTTATTTCATAAGACAATATAATATTGTCCACAGGCCACAATAAGTATATATGTAAAAAAAAAAAATAATAATAATACAACCAAAACAAAAGAACAGAAAAAACAAAAAAAAAATTTTGTGTCTTGGAAAAGTTTTTTCAACAAGAACAACAACAACAAAAGAAAACAAAAATGAGTAAAAGAGAAAAAAAAAAAAAGAAAGCAAACAAAACAAAACAAAAAAAAAAAAAAACATAAGAACTAAAAAGGATTTATAAAATAAGAAACATGATGACGGTGAAGTTTAAGAGTTTATATATACATAATATATATATATGTATGTATATAATGATAGAAAAAAAAATCGATATTATTAATAAATAGTAAATTTTTCTGATTTATAAACGTATATACATATGTATACCTATAATATATACCTACTTAAGATATACCAAAAGTTTTGTATATATTATATGAACGTATATATAAAATATCTATATATATTACTTATACGTAAAATATATATTTATATATATATATGTATAAATTAGCACAACGCAATACATGTAATGTAATTGTTTTGTTTTTTTTTTTTTTTTTCATACCTACCTTTTGTAATAGGTACAAAATTATCTTAAAAATTATATCTGATTTTATTCTTTGATTTTTAATGATAATAAAAAAAAAAAACACAAATTTTTGTATACATACATATATACAGTATGTACATATATAATCCATATATAGATTTTTTGAGAAGAAATATATTTTTATTAATGTTTTTTTTTTTTTTGTTTTTTTATATTACATATAATTATTTACGAGTTTAATATTCTTACAAGTTTAATGTTGCATTACATACATATATACAAACATATGTAAAAAAAAAAAAATTTATGCTTAAATAAATGAGGTATGTAAGTTGTGAACGGGGGAGGGGTATATAACGACAAAAAAAAAATTTGCAAAAATTTGTTATTTAAAAAAAGAAAAAGAAAAAACAGGTCTCAAGTCTCTCCTCAGCTGTTGAACTGATTGTCTGCTGATGGTCATATACAAATTTTAATATAACAAAATGCATATTTTATTAAATTATAAAAGATTTAAATTTTATTAAAGAGTTCATTATTTATTTATCCAATATACATATTATGTACAAAATTCATTCGTACATAAAAAATAAAATTGTATATTTTCTTATTTAAACAAACAAAAATAATCTTAAATTAAATTAATAAAACTGTTAAAAATAGTTCAGCGGTCACAGTTCACCTTTTAACATTAATGCTCAACTTCAATTTTAAAAAAGTTACACGTTACACATCAGCCGCCAATGCCAGCATTAGAGAAGAAGTCTTGCAAGTTTTCTGTTTGTTATACAATCTATTTTCTACTTTTTATTATACCTGTACAAACATACAGTTCTAAGGCGCCGCTCTGTTAAGGTGATGACCCAATGTTTACTTTGTTTCCTTTATTTTGAATATTTTTTCAAAAGTATTAAAACGTAGCAAAGTTAAATACTGGCCCAATGATTACCTTTGTATTTTTTGCTTTGATTTTTGTTGAAATTATTTTTTCTCAAATGGATTTAAAAAAAATTTTTAGAAATTAGAAATTTTATATATAATAATAATTATTTTATATGAAATGTACAAATGTTTGTATTCAGTATCAAAAAGGAAAAGATTTTCGGTTCGGAACATTTGTTTGCAGAAATCGTCAAATTCATGAATTGTACAAAATCACATTCTCCACCTATTTAAAATTTTTCCCATCTATTCAAAATTTTTTTAATGTTTATGTAAAAAATTGAAAATTCATCAATTCGATACTTTGCTCCGTTTCCTTACTTTGAATATTTTGTGCATTTGGCCAAGTACCATAAGAAATAATGTACGTATAATTCATTTCAGCTGTGAAAGTTTTCGAAGGAAGTAAAGGAAGCAAAGTAAGCATTGGGCCATTATCTTTAGACATTTTAGACTTGTTTTGAAAACTTTTGCTATACATAATTTAAATTTCATGAAACTTAAATTAAGTTTGAGTAGTGGTTAGACAAGGGTTTAGACATTATTATGAAAATAGAAATATTAATATTTTGTATTATTTATTTGATGCTAATGTCATTTGTATTTTGTTTGTCGTTTTGTACTCGTTTGTTGTTCTGTAAGGTTGTTTTTGTTTATTTTAAAAATCAAAAGAATTTAAATTTAAAACAAAATCGTCTAAAACTAGATTTGAAATATCTTTTTCGGAATTTCTAGCCAGCAACCAATTTCTGGACCATACTTTACTCTACTTTTTTTTTATGTTTTTAGATAATAGATGTAAAGATTCTACTAATTTCACTACTCCTACACACAGTCTTTTTTAATAATTTGCGCTTCATTAAAAATACTTTCAATTCAAATAAAAACTATAAAATGGTAAATTCCAAAATTAACAAATTTATTTGGCCGTATAAAACTAAAAAACTATAAATATGTTGCAGAAATGTTAAAATGAACATCAAAAAAATAATATAAAAATGACATTTCTGCTTAATAGAAATTTATTACTAATTTCATATTATTTAGTTCGTATAGGTAAAAATACCTTGGCCTTGGAGCGTATAAAATACTCTGTGTTTAGAGCGAGTAAAATACGCTGTAAACTCCGAGGGAGTGTGGGTTCGAATATCACACTCGTCGTAAGAATTTATCCCCTTTACGATATTTACAGCGACGCCTGAAAAGGAAAGACTGTGTAATTTCCTGTTCACATTTAAAAAAAAAAAAAAAAAACTCCTTCAGTTGAGAGTTTTTGTCAATATTCACAAATTATTGAATTTGACCCTTATGTTGAATTCAAATTGGAAAATATGTATATTGTCAAAAAAATTATAACTGTTGTACTTATAAAAGAAATTCAGGCAGATATTTACTTAACAAACAATAAAATTTATATTGGATACATAAAGTATAAATTTTATCTTAATTCCCATTTTCAAATTAAATTTTTTTTGAATATTTTTATTTCAGTTCGGTCTAAAGTTTGGTATTTAAAATAAAATTTTTATTTTCTTTTTTTTTAGTTAAAAAATCTTTTGTAAACTGTCTTTTTTTTTGTTCTAAGGGACGTGGGAATCTTCCAAAGACACCTAGAATTTCCACTTGGTAGTGTCAGATTCTTACTGACTAAACCCATCTTTCCCTTTAGCCAATATAATGGGATGAAACCCTTACCTGGTAACGCATATATATATATATATATATATATATATATAATATTAGCTAGGGAGTAGGGATAGGAAATAGTTACGAAAACATTGAATTGGGAATGAAACTGTATAAAGAAACAATGAATCCGCCTATTATTATTACTACTTTGCTAACAGTGACTATAGCCGTTACATAAGTTACAACATACAGTAGTGTATAACACCTTACTGCATAAGGTAATTATTGAAGGCAACCCCTCGCTATCACTGTAGCAGCTATTAATATTACTATTATTTTACTACAGAGTCAGGGCCATCAGTGGATTACAATGTTCAGTAGTATATAATACCTTACTGCATGATATAACCAAATATAACTCCACTGTAACAGTTATTATTATTATTTACTATTAATTATACCATATACATTATTACGATATGAAATTACTGCATATTTTTTATTTATATGATCTGATCGGAATTTGAACTCAAGACCTTTCGATTGAAAGGTTTACGACTTAATCACTACGTCCTGAGTCAGATTTTTGAAGAACAAAATATTTAAATATATATATGTATGTATATATATAATATATTCTTACATCTAAAAAAGAAATACATATAACTTGCATTTAAAATGAAAGTACTTGCATTTAAAATGAAAGTACTTGCACTTAAAATTACAATTATTATATCTTATCCTATTATCATTATATCCTATATTCTATATTATCTCTAATCTCTTTTTATTCTTAATCCTTTGACTTTTGAGTATTCAATCAATTTAAATCATTAAATCTAAAACAATTTTTTTTATCAAGTCGTTTATGTTGCACCATAAAAAAGTCATCTTTTTCTGTAACATTTTCTATTTATTTTTCAATAATTTAATATTATTTTTATCTGTAGTTAGTTATAATATATATTGTATGTAGGTATTTATTCATCATGCTTAGTTTTTTGTTATCTTTACACATATGTATGTAGCTCTTATCTTTTTTTTTTTTTCGAATGACCTTTTTCTAATTTATGCTTTTCTTTTTTCTGTAAATTGGCTTATCTTCGAATCGAAATGAATTTTTTTTTTCACTGCAACATTTTAACAAGTATTTTAACCATAAGTAAGTTTTTTTCTTTAAAATAATGTAAGGGCATTTTTTGTTTCTAAATTTTTGATATTTGAATACTGAAAACTTTTAAAAGTTCATTATCGGGCACAAATTATTTTGTGTCTGTCTTGTATCATATATTAGGCGGTGATTTCTAAATTAATTCCATCGTCATTTTCTTTTTCGGACTTTGTTATATATACCAACTTCTGTTTTGTTTCTTGCCATAGTTCTCTGTTTATTAATGTGTTTGGACAATGAATTTTTAAGATTCAGTGCAGACATTTATTTACTTATAAAGTCGTTAATTTTCCATGTTTCAGAGCCGTACAAAATGTTTGGATTAATATTTTTGTTTTTTAAACAATCTTATTATTTTTAAGAGAATACCGAAAGCGGGGGTTACTATCGCAAACCTGTATTTCATTTGAATGTATTTCATTTCATTTCGTATAACTTTGATTTTGAAATTAGAAATGAGCGTTTAGTTCTACTTTAGAATTCAATTCTAAAATCTCTCCTAATTCAGAATCTCGCATATATATATATACATATATAAATATTCTGAAAAAAAGAAAAACCCTGATTTCGAATCCAACTCTAAAATCGTTCGTAACATTGTTTTAGATACATATTTCAAGAACAAGGCATTTAAAATAGTGAGTGCTACTACCCCCAAATCTCCCTAAACAAATTATTGGGATGTTGATTGGGTGCAACTTTGATTTTGTAACCAACAATAAAATTCCTCCAACTTAGCTAAAGAGATGAGTTAGAAATTTGCTAATTGATTTTTTGTATTGTGAGTTTCTTTTGATAAGTGGACTTAGGCTAAATGAAGTCTTGGGCGAGATGTCTCTCATCCGAGATTTGCCAAGTGTTACGCCCCCAAAAATAATATAACAGCGCAGATATAGCATTGCATCTGCTAGTCAATTTATTGAAAATCCTACCTTATAATTTGAATGTAAATATAATAGTCATAAAATGTGTATTTCTTTTTTCGTTTAAATTTGAAATTTTTCTTTTCTAAACAAAACTATCTTGAAAATAATGCCCCCTCCCCCGTTCTCCTTGGCAGTGTGTCAGAATAAGGTGAAAAACACCACGTTACTGCAAAGCTGTATAGTTCAAAATTTGAAAAATTATATGATGATGGTAATGGGTTCTACAATTTTAAGGTACAAATTAAGAATCTGATACTATATTTCGTGGTTCTATAATATAGGCTTCACAATATTATTATGCTAGTACGTTACTCTACGTATATAATAACACATGGATTGGTAGGATTTTTCATTATAAATTTTATTTTAGATTGTACATTCCATAAATATGCAAAATCATATTTTTTTTTTTACCCTAACTAATATCTTGGCTTATGGTGTCAGTTTCTTAAGATTTTCTTACAAATTACATAAAGCTATTATTTTTAGTCCGATAAATACGTATAAGAATTATTTAATGCTATTTTTTTCACTATACAAAATTTAAATTAGAAAATTAATTGTAAATAAGTATCGTAGTAACACCCCTCACTTAAAGTCGTCCGACAATATATGACTTTAAGAGAAATCACTATATAGGTCATTCACTATTCTATCGCGAGGTATCTATTTTTCATTATAAAATATTAATTATAATTTTAAAAATATATAAAGTAATAAGTAGTTTTAAGTAACAAAAATAATAATCGAAACTTTTTACAATATATATACCTTTTCTACTTTAACTGAAGACTTTTTTAATTTAATTGAAGGCTTTGTTATTTTAAATGAAGACTTTTTTTTTTTTTTAATAAAATTTAGACTTTTTACTTTAAGTGAAAACAGTTTTTTTTTACAATGAAGATTATTTACATTTTGAAGATATTATGAGTATATACATATATATATATATGCACATATATGTACTATATATGAGAATTTTTGAGAATTTTGGCACATGGTTGTATTTAGATAATTATTTCGAAAACGGTAAAAGATATGAGAAAAATGTATTAACTTAAATTGAAGCTATAGGTGATTTTGAAAATGAAATAAGATTTGATACATTAGTAACGGTTTTTTATACAAAAATTACAGTTATTTTATATAACAGTTATTTTTTCGTATTTAAAACCTTGTAACTCGTCAACTATGAAAGATAAATAAAAGTTGAAATATTAGTATGAAAGCCCATAACTTCAGCTAGCTATACCGACACTTAAACGATTCTTTTATGTTATACAGGGACAAAAATGTTGTTTTTTCTTTTAAAAGCGAATAAAATTACTTTGACGACTGTTATCTCGGAAAATGTTAGAAATAGACTCTCCTCTCCAATTTTTTGTTTGTTATAAACTTCTCTATCACCTTCGTTCTTCGTGACCTTTGAGCCCCATACACTCTGTATATGTACGGGATTGTATATATATATATACAAATTAACTAAATTAACTGATATAAAGAATCTTAATTAAAAAAAAAAAAAATGTCTTCAGTTAAAGTAAAAAGTTTTCATTTCAAATAAAAATGTTGTGACTTAAAAAAAAATATCTTCACTTAAAAAAAACAAATGTCTTCAGTTAAAGTAAAATTGGTATATACGTATATGTATATAGGATATACATAAATACATTCAACATCTGAATTGTATTTAAAATAATTTTGATTATTTTGTGTTTTTCCTTTCCAATTGGAATTTTTAGGACCAGTTTCTAATAAAATTTGAGAAGACGATAAATAAAAAAATAAATAATATGACATTAAGCGAGGGGAAAAAAGACAGGAATTGCGGTATTAAAATAATTTAGATTGAATTTTTTTTTTTTTTTTCAAAGGGTGAATTAAAATAAGGTACATATAATCTAACTAGAATTAATAAAATAATATTGAATGTTATGAATTTATAAGGAAAAGTGTAATGTTGATATTTCAATGGTTACTTTGAAAAGTTGCATTTTTTTTTTTTTTTGAAATTTGATGAATGCAAAATTGTTTTAAACAAAATAAAACAGAACTTAAGTTGAAAAAATTACAAGAATTTCAAAATGGAAATAAAAGAAATTCTCGATTATTAATAATATTATTATGAAGTATATTAATCTTTATAACATTTATTCTAATTTATAATGTTTTAACTGTCAAAGTATCAAAATTGGCTAAATTGATACTTTCTTTCTTTTTTTTTTTTTTTTTTTTTTTAACTCAAAAAATAATTTTTTACATTGAATTTAAGGGTCATAAAAAAATAGTGTAATATAATTTCAGCTGTCAAAAGTGTATGAAGAAATTAAAGAAACCAAAGTAAACATTGCAACATTTCATTAAAAAAAAAAACAAAAAAAAACAGGTGTTCAGACAGAGTTAAGGGAAGGACGTCTCTTACTTATTTATATAGTGTAGAGTAGATATTTTTGCTCATTTTTTAAATTATGTTTTCATTTTTTTTTTTTTTTTTTTGCTATGCTTATATGTAGGTATATACTGACAATTTTTTACTATACCTATATACATATATGTTTTCAAGATAAAAGATAATTTAAAATCAAAATGGTTTTTTTTTTTTTTTTAATACTCTTGTTTGGAATTTTTTTAGTCTAAAGAGTACAAACCATAAAACTTGGTATTTTACATTGTATTCAACTTGGTCGATGATTCAATGATTTTGTACAGACATACAAATATTGTCGTATAGACTTTGTATTCAACATCATTTTGGAAACGGTTTTCGGTTAGAAAAGTACTTGAAAATATGAGCGGAAACAAAAAATTTTTTTTATTAAGTGAATGCTTAGTTGTTGAAATAAAAGGCAAAATTATTCACATATGAATTTGTTAAAAGAACTAAAAATTAATGCACCAAAATATTTAAAAAAATTTCTTTCGAATTGGATGTGGAAGCATATATATAATATTATTTTGTTATAGAAAAATTTAAATCTGAAATTGAGAAACAAAATTCTTTGATGCGTGAACGCTATTTTCGTTAATAAGCGTTTGATAGCTACGCTACCAAAAATACCATAAACTTGGAATATATTCATCTCCACCAGCTCCAGATCTCATATTCTTTATAACATTTTTCAAACTCTCTTCTGTAACATCCTCTTATGTTGTTAATTTTTTTTTTCTAACGGTGTGTCAATACTTGTATTGCAATCTATATCTTTGCATTTCCATATACGCAGATTTTATTTTCCAATTTTTATATATAGATCTAAAAATTCGTTGTTTCTAATTGTTGCCAACCCATTTTGTTTTTTATTTACTTTTTAACCATACTCAACGCAAAAAAAAATTCAAATGATGCCTACATACAACCTTGTCAACAACTTCATTAGAGACATTCAAACTAGGTTGAATTATTGAGGCCACGCCCACAAAATATCAAAAAAAATTGATATTTTCGATAAGATGACGTCGTATTGTCACCAACATTAGTATTAATTAGACGTTAAACAAAGTTGACTACCTGTTGTCGACTTCACTACAGAATGGTAAAATGTATTCTACTTACTAGAATACCAAGTGTATGGTTTGTACTGTACTATGCTTAAGACACATTAAAAGAATAAAAGTGTCATTTGACACTTGTTTGATAAGTTTTTGTTTTTGGATGTATTGTCAATTAATTTATACTTATATAATCTTTTTAAAAAACTCATCTTTTAGAGTTTTAAGATTTTTATTTTCAGTTAATGGGAGAAGTTTATTAGTTATATTGAGGTAAATTTGAATACTTTTTTTTTTAATTAAAAAAATTACTATGCAAAAAAATAAGAGCTACGTAGTTTTTTATATTTATTTATTCTTTTTTTTTTTTGCTTATTTATTCTTTTTTTTTTTTTGCTTTACCATGGCAGTATTTTCTACTTGACTCCTAAATGGCTATACCATACCATCGGTCCACATTCACTGAAGCAAAATATTCTCATGTCATATATTTTTGGAAATTATATTTTCTATTCTATTCTTATAAAAGCAAGATATGAACTAACACCCACATCAGTTTAGACACAATCATTATCACATCATTTTAAAAGTATCGCATCACATAATCTTAAATTTTCTATTGTATTAAAGACTTTTGATGTGTGATAATGATGTGAAGTATTCAATTTTATTTTTTCACAATAGATGGATATGCTATTTTGCCGGTTTGCTGAATTTTTATAATAATTATAATTTATATATATATTTTTGTAATAATAACAAGCAAAAAAAAAAAAAAAAATCATAAATTAGATAGGTATAGGCACACAAATAAAAAATCAATAATGCTTAGGTTTTCTCTTTAGGTGCAAGACATATTTTTCATACAGGGACTCACTTAATAACTATAAAGCTTATATACGATCCCAGATGGAGTATAACTCCCATATATGGGCTGGCGCGCCTCACTTACTTCATTGAATTACCTCGATCGAATTTAAAAACACGCCATTCGGCTCATTTGCGACTTCGTCGAGACTGCTTGTCTGATTTCTCTTGGCATTCGACGTAATATTGTAGCTCTCTCTCTTTATAGATATTTTGTGGGATAATGAATGACAGTTGTTCAGATGAGAAGAAATCTCTGATGCCACCGGCCTCAAGTACTCATGTCTACTATGTGGAACTTCCTAAATGGTACTTTACTGGTTATAGCAATTCGTTTGTTGTCAGAACTGTAAAAATGTGGAACCTATTACCATTCTTTGTGTTTCCATAAGTTGAAGATCGATCGATTTTTGATTTACAATTTTTACAAATTCACCACAAATTTCCTTTATCCGCATTTTTTCCCGTCCATATCCCATCCAATTTAGTCTCAACTACTTTTTAGTACAAGGGAACATATTTCTAAATTGAGATTACTGAATAAAAAAAAAAGTTAGTACATATTAAAAAGAGACAAGCCAAGTGAAATACACATATGTTTGTTTTAAATAAAATAAAATAATATTTAAAATGTCGTAATTTCTTGTATATTTTTCATCAGATTCTGATGAAAAAAAATGAAAATGATATGAGAATAAATCGAAGATTTATCCGAGATAATTAAAATCCATTTGGTTTTTTTTTATAATCAATCCATACCAAACGAAACATTACACATCCTGAAAAAAAATTACAAAGGAGTTTCTTTAACAACCTTTAAGTCAATCATCTCTGTCTCGAGTGAGAAGTCCTAGCTTATTTAAGGTAAAATTCTTCCAAGCATTTTTATAACTCTTGCCTCCTGTCCATTACGAAGCCAGTAAATTTTTTTGCTATGGTAGGATTTTTTTTTCATTAATCCTATCAAGCATTTGAACTGTTTAATATTTGTAATTTTTTTGCTAAAATTTTCTTTAAATTTGAGAGCTACGTTTGTTTTATAAAAAACTTGTACATTTTTTTTGATTATTTTACCCTTTTTTTTAATGAAAACACTATATAAAAAGCAAATAAACTAAACATAGAACACATATTCTCAGTATCGGGTTTGTGTGATGAAAATATCGCTTAATAACACTCGAAATTTAAATAATTG
Source organism: Poecilobothrus nobilitatus (assembly GCA_947095535.1). Taxonomy (NCBI): domain Eukaryota; kingdom Metazoa; phylum Arthropoda; class Insecta; order Diptera; family Dolichopodidae; genus Poecilobothrus; species Poecilobothrus nobilitatus. The sequence continues at coordinate 12,022,642 of OX352775.1, read as the reverse complement.
CACATATACAGACAATTTGTCGGAATAAATTAAAAAGAATGTTGAAAACTTTATAGGTATATAATGTATGTATTTTTAGATTTAAATATAGGTACTATTGTGTACATATATCAATATTTTTGTTTTTAAATGTGGTTTGATTTTGTGATGTAAATTTTGAAGTAAAGCCATCATTGTATTTAAATTAAAAATTTTTTGCAATTAATACGCCAAACCACACGGGGAGTCTACACTACAGTACATGACAACGTCAACTGTTCGGTTTTATACGAGTATTCAGATTCTGCACGTCTTGTCAATGATTGTGTGAAATTCTCTTCATTCGAACACTGGTAGAGGGTAGAGAAGAATGACATTGAATACTGGTAGGTTAGATACTGTTTAGTTGGCTGTGTTAAAAAAAAAAAAAAAATAATTGTTCTGTAAATAAATTTTTAATTCATTGAGATTTAGATTTTTGTAGCCCAATTAGATTTATTAATAAAATTAATATCTAGATTCTTAGTGGATTCAATTAACATCGATATTTTTGCAATTCTTTAATTAAATTCAATGTCTGTTCCCCTTAGACCAATTTGTCAGTCATAATATCGCATTCATTATTTAACTAAAACTTATATTTTATCAATTAAAATATACACCTACTTATATATGTACATATTTAATATAATCCCAAAAATATTTTTATTCATTTTTTTCTTTTTTTATAATATTAAATTTGTAAACAAATTAATAAACAAAAACTAATACTAAACAGAAACTTAATTTTATATGTATGTATGTATTGTCTTTTTATCTAATATTCAACACCACAAAAATTTTCCCGCCTTTATTTATTTTCTTTTTTCTCCACACAATACATGCAGTTCAAAAATTTATATATAATGAAAAAAAAGAACAACAAAAATTTTTTTGTTTGTATTAGGAAATGAATCCCATGTGCAGAAAGTAAAATTTTAATTGAACAAATTCTTCTCTTTCTCTCAATACAAAATATTCTCACAATAAAATTAAGCTTATAGGAAAGAGGAGAAAGTGGGGAGACGAAGAGTAGTAAAATGTTTGCACTGCACGCATGACGCAGCAGAACCGTGTATTTTGTTTGGGTGAACCAGAATTTACAATGAATAGTAATATAAATATAATATATAAATGCTGCCAAGTATCGCCCCGTCGATGACTGCCGATGTAATTTCCTAATTCAATCGTATCACAAAATTTCACTATTACAAAGTACATACATACATACATATATAAGATAAATATTGTTGTTTATTTTAAAAATTTTTACTTTAAGCACTTTGCAAAAAACAAATAAATTAAAAACGCATTCTCATAAATGTTAAATAAAATCTGTCAAAAAAAAAAAAAAAAAAAAGGTTTCTAAAAAAGTGTTCTTACAAAAAAAATCTAGAATATAAAAAAGTATGTACAGTTACAATCTAAAAACATTTTTACAATAACCTTATTAATATAAAATTCAAAAGATTTCTGTCACACCACAAAAAACACGTCTGTTCTAAAAGTCAAACAATAAAAACTTGATACTTTTCTGATTTTATAACGCCTTAGATCGATTTCGGAACAAAAATATGAAATTGACCTTGAAGTTTATCTGATAAAATTTTTTCTTAAATTGTCTTAAATTATCACAAAAAGTTTTTTTTTTAATATAAATATTTTATCAGTAAATATTTTATTTTTGTTTTGTTTTTTTTTTTTATTTTTAACCCATTGACAAAAAAAAAAATTTTTTTAACTTAATATTTTTTAAGTAAAAGTTTAAACTTAAGCTTTAAAAAATAACATAAATAATTTAATCTAAAGTTATATGCATGTGTATATGTATAGGTATTTATGTTCATACTTAACTTGATATTTTTTTTTTTTGTTTATTAAAAATAATGTAAACAAGTTATTATTGTTTTTTTTTTTTTTTTTTTTTTTTGAAGTAAAATCAGCTGATTTGTATATTCATATTACACATCTATACACATGTATACATATATATAGTATATATACAATATTTATAATATATATAAATAGATTGTTAGTGTAGGTGTATGTATGTATATACTAATAAACATAAGTAAAAAAATGTTACCCAATTATAATTTAAAACTAAATTAACTTTTGTGTTTTAAAAATGTAATTAATTAAATAAAAAAAAAAATTAAAATAATTTTTAATTATTATTAATTAAAAAAAAAAAAAAAAAATTTTGTAAACAAACAAAAAATAAGCAACAAAAAAAAAATTACAATGATTTAAAAAATAATGACATTTAATATGACAGCGAAATACGGAACGTATGTGTTTAAGATGTTAGGATTTCTATTTTCTCACAGATGGTGTTTTTTTTTTATTTTTTTATTTTGTATTTTTTTTTTTTGTTTTTCTTTTATTATTTATTTACTTTTAGTTTTAATAATAAAAATTTTGTAAATATAATATTATAGTAAAAATAAATACAGTATAAAATATAATAATAATATTCTTTTCTTTTAAACACCACACACACATGTTTCTATTGTTTGGTTTTTTTTTTTTTTTTGTTTTATTTATATTTATTGGGAGACTAAAAATAAAAATAAAATTGTAGGTAGGTATATTTTGATAATATTATTATAAAATATTAATAGATGCGAGGGAATATTATAATGTTTGTGATCCTATTACACGAAAAGAGTAATTGAAAGTAGTTAGCAGTAGTTAGTAAATGGAACGCTAACTGAACATAATCGTGTTTGCTCCTATTTACTTTTTCTCGAAGGTTGATGCAATTGGGTGTAGAAAAGAGTTGTTTATTCTGTAAAAGGAACGCAAATAATAATTATGTATGTATGTTGGTATTATTTTTTTAAATTTCAAATATTTAAATACATACATACATTTTTATTTAAGTGAGTAGGTACTTAGTAAAGAATTTGTTAGCCCTTATGTCAAACTCTTGCTTTCACCCCTCTTTAATCAAATCCTTGGTACATTTGTATCAATAATGTTTTTCATACATTTTATATAAGAAATATTATGTAAAAAATAAAGAAAAAAATAAAAAGAATACAAAATAAAAGAAAAATTTAAAAAAAAAAATTTTATTTTGAGAAGAAGCATTGCAATCAAAACAATATTTAGCAAAGCAACGTAGTTGACATCCTTTAAGTCCCCCAAAATCCAACAAATTGCCTCCACCAAACTATATACATATTTGTAATATGTATTTGATTCGTAATACTTTAATTAAATATTTCACAAAGTTACAGATTTGCACTTCAAAAAGTGTGGAAAATAAAGCGGGTTAAACTTAAAATTGTTACATATGTAACATGGGTTTGACATAAGGATTTTAATATAAAAATTTATTCGCATAATTTTAATGTTATTTTATTAATTTTGTTAATTATTTCGCTAGCTTGGGTTTTACGGTATTGTTTCTAGAAAATTATAAAATACAAATAAGTATGTATTATATTTAGGAGCGCCATCTATTATCCTATGCAATAATTATTTACATATTTTATTTTATAATATACGATATATATAATTTTTTTTACGATATAAACTATTACGATATAAATGAATATACTAAATTGATGATTGAATATATGGTATTTTAATGGGGGCTTTAAGAAACCAAAAATCTTTTGATTCCCTTTGAATGATCCCATCTGAAATCATATGAAATATATATTTTTTTTTTTAAATGTATGTGCGGTGAATTGTTAATAAAACTAGGCCACAATAAATAATTACCACAACATAAAATTAAAATTAGATATTTACGTAATATTGTATTATGATAAATTCGCATTGAACATTTTTAATTTTTTTTTAGCCATGTTATATATTTTGCTATTCAGGTTAAGGTCAAATTTTAATAAAAAAAAAAATTTAAATTAAATGAAAGAACTGGGATAAAAAAATGTTTTTGAGTTGGTTAAATGTTTTTTTTTTTTTAGTTGAAATGTCAAAAATTCAAATTTAAAAATTTCGAAACATATTATTAATGGTTTGGTGTAAATGTCAATTTATTATTTTTTTTTTTTTTTATATGAGTAAAAACAAATTTATATTTTATAAGATTTTGTAAATGTGCTAGATAAAATTTTTTTTTGTATTTTCTTTTATATTTTTCTAATCCCATTATCAGATTTAAAATAATAAGATTTTTATAGAATTTATAAATAATTTATTCAAAATACATATTTTGTAGGTTACATTTTGACATTTATTCATTAAATTTAATAATTTTTTTTTTTTTAAATAGGTTAGGTACACCTTACCTATTATTATTTGAATTTTTAAAGTGTCATATTTTCATACTACTCTACTCTGTACCAAATTAAAAAAAAAAAAAAACTACGCAAGCGCCACTCGTAACAAATAGCATTACTAAAACATTTGAAATTTAAATATGTACCTAAATAAAAAAAAAAAAAAAAACCTGATAAATATTTCAGTTTTGTCATTTTATGTATTTTTATATTTAAACCTAACCTAAACTTTTTTAAGCGGATCGGAACTCAAAATAACACACAGAAGCAGAATAAATTATGGTCTTCCATTTTTTAAAACTCTATATTGAAAAATGTCTTTAACTATAACCCCATATTAAAATAATCAACAATTAGACTAGACTATTTAGCCCTTATATATGAACTTCGCATCTATAGATAATTCATAATGTTGTACCTCTTTAAAAAAAATAAATCTAGAGTGTAATGAGTATAGTAATTACCATCATATTTCCATTTAACCAAAAAATAAATTCTTTTAAATATTGACAGCTAAATGATGTTTCAATCTCAATATTTATTGAGCCGGAGGCGGTTACCAAACCAACACACACATAAAATATTTTTTGAAAATTTTTTTCGTATCAACGTTTTTTGACATTTGCTTGTTATTCAGTGTTTTTAAAACTTTAATTTCTTTAAACATGACATATGGGATGTATACATATATTTTCTAAACGTGTTTTTTTTGTTTTTGTTTTTTTATAAATTGAAAAAAAAAACAATAAACAATATTGTAGCGCATTATAGAAAAACAAAAAAAATAAAAATAAAAAAAAGTTGTTAAAAAATTTTTTTTTTTTTTGTTTATTCGTTTCTTATCACTTTCATATTCGGAATAGTCAGCCGAGAGAGAATGTTTAATTTTTATTTTCATTCTTTCATATTATTTTTATTCGATTTTTGTGGCGCTTCCGAGATGTCACTATATGTATATTGTTACGATATTCTTTCAAGTTATATGTGTAGTATAATGAAAATTACTTTTTTAATTCAATGCTTTTTGTTTTTTAAATTTTCAGCTTCAGCCTTTTTATATAATAGTATAAATCTATAGACAGAAAATTTACATATAGTTCCAGAGATACAATGAAAGAAAGAAATATTTCTGAAACGTTTGAAATGTTTCTGAACCTATAGTTACAAAATGAGAGCAGAGTAAAAAACATTTTTGTTGACTGTTCATTTGACATTTTTAAAGTTTTTTTTTTTTATAATAAAAAAAAAAAATAAATTAATTTAATAAAATTAACAAAAAAAAAAAATAATAATAATTAAAATAAGCCATTTTGCATATTATAAAGCTTATGCTCTGTGAACTGTGTATGAAATATTTGCATAGAAGAAAAAAACGCTTGTAAGATGAATGATTATCATATAGAGATTGAAATTTATATGAATGTTATGAAACAATTTTTTCATTCTTTAAAAAGTGACCATTTTTACAAAACAATCGAATGAGTCCTGAAATATTTGATGTTTTTTTAAAATTTATTAAATGTCAAACTTTTAAAACATTCAAAATAAACAAACCGATAAATGAAAAATGCAGATTTTTCTTTACATTTAGAAACTTTTTATTAAAAAAAAAATTAAATTAAAATTTATTTACTTATGATCGGACGACCTTCTTTATATCTATTTAATTTTATTTCATAACCTTGAAATTAAATAACCTTGGAATAAAAGAAAATGAACTGACCAGTTAACAAAGTTTAAATTTAATTTAAAAATTGTTGCCGGCAACTTTTTCTCTTTCTTCATTGTATCTCTATTCTCATTTATGATGTATGTATTTATTTCCTTAGTTTTGAAATTTTGTTTCTTGCGCCGACAAAAATTTTCTTGCTTTCATTGTATGTACTAGGCTTTAAGAATGATCAATGAATTCATGGAGAAATTAATGCGGAAAAAACCGTTGTAATGTTAATATTGTAGAATAATTGAAAATTCAATAAAAAAAAAAAAAAACGTTGAATGTGTGACTGTATGTGTAGTATATTATGGTTTTTTGCTTTGTTTATTATTCAACTAAATTACCTATTACTGTCAGGGCAGTGCCGAAACTTGAGAAATAGAAAAATGAGAAATGGAATTAAAAAAAACAAATTAGCAGGTAGTGGAATTAAAAAATATACTATAAATTTCCAAAGTTTCAAATTTCTTTAAATTTTCACGAACTTAAAACAAGTTGATTTTATTTCATATACTTAGTCACAAATAAAAACAATAACAAAAAAAATTTTCTTGGTTTTTGGTTTCAAAAGGTTTCTTTTTAAATTTAAATGAAAAAATCGGAATAAAATTCAAATTTATTATATATTTTCCATCTTTAACTGTAAATTTTTTTTGCATATTTGATTAAGACCTTACACTACACGGTTTACATCACTGATGTTTACATCACTTTTATCAATTAATTATTTAGCTAAAAAAAAATATTATTTATTGTTTTAGTTTTTAAAGAATTTCTGGGATCAGTTTTTGTTAATTTTAAGCATACAAAATTTTTTTTTCCGCTGTAGCACTGTTATGCGGAAGGCAACAAAAATGTTAACATGTATTCGGCCAATTCTACATAAACATAATTTCTCAATTTATTTATAATTTTTTTTTAATTCACCCATACACATTTAAAAAAATTGGCGTTTTAAGTAAAGGTAGTAGATTTTGACATTGTGGTAGTAAAAAATAAAGAAGAAAGTAGATCTACTCCCTTGCGAGTAGAAGTCTCAACACTGATTGCCCAATGACTTATATAAAATAATAACCTATAAATAATTGTTCGAAACATTGATGTTGTATTCTGTATGGTACTAATGTTGTATTCTATCAGTATTATAAATATATAAATATAAATATTTTCCTTTTGAATGTTCTTTTCTATTATAAATTGAGAGAGAAAGAAAGTTGGGGGCTTATAAAATTAGATGTGTAAATTTATGATAATTAGTGTTGCCATCAAGAAATGTGAAATAAAGTCAAATTTGACTATTTGGCTGCATTTAAGTTTAATAAAATCTAGTTAAAAAAAAATTTTTTTCCAGTTGATGAAATCCAGTCAAATTTGACTGGAAACAGGTCAAATTGGCAACACTGGTCGATAATTATGTACTCATCTTGAGATTTTTTTTTTTTTTATTATCACCCGTATTCTCTTAAACTCATCACTTAGGCGATGAAAAAAAGTATCACGTCGCTTAAGTGATACGATAAGTATATTGCGAACCAGAAGTTACATAGTCTCAGATTCTGTAATAGAATTTAAAAATAAAAAAAAAAAAATGAGAAAAGTACCAAAAAGTGGCACCCTATTTTTATTTGAGGGGTTATTTTTTTTGGCCGGGCTTAAATTCGAATTTTTTTATTTTTTTTTTTATATTTTAATTCCACAACAAAATTAGGGAGTACCTTTTTTTAAATCATGTCGGTCCGATTTTCACAAGATACGCGAGGGGGGGACTTCTTGCAACTTATAAATATGTATGTGTACTGCTATGCTAGTTCAATATATAAAACCAAAAAAAAAAATTTTTAATTTGTAAAATATATTAAACAAAAACAACATTCACTAAAATACTAATTTATTTTTAATTATACTTACTTTTCCACTCTATCCATTCATATATTTTTATTTAAACTTCACTAAAAATTAGAAAAAAAAAACTTAATTCCTAAGAATGGCTTAAATGTGCGATGTTTATCGTATATGAATTTCGATGCGATAAATATCTAATGGCTATCGCTTCGTAGGAAAAGTCTTACAGAAATATCACACACAACACTTTTGACATTTAACATCGCGTCAAATTAAAAACTATCACTTTTGAGTTTTGCAGAATTACAAAGTGTCATGTAAGTGATATATTCTTCGTATGAAAAGTCTAAGAGAATATGGGTGTATACATTATATAAAATATAAAAATTAATTAAATTATTTTTATTTAATTGAATTTTTTTTTTTTTTTTTTTTTAGTATTTAAAATCTAATTCTTTAATTATCTTTTAATATAATAATAATATTTTTAATTATTTTATTAATTTATTAATTAATTTTTTTTTTTTTAATATATTTTCAGGATCATATTACTCAATTGTCTAGTAAAATGAAATATAAAAATAAAATTGATGAAATAATATCTGGTTTACAATTATTTAATAGTATTGAACAAATGTTTCGTATTATTGATAAAGAATTATTGGGATGTTTTTTTACACAAATAATAAATTGTATGTTAGATATGCGTTGGACAAAACAAAAAGATAGAAAAACAAATTTAATTATTGAATCAATTAAAAATTCATTAAAATATTTAAATGAAGCAGATAATTTTTTTCATATATTTCAATATTTATTACAAACACGTATATGGAGTGAAGCTGATGAATTTGTTGAAATTCTTTTACGTAATGCAAGTGAAAATACAGATGTTCTTACAAATGAAGGTAAATTTAAAAAAAAAATTAAAACAAAATTAAAAAAAAAAATAAAAATATTTATACATGTAATATCGGTTATAACGATATTGAACGGATCAGTAAATTTGGTCGTTTCATTATAATATCCGATAGGTCGTTATAAACAATTTAGAACTTTTTTTTTTTTTTTTTTATAAATAAAAAGAAGTAGAGCATCGGTAACGCCTAGTGGCCAAGCTCGTGGCTTATTAACCGAGGGATTACGGGTTCAAATCCTGCACTTGCTACCTGTTTTATTAATTGTAAACAAATCCCCTTTGCTACCAAGTCTAGTGTAAAATATATAATATAAACAAAATAAATAATGTTAGTGTATAATTTAATAATAGTATTCGACCTATAATGGCCTTAGCCAATGGTTTTGTAATATTGCAATATCCTATGTGGTTTGTAATATTAATATAAATAAATAAATAAATCAAAAAGAAGTATAGGAATTATTTATTTATTTGTTAAAATCTATATTAAACAGTTTTTAACAAAAAGAAAAAAAAAAAAACTTAATAATATATACCTATACTTTCCATACATACATACATATGTATGCATAAAATGTAACATATTCCAGTAGGAAATGTAAGTAGTTCGGAACTAATTGTAGAACTAGTTATATGGTAATTATAGGTAACCCATTACATTTTAGGATGCCCGTAATATAAAATCAACGCTACATTTTACAGAGGATATCTCCTACGAGGTAATCAATTGCTTCTCTCACCATTACTATGTAACTAGTTACTGAACTAGTTGTCGGTAATGAGGTATGTAATGAGTTTGATAAAACAAATATAGAAAAAATATATGCTTATTTATTATTTATTTTTATTTGTTTAATTTAACTTTATTACTTATTATAGTAGAAAAGAACAATTATGGTATATTAAAATTTATATATATATATATATATATATATATATTAAACAGTAATATTCATTTTTTTTTAGTATTTAACCCTTTTGTAACTATTGATAACTTTAGTATCCGTGAGTTTTAAGAAAAAAAAATTACCTAATATTACTTTCTGTATTTCAACCAAAGCATTATTTTTTCATTAAAATGTAATCATGCAAGGAACTAGTTTTTTTTTTTACTGTGGTATGTAATTTTAGTAGGTAATCAATTCCTAACCGATTTATCTTACCTTTTTAAGAAATGTAATCTAAAATGAACTAGTTCTTAATTGACAATATATATATATATATATAACAATTTCAAATGCTTTATGCATTAGTTTTGCAATTAACTAGTTGATAGTAACTAGTTCTAGAATTATTATTTTAAGTAATCAGTTACGAGAATTCTTACTGGGAAGAGCCTTTCCTTCATAGCTAATTACTGTATACGTTTTTTTACTCATCTCACTTTTTTACTTTACTACTTCACTATGTGTGTGTGAAAAAAATTCATTTTAAAATAAAAATTTGATGCGAGAGGTACGTATCAGAAGAGAACGGAAGAAAAGAAATTGAATTTATATTTGATTTTGTTTTTTTATTTTTTACAATTTTGTGTGTACATATTATGTATCTGTATTGTTTCTTCTTCGATTATTTTTGTTTGAATATTTAAAAAAAAATATCATTCGTATTTACATCAAATTTTTCTGACTCTACTAAAATTTTTCATTTGTTTATTTTCTATATATTATTAAAAGAGAAACATTCAACCACTATTTTTTGGTTGAAAACAGAAGACTTTTTTTCACGGCTGAAAATCCCCCCACAAAAATTAAGTTGTTGGTAAGAGGGTATGAAACGTGTGCTAATCTAGTTGTGAGCAGGCTGCGTGGAATATAAGCGAATAAGTAACGGATCAATTTGATGCTTTTTTCTTAGTGAATAATAATATACATATGTATGTATGTATGTAAGTTTATATTTTTCTTTATTTAAATTGTTTTAATTTTTTTGGCTTTATAACCGATAACTTTTTCCTTTTTTTAAGTAAAACTAAGTCCGTTATAAGCAAATTTGTCGTTATAAACGATGTCGTTATATCCAATACCAATTTGTTTGGAATTATATGAACTTAATTTAAAATTGGTCGTAATAGATGATAATGTCGTTATAACAGATTTTGACTAAATATTTATTTATATTTTACGTGTTTAAATTTTAAATCAATATAGAAATTAAAATATTCTTTTGAAATAATTATTAATTAGATCGTCGAGCTTTTATATTGATACATGTGTATGTATATAATAATATAATATAATTCATCATTTTACATTTACATATTATATTTTAAGTATCCTAAACCTAACCTCTATGACTTATAAAAAATATACATTTTTGTATATTTTGATTTTTGAGTGAAACTGCAACAACAATCAAACAAAAACAAAAAAAAAACCATGTTGATAAAGCTAAAACAGAATTTCAACGACAAACGTTAACGACTGACTTGACTGTCAGTTGTTACACATTCTATGATATTAATACCATGTTTACACATACTTTAATCTAGGATATTTTATTTTGTCTCAACAGCTGTAATTTTTTTTGTTTTTTTTTTTTTTTTTTCAATTACATATTATGTCATTTATTAGTCATTTACCCCACATATAAATAATCTGCAAAATAAAAAATGTTATTAAAACAAAAATACCGAGTGTTTTTCATTTATAAATTTTTAGAAGAAATTGTATTTACTTGAAAGAAGAAATGAATAAAACACTTGATGACGTCACGATACAATATTTTCAAATGTAATTTCACATGTAATAAATGAACATTATGTATAATAGAAAAATTTTTTATCATTAATATTTTCCGTTTAAAAATTGATTTTCTTTTAAACAATTAAATACTTTTTAAATAAACAAAAATTTTATTAACTGTCATCTCATTTTATTTATTTCATCCCATCATATCTCAGAATGACATAAAAGGAAATATTTTCGGAATATTACAGTATAATAATAGGAATAATGAAAAAAATTTTTTTATACATCTGATTTATTTTAGATATTCGGAAGCAACTTTTTTTTTTGGTTTTATAATTTAAACGTCAAAACAAAATGTCAAATCATCAACTGTGATAAAAATGTACTTCTTTTAGGTATAGATTACTTTTTTTTGAGAAATTACTTTCTCAATTTTAATCAAACAGTACTTGTTTTGGGATGTTTATTTTAGGAAAAAAAAAAAAAATATGGGTACTATTTTGTACGTTTGTTTTTGACATTTTTATAAATTTAAATAAAGTTTTTACTATGTTTTTTTAATTTCATGATTTTAATTGTAAATAAAATAAAATATTTTTCATTTATTTACTTAACTGTACTTTTTTACTTAAAGCATAGTTTAAAAAAATTAAAATATAAAAGTTTTCTGACATATAAAAATTGTAGGTAGGTACTATTTGAAGAAAAAAATATGAACTGTGACATTTAATTTTTTTTTTTGATTACTTAAATATAAAATAAAAATTTTCATAATTCAAAATAATTTTTTTGTAAAAAATATCCAAAACAAAGTTTGTTTTTGATTTTTACAAGAAATTTTATTATTGTTTGTTTTTTTGTTTTCATTAAAATAAATTTGACAAATAGAGAAGAGAAAAAAAATAATTTTTTTCTATCCAAAGAAAAAAAAAAAAATATTTCAGTTTTTACTTAACTATATTTTGGGGGTTGTGTCTTCGATAATTGTGACTGAGCTGTGGCAAAAATTTACGAAAAATTTCTAATTTGAGTCGGATTCCTTAACTAAATTTGAAATTATTTAACTACGTACTTAAAATATATGTTTTTGAAGTTTAAAAAATTTTATAACTTTTTTATGAGTGGTCAAATTTCTGTATATAAAAATTGAATAGAGAAAATGTTGTCTTGTCGCTTGATTTATAGCTCCATACAAATTATCAGTATATAAAAAAACAGAACTTTTAGAATTAAAAAAAAAAAAAATTTAAAATTTAATAACAAATAAAATTTTTATTTTTTTTTTTTTTTGGATACGTATTTACGGAAGAAATACACAAGATTTGAAAATCGAATTTAGATATGATTTTAAAAGCAATTTTTTATGACAATTTAATTTTAAAAGGGATTTTTTGCTTTATACATACTTAATTAGATTGTATTTCGTATAGAAATTTTGACATTTACATGTTAGTGTAAGATAACATTGTTTTAATTATCATTAAGATTCTAAGACTTAAAAGTTGAGACAAAAAAAAATTTTATTTGTTTTTTTTTTACAAAAATTTATTTTTATAAATACATACCTATATTTAAAAAAAAAATAATAATAATAATTCTTCTATAAGATAATAGATGGCATAAAATAAATTAAATCTTTGTGTATCCATTGTCTTATATATATGCAAACAGCTACAGCAGCCGAGTAATTAACGGCTTAATGAAATTAATAATTGCAGAAACTGAAGTTTTAGTCAAATATGAATGATATGTTCTATACTCCTCATCAGCCAAGCCAAGCCATACGAAATACGAGTATTTCTCAGAAACGTGTTACTCTTCGTTTCACATTCTCTTCCTTAAATTAATTTTATTTTTGTTCTTTAAGGAAAAAGAATATGAAATGAAGAGTAAAATTTTCCTCATAAATACTCGTGTGGCCTTAACAATATAAGAGTGAAAAAAAAAAATGTTATCGGTTTAATGTTATAATGTTAAAAATGTTATGGGGTTTAATATTTAGAATTAAAAAAAAAAAAAAAAAGAAACAAATAAAAAAAATAATTTTTTTTGTAGAGATTTTAATTTCTTTTGAATAAGTGAGATATTTTTTTTTTTCGTTAAATGTTAAATCAAAGACATTTTGTTTAATGTGTTGTTCAAAGATAGGACTACTTTTAGAAGAGATCAATATAGTATAGTTAGTTATAGGTTAAATTTAAATATATATTTTAAAGATTTATTTACTTATATGGCACACGTTATTATAAAGAAAATAAGAGATTATAAAAATTACGATTAAATTACTTATATTGGATGTAGTTTCCACATGTCGTTATTTTTTTTTTTTTTTTATAATTTTGCATGTGTTCCATACCCTAGTTTTTTTTTTTCTTTCCACTCCTATAAGGAGTATAGGGCATCCACTAAGTTATTTATTATTCATATTTGACTAATTAATTTAAGTTTCTGCCAATAATTAATTTCACTAAGCCGTTGATTACTCGGCTGTAGCTATTGTACAAGGCTATGAGACGTTTCTTTTATTTCTACGCCATCTATTATCTCATACAAGAATTATGGTTTATTATTTTATTATATAGCTTTTACAATATGATATTATTTATACCCTCGTACTACCACCAAATTAATTTTGTGAAGGGATTTTTCTGTCGTCACGAAAAAAACTGATTTTCAACTAAAATTTTGTGTGCTATGAACCAGATATTCTCAAACTAATACATAAGATAATAACAAAAAAAAAAAAAAAATTTCAGTAGGGTCAGAATAATTTTTATGTAGGTATACGCGCTTTGATTTATTCTTGTTTAAAATAATGAAAGGAAAATAAACGGAAGGAAAAAAAAATTCGGAAGAAAATATGTTTTTTTTTTGGAAGTTTTTAAAAACTTAAATTGATCTTGTTTAAAAATTTATGAAATTAATTTGTTATAAATTATATGTTTGAATATTAATTCAATTCGTTTTGATTTTTTTTTTCGTATATATAACATATTGAAAAAAAAAATAATAAAATTCGAAAAATTTGACTATTATTATAGGTTACAAAAAAAACTTATTCATACGTCGTTAAAAATATAACAATGAAATTTAAATCACGGATAAGAGTTGTCCCTTAAAAAAATTAATGTAATATAAAACAACTGTTTTATTTATTTCCCCTCCCCCCACCTGGATAAGTAACATTACTTAGTAGTAAATGTGTGGAAAAGTGAAAACGTGTAAAGTAGTTGTGTAGTTGAACATCAGTTGAAAGAATAACACATGGAAACTGGACCAATCATATTCTCTAACTAATAAATAGATAAATAACAAATAAAAAATAATTTAAGAATTAATAGGTAATCGCTTGATTCTTGTTTAAATGTAATGAAAGGAAAATAATTTAAGTGCATACAATATTTGGTTTGTGTCCTAACTAAAAAAAAAAATCAGAATAAAATTTTAATTTTTTTTTTTTTTGTATTTACAAAGTTTTTAACAAGCTTTCAATTTCATATACATAACTACATACATATTATTACATAATATCAGATATTCATTCATACTCCAGGCCTATATATAAATTAATGCATGAAAATATTGTTAGATTTATTTATTTATTTAATTATAATTGAAATTCTGAAAATGAGCTTATCTATAGCTCGTAAAAACAAGTAACGAAAAAACCAAAGGTTTTCAAAAAAGCACATTTCCAAAATTAGTTTTTGGTAAAGACTATACATAAATATTAAGTAGATATATTGAATAAAATAAATTTAATAATATAAATAAATTTAATAACATATTTATTTTATATTATTTATAAAGTTTATAATACCAGCTATCGTTTGACGTTTCCAGATTGAAAATGTGCTCTATAGAATCTGTGTTATAACAATTTAAAGATAGGACTTTTTCGAACCTTGTAGGGCTATAGCTCTGTAACGGGTGGGGCTACAGAAAAAAGTTGTTCCACAATATTAATTTTTTGACGATGCCTATCCCTTATTTAAAATTTCATTGCTTTATTTCAAACGGTGTAGAAGTTTTGTAAACACACAGACGGACGAACGAACAAAGAGAAACTAATAAGCAAAGTTTTTGAAAATTTTTTAAATGCTAAAAATATGCTAAAAAAATAAAAATCTTCGTCAAATTAAAAATAAAATTTTAAATTTTAAATACATATAAAAAAAAATTAAAAAACAATTGCTTTATAACGATTTTACTGGAGGAAATAAAATTAATTACTGGATTTTAAAATATTCAAAAGTAAAATTAAATATTTATATTACTTAGAAATTAGCTTTTTTATTTTTTTTTATACTAACTAATTATAATATTAATTATTATAGATAATCCAATACTAAAACAAAGTAATAAAATAATTAAATAAGAACCTAATATATTATGTACATAGATGCATACATATATATGTAAAACATAAAACTTGAAAAAAAAAAAAAATTTCATAAAATTTGTAAAAGTGTAAAATTTATTAAATATTCTGGCTATTTTTCTTGTTTATATACGAAAGAAGTTTTTAAATAAATAAGATAAGGATAAGAAAACAAAATACGTTTTTGAGAACAATGAAAGTTTAACACGACGATAGGTTTCTTTAAAAAAAAAAAAATTAACGTAGTAACAAGTTTTTTTTACAACCCGCGTTAAAAGCTACAGGCTCTAAAAGTTTTAATTTTTAAACGTATATATCTTAGCTTTTGTACGTATGTATATATTATCTCAGGAAGATTTTGATTTCTTCATATAACTTCGGCACACTTCTATAGTTAAAACCTTGCAATTATGGAAGAAAAAAAGATTTTTCAGAATTACCATAAACATAAGTTTTTATATTATAAAAAGTCGGATACACCACGAATTAAAAATTAATATAAATCAAATTAAATTAAATTCCACTTACCACGTGACGTTTCAAAAGGCTTTCTGCTTTTGTTTTCAGTGAACGAATACGATGTTCCTAGCTGCTTTTATTTTCAGTGTCCGTTTGAAAACAAAAATAGAAAGGCTTTTAAAACGTCACATGGTAAATCGAATTTAATTTAATTTGATTTGTGATGTATCCGACTTTTTATAAATAAAATGTACATTATCTCAGAAAATTTTTGTTTGGTACCGAGTTCTACTTAAGAGCTATTATAGGTTAAAAATTGTAATTTTTTTCTTATTCTTAAACATCTGTACAAATTTTTCTAAAATAAAATGTAAAAAATTAAAGCTTTAACATTATTATTTCACATATGTATGTAATAATATATGGTATGTTAACACAGCTGAATAATATAAAAATAATAAAAAAAAAGTTAACAAATTTTATTGCAAATTACAAATTATATGCGTCTTCAAAAAAAAACCTTTGATTTTCACACTAGTTTGTTTTCTTTTTACATTATGCCTTTTGCTTTAATTTAGAAATTAGATAATCAAAATCATTTACATACATATGGATTTATATGTAGTATCAATTAGGTACCTAATATAAAAAGTCACGAGAAATTTACAAAAAAAAAGAAGTTTTTAAAAAATATGAAAATCAATAAGTTTGTTTCGTTACGTTTTTTTTTTTTTTTTTTTTTTTTTGTGACCTCACGCTTCAATTTTTATGATTAAATAAAATTTTTTTACACACACACACACATTATAGATAAAGTCACATTTTTTAGTGAATACAAGTGGAAACGTACAGTGTAGTACTACATCAGTTCAAATTGAATAACTGAATACACATGAAAACTAGACCATTAGTAGCTGTAGCGTTCTTAGTTATTTTTAATTTATAAAAATGAAAAACAGAACAATTATTTTTAATTTTGACGTTTTCAAAAAAAAAAATCGATTCTTTTGTTTTTTTCACTGCTTGAGTTTAGTGTAGTACTAATGTGGAAGCAAAAATTTTGTATGAACATTCAAATTCTCTCATTTTTGCAAGTTCAAGAGCGGCCAATTATACATGCATTTTGTTTTTCTGTAATTTTTAACTAAATTTCGATTTTTATTTTAATTCGATTTTGTTTTCATTTGAAAATTTTCAAAATAATTAAATGTCATTTTTATATTTTTTTTGTTTTTTTTTACCGAACATTTAATGCACTGATTGGCAATTTTGACAATCAAATCACAACACTAATGCTATGACTGAAAACATAACAAACTCTTTTTTTATTTTTGGTGCTAGATGTCTCATCGTTGACATTAAATACACTGAATTAGGTTCATCTTTTTCTCACTACGCGCGACTTCATTCTGCTGAATTATAATCGTTAATTACTGAAACAGTGCGAAATGCGAATTGTTCTTCAGAGAGTTCTCAATATTTTCTTTTTATTACGGTATTAAAATTTTGAATGATAATGAACTCAACTTAATTAATTTACATTTTATAATATAAAATTAGAGTGGAAAATCCTAAATAATAAAAAATTCTCAGTAGACTTCTCACAGCAAACAATTATATGACTTCTTAATTAAATACAAAATGAAATAGCTTGGCTCCATTAATACTTCTTAATAATGCCTAAAACAGACCAAAGAAAAATTTAATAGTACATATTAGAAAAATTGGATTGTCATTAATTTTACCATCTGTCACAAGTCCAGTGTTGTCGTTTCGATAAACCAAAAGGTAGTACAATTGTATTCAAAACGGAGTATTAAAAAAAAATTAGGGTATGGGGGTGGTAGTATGTAACTTGTTACAAACGCTTTTTTTTTTGTAACAAAGCACTAGTTAGTGTCACAAAATTTTTCGGTAGAATGAACATTGGAACGCTGAAATGGAAACAAAACAAAAATCAGCGTAACAAAAGTTACGTACTGCCATTTCATTTTTTTTTTCTTTTTTTTTAATGACATAAAATTTAAAACAAAAAGGATACGGTACGATTTGTTTATTTTAGATTTCTTTGTTGTTCGATTTGCACTGTTGCGCAATCCGGCCCAGACCTAAATTTTTGCATTCTCTTTTTTTTGCAGGTGATTTTAGATTCTTCTAAATCTGAGCTATATTCAGAATTTATTAAATTTGGAACTCGATCTATCCTATTTGTTTCACAAGTATTTTACGGATTTAATAATTTCTTTTTTTTATATAGAAATTGATGCTTCAGTTTCATCCTTTTTAGATATTTTAAGTTAAAAAGCTGAAATAAAATACTTAGCTAAATTTTATAAATACTTCTTAAAACATTAAAATATTACTTAGTGGTTTCATGCTAAAGAGATTTATAAATTTTAAAAACTCAAAAATATTTCGAACGTGAAATAAAAAGATAACGACTGTCAATGCTTTAAGAAAAAAAAACATTGACAGGAAAATTTTGAAATGTTTAAACTACTTTTACAAAAACAAATGAAATACAAAAAAAGTTCATTGATTAATGTTTTAATTTGTTGGGATCATTTTATTTGTATCTGTAAATGTAGTTTAAATATTTTTGAAAGCGAGTACAAAATGTTGATTGGAGAGTATGGGAGGTACGTTAACTAAAAAAGGAGTACAAATACTCCGATAGGAGTACTTCGACAGCACTGAGACTAGAACTTTTTAATCATTCATAATATTAATGTATTATATTTTGTTCTTTCATTAAATTTTTCGATATTAATGATCATAAAATGGAAAATGTTAAAAATAATTTGTTCTAATTTTATAATATCCCTTTAGGCAAAAAAAAAGTAGGTATACTACAAAATATTCTTAACGAAAACGTACAATTTATGTGTAGATTTTTTTCGAATAGATACACACGCACATACTTGTGTATTATTTATAGAGATATTTTTTTTTTTTTGTCAAATTCAGTTGACATAACCAAAAAAAAACAAAAAAAAAAATCCTTAAAAATTTGTTTTTTATTAATAATTTTGTGGTGAGTTATTTATAATTAAAAAAACATACAATTATATTTAGTATTAATTTTTTATATTTTAGCTCAAAACTTTCCTTCTATTATAATAGTAATAACGATAATCAAAGGGATCATAAAAATAAAAACATGGTTTCAATAGATCGTGAAAAGAAAAATGCAACCAAAAATTTATAAAACTACTTATGTATATTAAAATGCTTTTTTTTTTGTTTTTCTTATATTTAGTAAATCTACATTTTTTAATTTTCACAAGAAAATATAATATAATATACATACATACATAATAACAACAAAAAAAGATTTTTTATTTTATCTAATTTTAAAGAAAACAAAATCACAAATACTTTGCATAAATGTCAACATAAAAAAAACGCTTCATGAATAGTTTCGCTAAAGGGCAAATTCTGGTTTCTCGAGTTTCACTTTGCTTTGATTTGATTTGGCAATAGATTTTTAATTTATAAAGTATACACTTAAGTGTTTAGAACTGTGAAAGCTTTAGTACAAATTTAGTCGTAGCATATTCTATACGTTTAAGTATCGTTTTGTCTAAAGGGATACTTTTGTTAAACTTCAAAAATCAAAATGTCAAAAGTCAAAATCATATGAAAACTTTTAAAATTACGATATTTTCAATATTTTATTTTTTTCCCCGACAGATGTCTATTAAAAAAATTATTTTATAATTTAATTATAAAATCAGTCCCTCTATACTATAAGCCAGCATTCAATATTAATTTTATGAAATTTAAAAGAAATTTTAGTTTCGTATTAATTACTTTCGTGTGTAAAATTAAAAAATTCCATAGATATTATTATTATTATTATTAGAAATAGATTAGGATGAACATGTCGTCTCTTTTCTTATGTATTTTTTCTATTTAAAAAGTTATTCAGTCAAAAAATACATAAGATTATAAATAAGAATATGGTAAATTCCAAAAATGTTTTTTTTTTTGACTCTTGAAACTTCACAGAAAACGATACAGATGCTATACTACTTAGAATAATGAAAAAGAAAACAAAAAAACGTAAAAGCTTCTTAAATTAAAATATTTTATTATTTAGAACATATCGCTTTATGAACATATCGGAATTGTGAAAGATTGAAGACGTACGATTTTTTTTTTTTTTTTTTTTTTTTTTTTTTTTAAATGAAATTTCGCAATAGGTATAATAGAAAATATCATATATGTATGTATGTATTCATTTGTAGGTATTTTTTTGAAAAGGTATTTCTGCACATAAATAAACTCTAAGCTGTAATTAATAGTAAATTTGAAGTTTCCGTCCAAAATCATTAGAAAATAAGCAAAATATTAATTCAATGGAATATGACAACTTAAATGACAACTTTAAAACCCATATAATTATCTGGATTTTATCTCTGGTTTAAAAATTTTAGTAATGCCATTCGTTACAAGTGGCGCTTTTGTAGTTTTTTTTTTTTCCTTTAATTGTAGATAGTTACCATAGATATAATAATAACTATAGATAGATAGGCAATATCACAAAAGCCACTTTTTCATTAACAGCTGTTTTTTTTTTATTATTTAGTTTCTCCCGGAAATAAAAAATATTTAATTTTCAATAATATTCAATTAATAGTTAATTTATATTTAAAAAAAATGTAATTTCAAAATAAGTAAAGTGTAAATTTCTATATTAAATATCGCAATAAAATTGAATACTTTTTTTTACGAAAATTCTCTAATCCTGTAATTTTTTATCTTCTGATTTAAATATCATATAAAATATGCTTTCTCATTTGGCATTGTAGTCGGTGACAATAAATGTACATGACACACAATATTTTTTGTTGAGTTTATTTTCGTTCGTTTCGTTAATTTTCTAAATTTTTTCTATTAATTGATTTATTCTAATCTATACTTTTATTTTTATGTTTTTTTTTTATTATCATTATTTTTATTTCTTGCTTTGTTATTATTCCCAGTACTGTCAGGTGTATTTGTTTTTAGAAGAAAGAAACTGTTCTATATGCTTTAATGCATAAATTATACATAATATCAAAACAGCTGATTTTGCATTAGACTAAAACATATGTTAATTTTTGGCTGAAAGTGGTTCAATAGGAAACACATTAGAGAGAAAGAGAAGTTGCCCAATCTATATTTTATTATATCTATGGGTAGTTCCGAGCAGAGTTGCCAGATTAGTTTTTTTTTTTTTTTTTGGCATTCCCTTTTTTGTCGAATTTCCCTTTCCATTTAAAAATACGAGAATTCCCACCAAATTTCCTGCGAAGAAATTGCTCTGCTACGTTATTTATTTTTGAAATAACTGTGTATTTTAAAAAAAAATTGATTGAATTTAGGAAAATATTTATTAATAAACTTTAGGACTTCAAACTTTAAAAAGTGTTTAATATAAATAAAACGAAAACGAAAACAAAAATAAATGACAATTTTGAATTATAGATAATAATAAAACACAATGAACATTAAAGGCGACGCGTCAAATTTATAGTACTAAAATTTGTTTCGAGATAATGTATTATGTATTATTATTATTATAATGCAAATATAAAAATAATTATTAAAAATTTATGGTTTTAAATAAAATACTTTATACGTCGCCAATACATGATCTTTTAAATGTAAACTTAAAAAATTTTACATTGTATCATATACGAAAATTATTTTTTACATTGTATTCCCGAAACTCATTTTCGAGACATGGTTTTGTTAAATTGTGTATCAAAAAATGTTTGGATACACAAATAAAAATAAATTGGATTTAGAAAAAAAAAAAATTCTAAGTATGGGCATTTTCATAAACTGCAGCGCTCGATAAAATTTTCTATTGAACCTTTTTTTTTTTTATCTAGCGCTACATGAATTTTGCGAAATATTATAAATAAAATAAAAAAATATTATGTAGGGACTTTTTTATAACGCGTTTATGTATTTACATTTTGTTTAACGTGATCAATGCAACAGTCAAATTTTTTTTTTTTTTGACATTTCTGATCATGATGTATGGGTGTATGTGTATGTGTAATTTTGATGGGTGTATGTGAAATTTTAAAATTTAATTTATTTAAAATTTAATTAATTTTTTTTTTTTTTCATTTTAGATATTGCATTTTTAAGTAAGGAACGAATGTTTGTAATTATATTACGTTTACAATCATTATTTGAATCAAATTTAATCGAATCAGCATTTTTTGTATGCCGAAAAGCAAAATTATGTTTACAATCATTAGATAATGAACATACATTAATTAAAACAACATCAATACAACAAAGATATCTTATTATAGATTTATATTTTTGTTGTTTAGCTGAATTAAATCGTAAAAAATTAGTATCAGAAATAAATAGTATGAATAGTGATGAATTATATAAATTAATAATAAGAAATTCAAATTTAAATAAAGATGGTACTAAATTAGCTGAATCAAGAAATCAATTATTAGAAATTTCAACAAAATATTTTGTAGCAAAAGTAACATTAAAACCAATTGATGAATTTGATGATAAAACAATTGAAAAATTTTCAAATGTATGGGAAATATTAATACAACAACATCTTGATGATAATTCAAATGTTATTAAAATATTTTTTGATAAAGTTTTTGAAAAAGCCCAACCTAAACATATTGTTGTTGCCTGTGATGTAATGAGAAAATTTGTAAGTTTTTTATAAATTTTTTTTTAATTTTTATATATGATATATTAAAATATTTTTTTTTTTAGAATAATCACGAATGGAAATCATTATTATGGGAAAAAGTTTTCAGTATTATAACAACAAAATTAAATAAATTAGAAAAAATGAAATATTCATATCCTGTGAATGTTGAAAGTGTCATAAAATACGAAAAAGCTTTAGTATTTTATTATAAAATATTTTCAAATTTTTTAAAGGATAGTAGTAAACATTTATATCGTGAATGTTTATTAACATTATATTCTTTATGTCCATGTTATGAATTAGCAAATTTAGTTGATAATGAAATCTTTGATATATTATTAATAAAATCAAATAATTTAAAAAATTTTTTAAAAATAAATAATGATAATAATAATAATAATGATGATGATAATGATGATGCTCATCATCATAATCAAATATCAAATATAGAATTAATAACAAAAGATGAATTAATTGAATTAGCAACATTTTTTGAATCAGAATTAATACCAGAAGATTATATATTAGAAACAATAGATTATGCTGATGATTTACCAACGGATACAATTGATGATGTTATAATGGTTATAATGTCACCACGTTTAAAATTATTAACATGGTCATTAAATGCTGAAAATTTAAAATGTATTATGAAAAAATTATTAGAACCTGGTCAAAAACGTTTATATATTGAAAGAAATTTAGCTGATGCAAATGATAAATTAACACATGTTAAAGTTGATGCTAGAGATTATTCACATTTACCATTATGTTTAGAATTTCCTGGTATTGAAAAAGGTTATGAAGAATTTGAATCAGAATCTGATGAACAACAATATAATGATGATAATGATGATGATTATGATGATTATAATAATAATAATAATATAATAAATAATGATATAAATGAAATAAATAATGATAGTCAAGATAGTGATAATAATATTAATATTAAACGTAAACGTAAATATAATAAAAATTCAACAACAATAAATAATAATGATAATAATAATAATGGTATTAAACGTGGACGTGGTCATTATACAAGACGTAAAAATAATATTATTAGAGAACAAGAACAACAACAACAGCAACAACAATTAAATAAAAATTTTATTATAAATCAAAAAGAAAATATAAATTTATTATCATTAAATGAAAATAATAAAACATCTGATAATAATAATTCAAATGAAATTCCAATATTACAAAATATAAATGATTTTGATAAAAAATTAAATAATAATAATAATAATACAAGTGCATTACAAAAAACTAGTGGTAGAAGAGTTACACGATTAAATTCAGTTAGATTAGATAATATTAATTTAATGAATTTACCAAATTCATCAAAAGTATCAAATCGAACAAAAAAATTACGTGATAAACAACAACAAGAAAATGATTCTGTTCAAATATTAAATGGTAAGTATAAATATTTTTGAAAATAAAAATTTTTATTTCATTTTTGTTATAAATTGACAATAAACACACTTTTACACACGTGCTGCACTTTTATTAAATTATCTTTAATTTAATAAAAGTGCAGCACCCATGTACAAAAGTTTTTTGTTTTAACATTTTTTTTAAATTGGTTTTAAATGTGAATATATTTAGTTTATTAGTAATTCATTTTTATATCGGCAGCATGAAAGATAGTCACGAGTATATTAAAATATGCTAATCTGTTTGTTAACGCCTATAATTTTGAATATGATAGATTTAACTTAATAGTTTTAGTTACGTCTCTGTTGCCACGATAATTCAAAAACTAAAAAAATCGATGTCATTATAAATATCCAAAATATTTTTGAAACAATTTTTAGATTTTCTATTATTTTTTGGTTGAGATTAGACTATATCCTTACGTTAGTTGTAAAGTTGTGAACTTAATTTATATAATATCTTTAAAACTAAGACTGAGGAAAAAATTAAAATGGGCAAGTTATGCAACAGGAAAAATTGTTTAAAAAGTTCTTGTACTGCACAGGATTAATGAATACAATATTCGAAAACTAAATTCCTTTTGTGTAGATTCATTACCACATGTAGAATATTTGAATTCAATTGGCCATACTGTTTCGCAGAATGTAAGCCAACGATTTTTTAAAAGGAGCAGATTTTCAAAAAATAAAAGACTGCTTAGCTTAGAACTGTGACTTGCATAAAAAATTTGAAAATTTTCTTAGAATTTCATATAATATGGAAAAATGCTAAAAATAAAGACACACTTTCATCAATTTTAAAGGAACTCTATATAATAAAAACCATTAATAAACAATGTAAAATTATGAAGCTTTAATTTTTGCCTTTTATTTTGACTTTTTGACTTTATTAAAATGGTCCTGTCCGAATGGCGTTTTTAAATTGCAAAAATTTTATGGTAGAACCTGAGATATTCACATTTAAAGAAAGAAAAGAAAAGAAATTTTTCCTATTTTTGAGGGCCTGTAGCTCCGGAATAGATGGCGCTACATGAAAAAGTTGTTCTACAACACTAATTTTTTTTTTTTTTTATAAGACTTACCTATGAGGTTTAAATTTCGTTTTTCTATCTTTAAGACCTTGTTTACATTTCGGATAAAAACGTACGTCATTCCAAAATTTTTAGACAAGGAAGAAAAGCGGGTAGAATAAAATTTCATACAAAACGGAATAAAATAAAAAAGAAATGTAAAGAAATCGTCGTTTCATTTCTATTGTACTAATGTTCTGACATGATTTTGCCAAAAAAAAAAAAAAAAAATACCCCAAGTGTAAACAAGATCTAACGGTGTAGAAGTTTTGTAAACAGACGGACGGACAGAGTGAAACTAAAACACAAATTTTTTCAATTTTTTTTGTTTTGCAAATATGCTAAAAAGTGTTGGTCTCTTTGAGGCTTAAAGAAATATTCCTGCTAAACTTTGTTTTAATTGAATGTAAAATGCAGTTATACATAAAGGATAAACAAACATGAAGACCTTTATATAATGCATATTTTTCTAAATTTTTTTTTTTTAAATTTAATGTTAAGATAAAGATTTCAAGATTTCAGTTAAGGCGAACTGGGGGAAAATTACAGGAATTGTGTCTTTTAATTTAAAGTATTGTCTTGTTGGCCAAACTAAAAGTAAAATTTTGATTGTATTCTTAATCATAAATTGAGTTTTAATTGTAGTAATTAATGAGTTTAATTGTATTTAAATTTTGTATTTTGTTTTATATTTATAAATATTCCTTTAAAAAGGAATGTTATATAATGCAATCTACTTTAGGTGGGGTTCAAGTATTATTATTAAACTCACTTCAGGCGCCTTACCGCGTACTGCTACTTTCGTTAAACGAAAATCGCATTCGAAAATTTGGAATTTTGAAAATTTAAAATTGCAGCGTTGCGAGTGTCAAATTAAAATTTTTTATACTATATAATGCTTTCACAGTTAGACACCAGTATCAAAATTTTAATTTCTCATTCGCAACCCTATGATTTTCGATTTCTAAAGTTCGATTTTTAGTGATCAATACTCGGTAAGGCACCAGGTAGTATGATTTAAATATACATATACATGAAAATTAATAAATTTTATAAATAATAACAAACATTTTTTATTTTTTTTTATTTTTTCTAAACTATAGATGAAGAACAACTTAAATCAATAAAATTAGACATTAAAAATGATATTAAAATATCGGATGATTTATTTGCATCTAGTCATCAACAACCATTAAAATCTGATGAAGATACAATAATAAATAATTTATTAAGTGCTTTAAATGATGGTGTTGTTACAACACAAGCAACAAATAATTCAACAAATAATAATAATAATAATAATAATAATATTTCTAATTCAATAGATCCAAAAGATAAAAATTTACAATTTTTAGAAAAAGAAAATGTTCAACCTGAACCAACAACAATTGAAATTTTTGATAGAATAAATGAATTTATTGAAACTGAATTATTTGGTTTACCATCAATATCAGAAGAAGTTGTTATACAAAGTGATTTTAAATTAAATTCAAATAAAAATGATTCCCATGATTGTGATATAAATTTATTTAATTCCAAATCTGTACCAAAAGAAAATTCTAAAGATTTTAATGTAGTTCTATGTCTTCAATCAAATATTTTAACTGAATCTGAATTAACAATACAACCTGTTACAAAAACTTATACTCGTCCAAAAAAACAAAATCAATTAAATCAACAACAATTTGAAGAGAAATCAGAATTTTCTGAAAATGTATTAACACAAATAAATTCAGAACAATTAGCGATTCCAGGTACATCTAAACAAGAAATTTGTTATTATCCAGAAGAGTCTGAAGAAGATACTGATTTTAAAGATGATAATGTAAGCATTTTTTTTTTTTTGCTTTTCCGTTTTATTAATTTTTTCACTTTAATTTTTTTTTTTTGTACAGATCTCAATTAATAATCAAAATAATAATGAAGAAATTATTGAAGAAAATAATGATGCAGTGGTGTTACAGTCATTAGAGAATTTATCAAATAATAATTTAGAATTATATAATAATCATGACACTACTAAAAATTATAATGATGATAATGACGATAATAATGATGATTATAAAGAAATTGAAAATAATTCAACAATTAATATACAATCATCTAAAGTTGCTATATTAAATGAATCTGTAAATAAGGAGGATTTAATATTATCGACAAATGATGATCATCAATCAGATCTTCAAAATTTGGAAAATTGTCATAATAATAGTTCTATTTCTGATGATGATAGTACATGTGCTCAAATTAGTGATAATGGTAATGAAGATTATGATAATGATCATAATAATTATAATAGTGGTGGTAATAATTCAATGTTTTCTTTAACATCACCATCACCATCATCACCACCATTACAATCACTACCACTACCACTACCACTACCACCACCAACATCTTCATCATGTCATATTGAAAATATTGATAATCATAATTTTAAATCAATTAATATTAAAAATGATTTAAATAATATGGTAGATGAGAATCAATTCCATAATCAAACAGATACTGATAATTTATTATATTTAAATGATAAAATAAATTATGATATTAACATTGATAATATTAATGAAAATGATAATATTAATAAAATAATTGTTACTACAGACAATAACATAAATGAAACATCGTCATCATCTAGTAATTTTAAAATGAAAAAACATGTTACATGGAATTTGGATATTATTTCAGAATTAAATAAATATGAAAATGTAAATGAAAATGAAAATACAAATATGAATGAAAATGAAAATGTAGAGGAAAATGATAATGTGCAGGAAAGTGATAATGTAAAGAAAAATGAAAATATAAATGAAAATGTAAAGGAAAATGAAAATGTAAATAAAAATGTAAATGAAAATGTAAAGGAAAATGAAAATCAAAATGAAATTCCAATAATTAATAATATTTCAGATCCAAATGACAATTCTATTTTTAATAATAATATTATCGTCCATAATAATAATATAAATAACATAAATAATGAATCTATTAATAATAATATTAATGAAAATCAATTAATAAATTTAAACGAACAAAATAATTTAAATAAAAATGTATGCAATAATAACACAAATAATAATAATAATGTTAATAATATAATATTAGAAGAAAATATGGAATTAGAATTACCAAAAACCATATTAAAACGAAAATCTATAACAAATATAATTTCATCAAAAGTAATATTAGGTAATAATAATAGTAATGATGATTTTATTAAAAGACAAAAAATAAATATTACAGATAATCAATTAAAAAATTTAGATGATAATATAATACAGTATCATAATAATATAAAAATTGATAATAATGACGATGATATTATTAATAATGAATGTGATAATGATAAAAATATATTATATAAAAATGAAAATATTATAAATGAAAATGAATTAAAACCAAATCAAGAAAATAAAAAATTAAAAAAATTGGTAATAACTGGTATTAAAACTCATCAATTATCACTTGTATATGATTCAAGTACTAGTAGCAGTTTTGATAATACTATACAAAATATAACATCAATATTACCAAATAATATAAATAAAATTAATAATAAATATAATAATAATTCATTATTATTATATAAAGAATTAAAAATTAATATAGATCGTGCCAGTATTGATATATTATTAAATAATAAAATAAATATTATTATTGATAATTATTTAATACAACATCCAATTGTACGTTTAAATAAATTAGATGATACAATATTTTTAAAAAAATATAAAAAATATAATAAATATCGTCAAAATAATAAACAAAATATTGAATTATATGATAATTTATATAAAAAAAATGAAAATTTAAAATTATTAGATAAATTAAATAATTTTAAATTATTAAAATTAACAAGTGTTAAAACTATTAATTTACAATTACCTGGTATATTACCACAACAACAACAACAACAATATAATAATAATAATAATTTAAATTATTTAAATAATATTAATTGGAAAAAACATTTTGATAATAATATTATAAAAAAAATTAATATAAATAATGATAATAAAAATAAAATAATAAAATCAAATATATCATCATCATCATTAAAAATACATAATAATAATAAATCAATATTTAAGAAAAAAAAAAATCGTAGTGATATGAAAAATGTTTTAAAATTTTTAAATGAAAAAATGGCATCAAAACTTAATTATATAAATCGACAACAAAATGATGATATATATATGTCATCATCATCGAATACATCAACAAATACATCTAATGATGAAACATTAGATTATTTAACATTATATAATTCAAAAGTATTAAATAAATTAACAAATTCAACAAAAATAAAAAAAAGAATACGTTCAAGACGTAATATTACAAATCCTATTACAACAACAACAACAATTACAACAAATAATAACAATCATAATAATAGAGATATTATTTTTAATAATAATAATATTAATATTAATTTTGAAAATGATAATTGTGATAATAATATTTTTAATAATAATGATCATCATCATCATCATCATCATCATCAACAACAACAACAGCATCAATTAAATGAAGATAATTATAATAGTTCAGCATCAAGTTCATCTAGTGTTAGTGGTCCTATTCCAACAATATGTAAAACAACAAAAATAACAAATAATAATCAACAACAACAACATCGTATTAAAAAATTTTATAATAAAAGAAAAAATTATAATGATAATTTAATTGATATTAATAATGATTATAAAAAATATTTTAATGCAAATACAACAACAACTAATAAAATAAAAATGAAATTATCAAATAAAAAACAAAAAACTGAATTAATAAAAAATTTAAAAAATCAAACAATAACAGATAATAATAAACAATATAATAATAATAAAGAAACAAATGATTATATTTTAACAAAAAAAATTAATATAACAAAAAATAATTCTAAAATTATACCGTCATCATCATCAACATCATCATCATCAATGATGATAATAAAACGTCAAAATTCTAATAATTATAATAAAAAACAAATAAATGATTTAAGAAAAATTCAACATAGTGATCCATATTATATTGATTATCAAAATAGTTATCAAAATGATAAACAACAACTACAATTACAAGAACAACAACAATCAAAACAATTTAATTATAAAATTAATAAACAAATTGAAACTTCATTTGATTATAATATACCAGATAATCAAAAAAGAAAACGTAATATTACAAATACACCAAAATATTGTGAAATATCACCTCCATCTAGTCCAACAACATTAAAACGACGACAAAATTTTTTTTTATCAAATAGACAAAATAAAACTACAAGATCTTTTTATATGCCAACATCTATATCATCTTCTACAACATCATTATCATCATTTAACACAAATAATAATAATAATAATAATAATAAAATAAAACAACAATTGATAACAAAAAAAATTGAAGAAATTGATTCATCAAATATTAATTTTAGTGATAATGAAATTGATTTTGAAAATAATTGTGAAGATCCATTATTACCAACTATTATTACTAATACAACAAATATTATTGCTGCTACTACTAATCCAACAACAAATACTACTTCTTCTAATAATTCTGTTTTATATATTGATAATATTAATAATATATCATCATATGAAACAAAAAATATTAATAAACATTTAAAAAATGATAATATTAAATTAATTGATAAAGATAATATAAATAATGATAATAATATTAATACAAAATTATTAGAAACATCAACAACATCATTATTATCAACAGCATCTGGATCTACTAATACTGCTACTACTACTACATTAACACAATTTAATAATAATGATAATATAAATAATGATTTAAAATTAAATATTAAAACAGAAAAATTAAAAAATATGTTACCACCAATACAAAAATTTATTGAATGTAAAAATAATAATCAAAAATCACAAAAAAGAAATTTTATTAATACAACAGGTATAACATCAACAATAGGAACAACAACAACATCAACAACAACAACAACAACAACAACAAATAAAACAAATTATCATAATAATTTTAATAATAATCTTAGAAGTAATCATCGTTTAATTGATGATATTAATTTATTTATAAGTGATGAGAGTGATCATGAAAAATTTTCATCTGATTCTGAATATAAACCATCAACAAAAATTAAAAATATACCACCAAAACGTTATAATAATGAAACGGAATTACGTCCTAGTAAATATCGTAATGAATTTTCAATTTATTCAGTTTTAATTAATACAAATAATAATGATAATGATAATAATAATATTAATAATAATAATAATTCAAATACAAGAATTGTAAATATTTTTAAAGAATTCTATTCAAAAAATAATTTTTATAATAATAAATATAATAATATAAAATATATTGATTATAATAATAATAATATAAATAATATATTTAATGATGATATTAATTATATAAAATCATCAAATAAATATTATAATAAAGAAAATATAAAACTTAATAATATTATTAAAAAACTTTATTATTTTGGTATAATGGAATATGATAAATTATTATCATTAAATTATCAAAATAATAATAATAATAATGATTATAATAATAAATATATAAATAATATTAATAATAATGAAAATGAAAATAATTTTAATAAAAATAATAATAATATTAATAATAATATTAATAAAGAATATCATAATAATATTATATTTAATATTAATTCTAAAATGAAAATATATAAAAAAATTTTACATAAAAAAAATAATTATATTAATAAAATTGATTATATATTAAATAAATTTCCATTATTTAATAATTCTATTCATTTAAATGATAATAATATTATAATAAATAATAAAAATATTAATAAAAAATTTAATAATAATAATAATAATAATAATAATGATATAATTTATAATAAAAATAATAATAAAAAAAATCAATTTTTTAATAATAATATTAATAAATCATATAAAAAAATATTTCATAAAATTATATTATATGATCATAAATTTTATATAATAATAAATAAAGAATATCATAATTTTAATAATAATAATAATAATAATAATATTAAAAGTATTAATAATATAATATATAAAAATTATTTAATAGAAAATATAATTAATATAATTAAATTAAATAAAAATTATTATTATATTATTAATAAAATTATAATTAATAATTGGTTAAAAAATTTTAAATGTAGAAGAAAGATTTTTAATGATTTTTTAATTAAATTTAATTATTATTCTATTAATATATATAATTATAATAATTATAATAATGAATATTATAATAATGATTATAATATTAAAATTTTTTTTATTTTTATATTATATTATTATAATTATAATCAAATATTAATAAAAATAATAAATTTAATTAATATTATTTATATTAAATATAATTTTTTATTTTTATAATTAAAAAATTGTTATATGTAAAAAAAAAAAAAAAAAAAAAAAAAATTAATTTTTGAATGATGAAAATAAAAAATGTACAAATTTTAAATTTTTAATTAATAAAGAAAAAAAAAATTTCTTTTTTTTTTTTTCTTGATTTTTCTTAAATTTTTTTATTTAAATATAAATTATTGTTATCATTACATTATTAATTATGATTTTTATTTTTATATATAAAAAAACAAAAATAAAAAAATTGTTACAAAAAAAAATTGGAAAAAAAATTGATTTCAAAGTTATTTCAGTTAAATAATTATGAAAGACATTTTAAATTCTTTTTGAGAATAAATATTTTCGTTGTTGTAAAGAAAATAAAAAACCAAAAAAAAAAAAAAAAAAAAAAAAAAACGGAACAGAGTTAAAATAAATAAATTGATTCATTAATATAAGAATAGTTGTATTTCATTTAGCGTTTTTTTTTTTTTTTTTTTTTTTTTTTTTGAAGTACTTTAAAGTAATTATGTACTTTTTAAAAGAAACTAATCTTTAAATAATGAAATTAATTTAATATCCAATGAATGTCTGTCAAATATGTCAATGAATTTGTGTAAAAAAAATATTTTTTAATATTAGAAAATTAAAAAAAAAATATAATAATAATAATGGGGTCATAATCGCTGTGATTGTAAACCAAATTAATATTAAAATTTTAAATTTAACGAGACAATTAAATTTCTTAAATAAAAATAATATAATCAAAAAAATTTATTTATCTGTTGTTTTTTGGAGGCATATGAGTATATGTATAATTTTGTCCGTATTAAAATCTTATATATATGCTCTCATGATCCATCTGATCCATTAAAGAAAAAAAAAAAAAAGGCATTTTATAAATTGTTACATTCAAAAAATTATGTAATTTTTTTTTTTTTTTTTGAAAAATGTAGGTGTGTTGTGTATAGATGAAATTACTTTGAAGTACTTTGAAAAGGCATAAAAAACAAAAATGGAACACACGATTAATAAATTAAAAAAAAAGAGAGTTTCCAATAATTTAAAAACAAAAAAAAGTCAATTTCAAAAAAAAATAATTACAGCATCTTTCGAATTTTTTTTTTTATTTTTTTTTTTTTTTACTACATAATTTTGTACAACAAAAATTTAAATATAAAAAAAAAAAAAACTGTTTTATTGTTTTTTATGTTATTTTTTGTAAAAAAAAAAAAAAAATATCAGCTACCCAATTTTGTATCAAAAATGTATATAAAAAAAGAATTGCATGCTTTAAATTTAAAAATAATAAGAAGAAAAAAAGAAATATATATATATAGATATATATAAGTATAAAATAAAAAAAAAAATATATATATATATATAATATAAAATATATATTATGTATATATAAATAATTAATAAATTATTCTATCGTTTTTATTTTACAACATAAATCCTGGTATTAGGTGTAAAAAATACAATCATACATAATGTACCCAAATGTTCGTCATACCAAAGAACATATAGTACATGTTTATATGTGTTTATATGTTCTTTGGTCATACATAGTTTTTGTTTAGATTTCCGGAAAGAAAATCGAATTTGATTTATTTTATTTGAGAGACCTTTGCACATATTTTTGTAATGAAAGTTTTAAGTGCCTATTTCTTTTTAAATGGTTATGCATTTGAAGTCCGTTGAAAAAATCGTTTGCATTAAAAAATAGAATATTCGAAAAAATTGGTATGCTCTTGAAGTCCATTTGGCTGAAAACACTTTTTTTTTTGCGGATGTCAAACTCATATGCTTCGTAAAATATTTTTTTGTGTCTAGTGTTTTTTTTTTTTTGTCCAGTCACTGCTGGTTATATACAGGCAATCGCGTAAAGAGAAAATTTAAAAAATAAGATCCAAATTTTGGCAATTTAGATGAAAAAATAGAATTTTTCAACTTAAATGTGAAGGATCTTATATTGTTCTGCAGTAGAAAATAATAAATGATATTATTTTTATAAAATTTAGAATATTTTCTATCCAACTGTTAAAACCATTTTAAAAAATTTAATCAAATTTTTTACACTTCCTTTTTGACTGCTTGCTTTCGAATAATTTGATTGAGTCCAAAAAGAATCCAAAAGAAACGACGGACAAAAAAAAAAAAAAAAACGGAATAAAAATGACATTTTGCAGCAGCGCCGTGAATAAAATTTTAATTTCATCATACGATATATGCAATTTTTCTTCATCGATTGATGGACTTCTTTGTACAACCATATAAATCGTGTTTGTATGATGTCGATGTATGGTCGAAAATTAGTTGTCTTCAGTAGACGATAATGTTATTTAAAATTATGAACATTTTACATGTTACAAAATGAATTTTAGCTCTTTTTGTTTTTGATTTTTTAACCAATTTTTTTAAGTTTTTTTTTTGTCTAATCAGATTATCGCAGGAATATGGTTGAGTTCATGTTTGCAGATCTTAAAACATAATTCTTATTCAGTTAGTGACACTGCAACAGAAAATCAAAAAACTGAAGTTCTTAAAATAAAAACGGCAAACTTTTTACAGTGTTGCTTCAAAAACGCTCTGCATTTGTACAACTTCATAAGATCTGGAAACATGAACTCAACCAATTTTATTTTAGGTTTAGACAATAAAACAAAAATCAATGTTTTATTATGGAGGATATATTTAAACATTGATAGAAATAAATTCAGTTAAATCACCATTATCAATCTTTGATTAGTTTATAGTAAATATCAGTTAGCGTTGTAATTAGTTAAAATTAATTATACTTGGGTGGATATATGGGATAAAGGTAAAAAGTTAATGGTTATGTTGCGGATAAAGGTTAAAATACCGACAAAATTAATGATGCATTTTGGTCACTACTAGGCTTTTTTTTTTAATTCTGTGTAATTTTTAAAAATTATAGATTCAGTAGCATAGCAATTAAAATGCATTTTTTTTTCAAATATATATTTGGGAAAATAATAATAGTTTTTCTCTAAACTGTTATTATTATGTTACACGCGTTTTAATTTTAACAGAAAATAACTGCTTAAATAAAAAAAAAAAAATTCTTTTCAAATTCTTTATTTAAAATTTTTCTTTTTTAAGAATTTTGAAATTTAATTTATTTTTTGTTTCTTTTTTATTTTCTAGAAATTTTAAAAAACTCAATTTAAGAAAATTCAAGATATATAAAAACAAAAAAAAAATCAAACTATTTTAAGAAATTTGAAAAATTTAAAGTAATTTAAGAAATTCTAAGTTGAAGAAATTCAAGAAATTAAATTATTAAGAAAAAAATGGGATTAGAAGTTTTTCTCCAATATATTTAAATAATGATTCAGGATGAAAATTAAATCAAATTCTTTTTATTATAAAGGTAAGAGTTTTTATTTTAAAACATTTTTTTATATTTTTATTTAAAATTTTTAAAACTTTAAATTAAGTATAAAAAAAAAAACGTTAAGTGGTTAAAAGTCTCGTATGAGGAATTTCTCAACTGTTAAGTCTTCTGGGTGATATCGTAAAAAAAAAACTGCAACCTGATACAATGTAAAAATAATGCAATGGTGTCAGTCTTATGAGTTAAGACATTTTTGTTTTTTTTTAGAAAAAAGTCATTATTTTTCGTTATCTCAATGTTTATTTCTTTGAGTTTTTTCATAATTTCAGACTTTTTAAGTCAAACGCATTTTACCTGTGAACTTTGAATAATAAATAAACATGAATATGTTTAGGAACCAGAAGTCGAACTGATTTGGTTTAAAAAACCTAGTCCCCGATACTGTAATAGAAACTAAAAATGAAAAAAAAAAAAATTAAAAGAAAATCCGGAAAAAGTGTCAACTTTAGTTTTTGAGGTCCGTTTTTTGGGGCGGGGGTTTTCGAGTCAAATTTTTTTTATTTCTGTTTACTAATTTAAATTCTACTAAAAACTCGGTGAGTATCTTTTTTAAATCATGTCGGTCGGACACCTGATTCCCAAAATACGGCCGGGGGCTTCTTGCAACCTATGCTAATTGCATAGTCATTAGATATGAAAATGCCTATATTTATACTATAGTTTTTTTTCTAAGTCCAATTTGTTTTTATCAGTGTATTCAAAAATTAGAAAAGTCTCATAGGCAAATTCTTTCATGGTACAAAATGGTATTTACTTCCCTTTCCATTTTTTCAATCTCTTCATCCAAAATGAAACTCCAAATAAAACTAGTTTTCCCAATTTTATTATACCCTACACCTAAAGTATAGAGTATATTAAAATTGGGAAAACTAATATACTCTATACTTGACACATTTGTATATTATACCCTACACCTAAAGTATAGAGTATGTTTTTACAAATGTGTCAAGCATATCCCAAGAGGATGCCTCTTTTACGTTCCTGAAATTCGAGTAGAATAAGACAGAAAAGGGAAGAAGTTCAAGCAGCTGCCAAAAAAACTTATGGATTTTTAATTTAATTCGAATTATTCAGGTGTAGGGTATTAATAAGTCGGTTGCATCGACTTACTGTTACATTTACTTGTTTTTTATTATTTTTAAACCACAAAATTTCATACAAAAAAAATGTCTTCATTTTCAATAAGATAATGCAGTTTATGTTTGTGACACCAAAAATTTTCCATACAAAGCCAAATCTTTTCTTTTCAATTCATAAGACTAAGATCCATTAAAAGACTTTTCAGAGAAGAAAACAAGACTTTCATGATTGATCCCAATGTAAAATTTATGAACCCAAACGCATTGTATCGAAAATACAAATGTGGTTTACAATTCCGATCACTTCAAAAATGTAATGTCGACTTTTATACATATTGGCTGTTATTTTGGTGAAGTCCCCCCTTATCTTAGGAACCAGAAGTCGGACCGATACGATTTAAAAAAAGAACTACCTCCTTATTTTAATAGAAGCTAAACAAAAAAATCCCGGAAAGTGGGACCTTAGTTTTTGTGGTTTGTTTTTTTTGGGGTGGGCTTATTAAAAGTCGAATCTTTTTATTTTTATTTACTATATTTAAATTTTACTACAAAATCGGTGAGTACGTTTTTTAAATCACGTCCATTCGACTTCTTATTCCCAAAATATGAGGGGGGGGGGGGGGTGGTTCTTGCAACCTATACGCTATTGCAGTTATTGGTTGGTTTATGAAAATGCCCATATTATATTTTTATACTTATGACTATTTTTTCTAAATCCAATTTATTTTTATTTGTGTATCCAAACATTTTTCGATACACCGCGTTATAATTTTATTAATAACCCCCGTCGCGAAAATGGATCGCGAGTACAATATAAAATTAATTTCTGATCATGAGACAATGTAAAATTTTTTAAATTTACATTTCAGATCATACGATATTGTATTTGCAACGTCGTAAATATATTTCCGATATCAAGGTCCCTATTAGTTTCAGTTTGTCTGTTCGTCAGTCTGTTTATTTACAAAACTTCAAAACTTCGAGGTAGGTACACCGTTTGAAATACATATACCTAGAATTAAATTTTTTAACATAGAACCATAAAGTAACTATATACATAGAGTATTCACATGGAAGAAAAAAGTTCAGACAGTTTTTTTAATTTCGTAAAATCAATTTGATCGTATTTTAGTTTATTTTTATTTTTATTTTAGTTTTTCTTTTTTTTTTGTTTGTATGTTAATTGATGTATGTACATTTGTATATATTTCTTCATATAACTTTTCGACTTAAAAAAAGAAAAAACCTCAATTCTACCTCGATTTTTTATCAATCAATTTTAGTTTTTTTCATAACCCAACTATAGGTACAAGACTTATTATTGTAAAAGTATAAAATATCAAAAAATGTGTACATATTAATGTAAATTTAAAGTTATTTTCATTCCCTCTAAAAATATATTTTTTTCTTTTTAGTCAATCTTACAAATTTTAAAAATTCAAACTACAAGCTATTTAGTTTAATATCAGATCGATATTTATTATCAGAATATAATAATCCACTGTTGATACTAATAGCGGCACTCACTCTTCTAATAAATATTTGTGTTGCTAATTTAACTCTCATTTTTTCAAAAGTATGCGGATTAATATGTTATCTAGTTAATTTGGTACACATCTTAGTTTTTCAATTTATTTGAACTTCCATAATTCTATGAGAACTTTAAAGCTTATAATACCATCTGCGGTTTTTAAATCGGAATCCATTAATGTATTTCAAAGAGATTTAATTAGATGGGGGAAAATCGAATAAGCAAAAAATGTTTTATTATTATAATTACAAAATGGTTTTTGAGGTGTTATTTCTAGCAACGGAAAAACTTTGGCTAAAGCTTGGTCACGTGACAAGTAATTGCCTGTATTATCCAAAATCGAACAAACTTCTCAAATTTTTTTAAAAATTTCTAAAAGTGTTACAAGACGAATATCTGTATTTTATATTTTATATTCTAAAAATAAAATTTAAAAGTGTTACGAGAGGAATATCTGTATAGATATGTATGTATATCCATACATCAGTTACAAAAAAAAATATTCATAAAAAATTTTAAAATATTTTAAAAACAACGCCTAAATATCTTACAAGCCGGACCGGAACACTCATTTTATTTTGTACACAAATAGCCTTTTTTTTTTAAAGTTTTTGTTAAATGTTCCGGCTTGTAAGTGTATAGGTGTTATAAATATCGTGCATTAAAATAACTTTTTTGTTGTTCATGTAGTTGTTTCTTCTTAATTTAATTTTTTTTTGAAAAGATATGGTAAGTTGTTTAACCTCTTTGTGCCGAATGTTTTTTCTTTTCAAAAATATCTTCTTAATTTTTAAAATTTTTAAATTTTGTTTTTTAATATGACTAACTATATGTAGCTACCTTATTCAATATCAAAAAATACTTTTAAAAATTCTGCTATCTAGAAAGAATTACATATATCTATAGTCATAAAGGCTGGTTTTCATGAGAAATTTCATGGATATTATCGCAACCTTAGAAAGAGAAAAATATAGTGTGGAAAAGAGGGAGAAAAAAAAGTTATATAATTAAAAAATATTACAGCAACACTTGGACAGTTTAAATTGTACATAACCTAATTTATTAATGTTTATATTCATATTTAGTTAAAAATTTAAAATTTTTTATTTATAAAGTTGTTAAAAATAATATACATAGTTTATTAATAATATTTTTATACCGATAATATAGTCATTTTAATATAGTTTCTCACTAAAAAATAAAATTTGAACATTTGTTTATTTTTGACACTTCAAAATTTAAATGCCATGGTAGTAATTTTTTTGTAAGATACACAATTTTTGCATACATATCTAATTTGTGGATATTTATGGTTACTTTCTTGGATATTTTCAAATGTTTCATGGATATTTTTTTAGCTTAATCTCTTTCAAACACATAACATTTTTGTATGTTCTGCCTATGCTCTAACATTTTCCTGGATATATCGGTCTAATGAAAACCAACTTTAATATATGTAATTATACATTCAGTAAATTTGATCTTAACTTACTATACCTTTGTGGGGCGACAAAGGTTAATACCAATATTTTAGAAAATTTCAATATTCCATCCAAAAATATTTTTTAATTTTAAAAAAAAATATTCTTCTAAACAAAAAAGAAAAAAAATAAAAACAAATAGATCTCCGTTACAATTTACATACACTTGCAATATTAATAAATATAATTGTTGCAATATTAATAAAATTTTGTTGGCCTTTAAATATTGTCTATGTGTTGTGTAGAGTTATTCTTTATGAGATCTATAAAATTACATTTTAAAATTATAAGAACATTTGTTTGTGATGCATAGACGTATTTATTATGTATGTATGTATGTATGTAACAATATAAAATCAATTTTTAGAGAAAAAAAAAATCAGTTCGAAGAAAATGAATTATGAACTGAATGAATTGTTTTGTTTTTCTTATGTTCTTTGATGGTATACCAAAAATACGGTCATCTTTTTACGAA
The DNA here is from genome assembly GCA_947095535.1 of Poecilobothrus nobilitatus. NCBI lineage: Eukaryota > Metazoa > Arthropoda > Insecta > Diptera > Dolichopodidae > Poecilobothrus > Poecilobothrus nobilitatus. The sequence continues at coordinate 11,981,818 of OX352775.1, read as the reverse complement.
ATAACCCCAAATACGATCTTGGGGTGATTTCAAATCAATGAAATTGACTACGATTTTTTCTTCTACGTGAGTTCTCTATGTATATAGTTACTTTATGGTAGAAGATATTTAAAATGAATACCTTTACATTTTAAACGTAGCAAAGACAAAAAAATTTCTTAAACTTTAAAAAAAAATTACGCATCTACCTACATACATATGTACATACTTTACCACGTACTTTTCTAAAACGTAAACGAGATGGCAATCATGCATTTTATTTAGGTTTCCAACATTGTCATTAATGAGCAAAAATCTAGAGTTACTGTGTTTAGGGTATCTGTACGAACATTATAGTTGTTTTCCGTTTTTTTTTTTTAAATCCTCTTTTGTAACAATTCCGATGTCTAACTTAATTAAGAACCGAGTTATAAATGTTGGCGGTTGTGTAACAGTTACTCGAGTCCAAATTTTATTTAGATTTTATTTTCAAACGAAATGTCAATTTTTAGAATATGCCAATGTCATTTGAATTAAAATAAAACTGCATCGGTATTACGACCACGTACTTGTGGTCTCAAAATCTGTATTAAAAAATATTTTTTAATACCGGTGTGAACATAAAGTTGATACCGGTCAAAGCTAATACTTATGTGAACATATGGCCGTTAAAGTATAACTGTCCATGCACAATGAGAACAACAACGACTAAAATATCCATCGTTGTTAAAGGGCGCACAATCACAACGACAGACATATTTGACATTATGTTTAAGTGGTAAAGCATTAATAATTATTCTTTGCTACTTTGTTGGCAATGAAAATGTTAATTCAAAATTAATATATTTTTTTTTTAAATCAATTATTAATGAAAACTTAAACACTTTTTAACAATTTTTTTTGAAAAATTTGTCGGATAACTTCATAAATTAAAGAATATTTGATACTTTTTTGTACATAAAATTGCATCTCTACATCTGATTATTTCATAAACTCACAACTAAATATCATTTATGCTCCACAACGACGAAATTAAATTTAAATATTGAACCAGTTGAACTAACTAACTAATTGAACGACAACAAGAATTTGTTTTTGTATTATCTGGTAATAGTCGTTGTCGATATTATTGCGCGTGGACAGTAAGAGAATATAAAATTTGTAGTTGTATGGTAGTTACCCGAATCTCTTGTGTTACACTAACCCCAAATTGATTTAATAATTGTTACAATTCGGTAATTTAACGTTATATGAAACCAAAACATGAAAATGTCAGTCGTCATATTTAGAGATAAGCTTTAAAAGTTAATTTAGATTTTTGTTTTTTTTATCTCAATTTTACTACTAAGGAAAGTTGATTTTTAAATACATCCATACAAACATACATTGCATTATGTTATTTTACGACACTCGTATTATATTTATTAATTTTTAAAATTCCCACAATAGTAAATTTTTGTTTTTCAAATAGCAATCTGGTGGTAAGAATAAGAACTAAAATACGTTTTACAAAATTTTAATATTAAAAAAAAAAACTTAATTTATTTGTTTATTGAATTTCAAAATACCCTGAATTTTTTTTTCAACAAGGTAATAATATCAGGTAAATTACAAAGGAGAACGAATATACATATAAATAATATTTATAATTTAATATGTAGTTGGTATAACAGTTAAAATAAACTGTTTTGTATAACAATTACAATATTATTGGTTTGAATCTTTGCTATCAGTAGAAATCAAAGACTCTACCTCTTACCATTGAGTAAATATATACTGTACATATAAAATAAAATTATTATTTATTTAAGATAACATGATATTGTTTTGTTTTAAAAATCTATTTTAAAAATGAATGGATGTATTTATGTACAAATTATTTCTTCTTCAAAAAAGTATTCATTCATATTTTTTTTTTAAATCGGCAGTTTCCAATTAAATAAAAGTACATAATTTTAAGTACATACATACATAATATGTATATGCTCAATTAACATACTTTTTTTTTCTATATGTACAAAATATTTATTATAAATTTTGTTTTAATAATCTTGCCGTCAGACTTGACTTGACAGTCGTTGAAGAAATAGGTAGATATATATTTTTCTATATATTTCTGGAAAGGAAAAAAAAAATTAACGTTACTAGTGCTATCTATCGGGAAATTTAATATTTAATTTTGCTTTTGAACTAATGTATGTATGTACTTTCAAAAAACTTTTTTTTTTCTTGAGCATACCTTGATGGTATTATCTCATATCTGGAACTATTGCGTTATTTTTACATATAGATTTGTTTTATATGGAAAGGAAAATTCCTTTTTAGCTGATCTATTTATCTATGTATGTATGTAAATATAAGTATTGTACCAGGTTACCAATTCAATTTACTAAAAACTATAAGAAAACTATCAAAATTTATTAAAAAAAAAAAAAAATCAAAAATTAATAAGTTAAAGCCTGGTTTAAGGTATTAAATCAATTAAAATAAAGTAATGGTAACAACGTGATAAGTGATACAAATTTTTGTATTGATTTGTATGTAACACTGTAAGAATATTAATATTAAATAAAGTATTAAACGTGAAAAGTATTATGGAAATCACCTTTATCCAATTTAAGAAAATTAGAATTTTAGACTAATAGAGTAGAGAATAATTTTCATCGTTGCCAATTTAAATTTTTTTTTTTTTGTTAAAAAAACAAATTTTATTTTTTTTTATTTTTTTCCTAAGGGAGATGGGAATCTTCCAAAGACACCAAGAATCTCCCCTTCGTAGTGTCAGATTCTTACTGAATAACTCCACCTCTCCCTTTAGCCAATATAATGGGATGAAACTCCTACTTGCTAAAGCAATATATTGGCTAGGGGTAGGAATAGGAAATAATAGGACAATAGGGTGCGAAAACATTGGATTGGGAATTGAATTGTAAGGAAACAGCGAATCCGTCTATTACTATTTTTGCTAAAAGTGACAAAGTGGCAATAGCCGTTAGAACAGTTACAACATGCAGTAGTATATAACATCTTCCTGCATGAGATAACTATTGATTATTTATTTATTATTAATTTTTCTTCAGTTATAAGAGCCTGGTACCTACCCTAGAATTTTTTTAAATCTTTCTTTTTCGAAGGTTTTTACACACATTTTTGGTAGGTGTAGATGAACAAGTTTCGACATTCCACCTTTAAAATTCAAAGAGGAATTTAAAAGTTATATTTAAAAGTTATCTTAATTATTTTACGATTTTACTTTAACTTATATGAATATCTAAATCAGTATTAATTTTATTGTGTCTTTTATCTAATAACAAGTTATTTAGTTTGTAAATCTTTCGTGTACTTTAGCGCCAATTGTAATTGAATAAGTTTTTAATGGTTAAGATGAATGTTGAATAGAGCCCATAGTAAATCGATTTTTAAGATTTATGTATGTGGTATAAATTGCGAAAACTTATCCAAAAATTAATTTTACTCATGTATGGGTAACCCATCTGTATCTATCCAGAGAAACCCAGATATTTAAAGTTCTTTACTTGATATCTTGCGATATGTAAATTGATAAATAATAGTAGTGGGATTGTATGAATTATCATGCCAATCCATTCATTTATTTTTCATATTATTCTTGGTTCATAGTAGTTTAGAGTTGAGCAAAGTTATTGCCTTTGAAAATGAAACAAACATCATTTTCAAAAAAGAATGTGTCCGCTTTTGTACTAATTTGATATAATTCTATATATTCTAAATATATGTACATTCATATACATATGTAGTAAATCATACTTCAGAATACTTGGTTGCATTTTGGTATGTCTGAATTTACATATTCACTTTGAATCATTGTAAATTTTGTATATATGTAAACGATCAATTAAACAGGATGCCAAACTATTTGTACTCATACCTTTCACACCAAAGTTATAATTTTTTTTTTTTTTTGAATAGAATTTGTAGATTGACTGTGTCAAAAGTATTTCTAAAATCAATGATTAGTAGAAAAATTATGGTCCTTATCGTGAGTGTCAGTTATCACATATGTGTTTTTTTTTTTTTTGGACCACCTCCTGTTTATGAACTATTTAAAGGCTTAAAAATTTAAAATTTACTATTTTTAAGCACCTGCGTTACGTATTTTTCTTCGGCAAGACATAAAAATTGAAACTCCAGTAATATATTTTTACGGTGTGTTAATGGTTTTTCTTAGTTATATAGGGTTTCGGAATTACAGCGCCTCAAAATTAAAACAAAAACCCTATTTTGACATTTTTTTTATTATATGAAATTTTTAAATTTTTGGTGCGCAGAGTCAGAATTATTCTAAACAGTTTTGCATTGTCTTTTGTTTATTTATTTTCATAATGCATTAATTAATCCATATCACCCAATCCTTTTCAGATGGACCCATACTATTAAGTTCTGTAGCGAACAGCTCCTATTGTGAGCATGCTGCAACCTTTACAATAATTTCTTTAGCGCAATGAATAAGTTTGCTTTCATCATTTCAATTAAACGGGGCTGATTTGTTTTTTGTTACTTACTATACTTTGCTCCTAAATTTTACATGTTTTTTTTTTTTTTTTATTTAAAATTTCAGTAAAAATTCAAAAGTTTTATTTACTTACATTTTTTATGAGAAAGAAATAAAACGCTCATGTTAATTGTATTATTTTTCTTTTTAATTTATTTATCTTACAAGATAAACCCAGTCAATTATCAGTAGTTACTATAACTACTGATAATTGATTGAGTTTATCTTGTAAGTTTTTGCATCTTTAATCTATAAGTACCGTTTCTGCACTTGACTTATTTTTAAAATCATATTGTATTTTTTTTTTAAAGGATTCTTTATGTTTTTCAAAAGATTTATTAAATTGATTGCTTACAAAATTTTTCATTAGTTTTGACTATTATTGGTGGTAAGCATATTGATCTGTTTAATTGTTTATATTTTCTTTATCTTCCGATTTAAAAACTGGTACCGATTGAGCCTTTCGATTTTTAACTGTTGTGGAACAACATTCTCATTTACTGATATATTAACTAGGGTTGTGATATGCTAACATAAATTGGTTATTTCAAGTTTTTTATATGTTATAGGTCATTGAGGTTACATGTTTACATGTAATTGTTGAAAGGATTTCGTGAGTTAGAATTCTTAAAGCGTTTTTTTTATTTTTATGTATTTCATGTTTGTTGACATATTGTAACTTTAGTGTTACGTATAGTTACTGTGTGTGTTACTGTTGCAGTTACGAATTTTGCGTAAATAATTTTATCTTAACACATGACCTTTACTAAAAAATATATTCTGAGGTTTGAAATATTTAACAGAAAAATTAAAATAGAAAATTACCACTTAAGGAGGATAAATGTACAGTTTCCAAGAGGCATTAGCTGTCAACAGGAAAATGGAAGTCATTTAAAGGTTTTTGTTTTTTTTTTTGTGAGGGTAAGTGGGAATCATCGAAAGACACTATAGATTAGTGAAAACAAAAACGAGTCCTATATGAGTGTGTGGGACTTTAACCCACTAAACACACACTTAACGCACTTAGCTTAAAAAAATTTTAATAATTTATACTTTCATTTAAAAAAAAAAATAAAATAAAAACTTTAAAAATAAAAACAAATTATAAGCATTTCAAGTCGGCCAGTCCAAGTTGGCCCACCACTGTATACAAGTATTACAAAATTTTTGTTAATTTTAAGAATAAATTATGCATAATATTTATTCAAAATCGAAATAAGGGTATAAAATATATATTTAGGTGATATTTTAGATTTTTTCTGTTGAATTGGAATGAGGGTTTTTTTTTAAAGACATTTTTTTTAAATCGCTATACTAAATATAACAATTATAATTTTAAATTTTTATAACTTTTACTTCCTTCTTTTTTTTTTTTGAGATACGTTTATTAAAATTATCGCTTTATAACTAAAATTACCCTTTATTTTTTTTAATCTTTTTTTGAAAATTTAAATAAATAAATAACATTCGCGTAATAGGTTTGTAATGTCATTTTTTTTTTAGTTTATATTTTATTATAAATATTAAAATTATAAAAGATATATGAAAAATGTGAGAGTATTTTGAAACCTCACTGTGGCATCAATTTCGAAATAAAAGGTCGAATACATAAAACAGAGCTTAAGCTCAACACTTACTTTTTTTCAAACAAAGCACGAGTTCAAGCGTATAGTTTTTATTTGAAAATGTGAGATTTGAGTTGAGGCTTAGTTTTATGCATTCGACTCATTCAAAGTTTAAGTAGAGTTACTGATCTTTTTCGGTTGTTCTTATTATAGTGATCTCATAATAAAAATAATTAATAAATTTCTTTTTTTTTTATTTATTATTTAAATCATAATAAATCAAAATAAACTATAAGTTTGTAAAATAATTCTTGTACCAAATAATAGATGGCGTGCAATAATTTAGTTTAAAAGTAAAGTATTTTTATTTCTATATGACTTTATAAAATTATTAAATAAAAGTTTATAATCAGTTTTAGTGAAAAATAATGATTGAAAAGAAAAATGATGAAGTATACTTTAATTTGATTTTATGAATGTTTAATTACCCCAATGATTCATAAGGAGATAATTTGGAAGCAAAAAATAATTAACATAAAAAAAATTATATATAGTACAAATATTTTTCTTAGTATGACAACAGTATTGCAAGCAGTCATTATAGGTTTAAAGGTTTTTTTTAAATGCAAAATATGTAAAACAAACAAATTTATATATATATGTATATATATAAATGTAACATATACATACAAATTTATTTTATAAATGTAAAATATTTTGTTTTTTTTTTGTTGGAAAAAAAAAATGGCTGGATATTTCCTTCCTTTAATCGATACACCGTGACCATTTATTGTTACTGTTCAGTGACTTTCTTGTATTATATATTATACATATATATAATAATTTATGTTCTAATATTCACAATATATAAGAATTTGATAATGAATATTTAAATATGTTGCAGCATTCGAAATGAATTCGTATTGGCAAATAAAATTTTTAGAAAAAGGAATATTTTGTGTATTATTTTATTGATGCAAAATAATTTTTTTTTTATTTATTTAATACATACTATTTAAAAAATTATTTTTTCCAATTAGATAAAAACAAATTCAGTCCTTAACAATAACATCTAATTAAAATGGAAGTCGAAAATATTTTAATAATTTTGGACACTGTCCTATATTTTATACTTCAAAAAAAGGACTTAACATTCTATATTAGTTTTTCAGAATTTTTATATTGAATATCAAGTTTCCATATCGAATTATATTGGATATAGGGAGTATAGGGATAGAAAATGATAGGAAATAGGAAGCGGAAACATTGAATTGGGAGTGGAACTGTAAGGAAACAATGAATTCGCCTATTATTATTACTATTTTTGCTAACAGAGACTACAGCCGTTATAACAGTTACAACATGCAGTAGTATGTAACACCTTACGGTATGAGGTAATAATTGAAGGCAACCATCACTGGGGTTCGGATTTCAATCTGAACTTGAGAATATAAGGATTAATAATAAAGAAGTCTTTATGATTAGTTTCTTTGAGTTCGAATAATCCTGTTTTTTAACTCTTTAAATACATTTCAATTCATTTATTGTTGTTTTGTACGAATAACTGTTTTTTTTTTTTTTTTTTTTTGTAAAATTCAATGTTTGAGAGAACTTGAAAAATCATCAGGTGATAAAAAAAGCCAGTTTTTAAAAAGAAAACAATCTGTTTTATTCATATAAATAGGGGCGCCTCGGTGGCCTAGTGGGGTAAGAGGGTATAAAATACGTAGTAAACACCGAGGGAGGGAGTGTGGGTTCGAATCCTACACACGTCGTAAGAGTTATTCCTCCTTACGATATTTACAGCTACGCCTGAAAAGGAAAGACTGTGTAATTTCCTGTTCCCACTTATGCGGCAGAGAAATGCAATAAAAAAAAGATATTCATGTAAATGCTCTTATATCTATCTTTATTGCTAAGTAGTAGAAACGTTCAATTTTGGGAGCCATTTTTTTTTTTTTTTTAATTCAAATAAAAAATTGCAGATTTTTAGACAATTCATTTTAAGGAATGTTAATGCAATTTTAAAGAAATGTAATAAATTAAATAGTTTAAAACTTTTTTTTGTTAAGAATAATTTAAAAGTTATTAAATCTCCCCCTGTACCTGCCATTCGTTTGATGAGGAAATGAAATTTTTTTTTTTCGAATATTTTAAAATAAAAAGACTTAAAAAAAACACTATATAATATATATATATTTTTTTAATATCCCTATTTATATTAAAATATTTTTGTATATATATACATATACATATATATATATATAAATTGGAACGAGCTATTCCTTACAAAAAATATACATATATATGTTGAAAGACATCATTATTTTCTATTTCCTTATATATAGAAAACCGAATCGTATATCATGTGAATTTTTATATTCATTAATGTGTATATACATATATTTATATACATATATATATATATACATATATATATATATACATACCTATATAATTGTTTGGAAAATTTTATTTACCTGTAGGAATTCCCATTTCATATAATAATAATAAGGAAATGACCGAGGATATAATAATTAAAAATATATGCATATATATATATATATATGTATGTATACATTTTGAGAGTTCAAATCATTCAAATAAAATACAAAAAAAAAAAAATTATTGATATGCAGTTGTTCTTATAAACATACGTACTATATACATACATATTTAAAGTGCCTCGATTTACTAGATATTTGGATATTTGCAATATATAGGTTTAGCGGAGAGCCGTTTAAAAGCCGGACATTTATAAACTTGATTTTTAAAATCCCCTGACGTTTCAAAATTCCGACTTTTAAAATTCTGACTTTTAAAATCCCAACTGCGTGAAAATAGCACACTTTTCTATTGTGATTCAAAATGACACAGCGATTGAAAATAACATAATTTTCTATTCTTTATATCTCAAAAACGGTTAGAGATACAAATACAGGGTGTTTCAAAAGAAAATTTAATTTGAAACATAATTTTTTCATTTTAAATTACTTTGAACTTTCATAACTTTGTAACTTGTTGGGTATGTGGGGATCATTAGTACATAAAAATTAAAGCCACAACTTGCATTTTTATACATTTACAAAATGCATTTTTGTTTTCTCTCTCTAGCGAACCCTTCAAAAGTTATAGATTTTTTTATGAAAAGTCACTAAATTATCTTTAATCCCTCATATCTCGAAAAGGGTCCAGAATAGATCACCCATTTCAAAGAAGCCCATCGAGTGGGAAACACCCTGTATATCCTAAAAGAAAAGATTTATAGAATTGGTTTTCGAACTTTCTCAACTATTAAAACCGGTTATATATGGATATTATTGTTTTTTTTTTCAATTTTAATGGGGAATTCAACTAAATACCAATACGATTGAAATTTCGATGAACATATTATACTTACGCCGAATTTTACTAAATTACTATATAAATAAACATTAAATATTCTGTTTTAAAACCCCGATTAAAATTATCAACTGTATTCTAATCCTATCATTTTGTTCATAATTTTTATTTATATTGTTAGTTGAATGTATATATATACAAATTGATTCAAGGTTAAAAAGAAGAAGAATAAAAAACAGTATTTGATCCCTGCAGCTGCTATTCTATTCCCATCCCAACATATGTCTCGCGCCAGTCGCGTCAGGTTAAAAAACTGTATGTAAACAAAAAGAAAATTATATATATTTTTACATGTATATAATAAATATAAATTTTTTTTGTTTTGTTTTTTTTTTTTTTTTTTTTGAGATGTAACCTGTTGTAAAACCGTATAGAAAGCATAACAGGTTGTTGAACCACTACCACTGATGATAGTCCTTTAAATATGTTTTATTGTTATTCAGGTATTTCAATTAAAACTAACAAAAGTATAAAAAAAAGAAATAAACAATTTATATATATACTTTGTAAAAATATATTATGTGCATTAAAAGGATAATTTGACATTGTGTTATTGGATGTTAATAGTATATTTATGTTTTAAAATTTTTCTTTATAATTTTGTATGCAGTGTTTTAAAACATAAATTAACGGGGTACCCACCTTTTAAAATTATTTATGTAAAGGAAAAAAAATAAAAAATTGATATTTTTATGTTAATATTTAATGACATCAATTAAAATGAAGGTTTTACTACGAAGTTAAATATATAGGGTAGGGTGAGTATAGGAGTATATTCTTTAACTAAGATGAATTCATATCAATAAAATTACTTTAAGTTTTTGAATGATTTGACGGTATTTTCATTCTTTCTTGACTGAAATTAATATTTTTATGATATATATCCAGAATTAAAACTTCATGGTTCTACTTTAAACGATGTAGAATTTTTGAAAAATTTTTATGAAAAATTTGAAGATAAAAAAGTTAGTTGTTTGAGGAGCTACCCGAAGTTTTGGTTGAATTTCAACCAAAAAAAAAAAAGAACCAACAAATTGATCCAAGAATATTTTGTATTAATTTCAAAACTCTAGCTTTCTTAGTTTTTGAGTTATCGAGCTGAAGGACGGACAAAAAAAAAAGCTCAATCAGATTGAGAATTTGATTCTGATCCGATCCATACCTTTGAAGATATATTTAGCTTACTTTTTTTTCCTAAGGGAGGTGGAAATCTTCCAAAGACACCAAGAATTTCCCCCTTGGTAGTGTCAGATTTTTACTGACTAAACCCACCTCCCCCTTTAGCCAAAATAATGGGATGAAACCCTTACCTGCGAACGCAGTATATTGGCTAGGGAGTAGGGATAGGAAGGATAGGAAATGGATACGGAAACATATTTCGAAGTGTTACAAACGGAGGAGTAATTTTATTATATATCCAATATTTATCGTACGGGGGTACATATAATAAATTTTGTTCGCGAATCATTGGTTTGCAGTCTCTGGTTTTTTAAAAGTTAAGATAATTACTATAATATAGGGGAAACTAATGATAATAATGACTAACGGTTAAACTAAAAAAAAATTGAAAAAAATATTTTGTATATTAATTTAATATGAATTCAAGTGTATAAAATATACATTCAAATGAAAAGGACTTTTTTTTTTTTTATTATTATATTTTCTTGTGTTATAAGAAAAAGTATTGAAAACATGTAAAAAAACGTTATTGACTTCTAAAATAGATTTGGATCTTTTTGCCAGGTTAGTGACAATCATATTACAGACCACTGGCTAGTAGGCACGCATGCAGCCAAACTGGGAATCCTTCACTACACCTCTGGCAGGAGTAGCAAAGAAGTAAACGAAAGTGAAAATCTTGAACATTTTCTTTGCAGATGTTCGGCCCTATCTAGAGCCAGCCTCTTCTCACTCGGCAAACCGTTCTACCACAACCTTAACGGAATCTCTGAACACAGAATCAAAGAATTGATTTAGTATCTGAACTCTTCGGGTTGGATATTAAATCGAAAACAACCAGAAAACAAAGGTCACGTGATAGGTATAATAGATCACTTTTTACAGATTACTTTTTAAGGCACATGTTTTCAGAAATTCTATTATAAATTAATATATATAATATTATTAGAAAAAGTAAAGAGGGAAATACTATCGTGTATAAAAATATATAGTACATATTAATTTTTTGTATTTAAAGATGATACCAAGGATGTTACAAAAAAAAAAAAGAAAAGATATTTAATAGAAAAGTGAAATAAGTTATCTCTGTATATTTAATCTATATACATGTTATTTATATGTATTGTCCAGTATACCTGTGTAAATAATTGAGATCGATCTTATACATACATACATACATATAAAATTTAAAGAAAAAAAAAAAAACAAAATTGAATTAATGTGGCAATAAACTATATGATAAGGATCTTAAAGATGTGGCGTTCTGTACCCAAGTGCTCCTATAACTAATTTTTATTGTTAGAATTAAAAAAAAGAAAAATTATATGCTTCCTTATGCTAAGGACAAAAATGTAGATAATAAAAATTAAATAAAAAAAAACTTATTTTAAATGTTTCCCAAGACAATAATTATAAATATATTATGAGGGGGGAGTTATCTTTTTTTTTTCATTGAAAATTTTCCAAATTTTTCTTATACAAAATAAAAAAAAAAAAAAACCCCACCTTTAAAATCAGACGGACCTTTTAAAGCTTAACTTCAAGCAAAATATGATATTCAATCTTTCAATATACGGTATTTTTTTTTTTTAAATAAAATTAAAGAACTTATAATTAAATAAAATTTAATTAAACTTTAAATATGTAAAGGACTAATTTCATTGTACAGTTGTGGGGCAAATAATTAAATTTGAATACTACTGCACTGTGCTTCATGAAATAAACAGCTCGCTTCTTCTTATGTAATAAATTTAAAGTTTTGGCTGCAAACATATGTTCAATAGATGGAATTGTGTTCTTCTCATCCGTTTCGTACCGTTATTTTTCTTTTTTATAAAAAAGCTTTAAATGATATTTTTTGTTTTTTTTTTTTTAAAAAGTTGATAATTTTTAATTTCAAGCTTCACCAATACACATCTCGTTTTAAGAAATCTAGAAATATTGATAAAGTTTTAAAAAGGAAATTTTGTTAGGCTTTTAAAATTGGTATAAGTAGGCTGTTACCGAAATCTATCATACTACCACTTGATACTAAACACTTCACCCTCTTATCTTACATGTATAACTCTTTTAAGACGAACATTTAGTGTAGTTGAGAGGGGGGAGGGGTATGAGATATTACAGAATTTTCATTAATAAAAGGGGTTTATCTGTTCATATCTATCTAAATAGGTTATTATTAAAATATAAATGGTACTATAAGTAAGTATTAGTATAGACATTAAAATTTTAATCATTTTAACCAATTTTTTCCAGTTAGTTTTTGATTAAGTGCTTTATTGTATTGATGTTTTGATGTTTTTTTTTTTTTTTTTAGAATGCTGTTTATATTAAGTTTAATTTTTGTTTTTTTTAGATGTTTTAATGTTAAATACTAAATTTGAAATTTTTAAGTTTAATTGTATGATTATAATTTGATATAAGGTTAATTTCCCCCTATTCTGATGTTATTTTAAAAATTTTATATATAATGTAAGTATAAGTATTTTATATGGTAAGTATATATTCAAATTTGTGTATTTTTTTTTTATATTGTTCAGGTATTTTTGTACCTGTATATTTATTTAAAATTATATATATAAATGAAGAATAAAGTTATTTTTTTTTATTAGTTTTCTTAGTATTTATTTTATAAAGGGGTTAAAATTGAAAACAATGGTAAATTTATAATATACATATAAATATGTATATCTATAGCAATGATGTGTACCATATAATATATGTATATCTAAGGTAATTTTTTTTTTATATATATATATATATATAAAATGTAGGATAAAAATGCAACAATATATTAATTTTGTATAAATGCATGCATATATAAATAAGGGGATTTAAAAAAAAAAAAAAAAAAAAAAAAAATGACCTATTCTTTTCTAATTTTGACAATTGTCATTGTATATTTTATAACATATGTATTTTTGTTGTACTCTATAGGAATCTAATCATGGAATGGGGACTTAAAGTAAAAGTATTTTATTATTATTATTGTTGCTTTTTTTTTTTTGTTATTTTTTTTGTTAAAATATTTCAGGTCTGATGATTTGGATGATGATGTTGTGTGCGGATGTGATGTATTTTATATATAAAATGTATACACTATAATTATTTACTATATTCTATACATATTAATTTATTATATACATACATACACATAATATTTGTAAATGTAAATTACTTAAATGCAATTAATTACAAAAAAAAAAAAAATCGGGTTTTAAGCCCGAAAAAACTAAAAAAAAAAAAAAATTGTATATTTTTGTTCAACTTTAAAATATATTCGTAAACTATATTGTTCATTTTTTTTTTTTTTTTTGGAAAAGAAAAATAAATATACATACATACATATATATGTGCGCAGGTCCGGAGCATTTATTTAATTTTTCTGTAAGTGTTATCCGATTTTTAGTAGTCTATTAAAAAACACTGTTTTAAATATTTTTTCCAGATAAAATTTTTTAAAAAGAAAAACAAACGGAAACTAAAATATGATGACTCATATAATATATAAAATATATATATATATAAATATATATATATATAAATATATATATATATAAATATATATATAAAATATATAATTATATATATATAAAATATGATGACTCATTCCTGCGATTAAATAGCTTTGGCTTGGTTTTTTTTTTTTACACCCATATGAACATACGGGTTGAAGGGTATACTAAATTTTGCCATTCAATTTGTAACATCTTAAAGAAGTCGAGCTAGATATGAAAGTGTATGAAACGGCTCAGAATCGAATTCTGAGTCGATTTAAGTCATGTACGTTTGTTCGTTCGTCCGTCTGTACGATAACTCAAAAAAAAAAAATAAAATAAAAGAGGTAAGAGGCTGAAATTTTTTTTTACGTCACTTTTGGAAAATTGTTAGTTTTGCTATTTAAATACAGCATTTACGGCTAAACGTGTTCGAGTAGGTGCCATACAACATCTTTTTTTAGGTGGTGTCGAAGATGTCGAGTTGCATGCCAACAACATCTGTAAAATTTGGTTGTGCTGGTGCAACAGATTCATGTTAGCTGCAATAAAATTTCTTTCTTTATATGAAATTGTGAAGAGGTGTCGAGTTATATGACACTAATTTTTGCAAAATTTGGTTGGTGTAGAGTAGAAGGTTCAGGGAGCAGCCAATAACTTTTTTTTCCTATAAGCATAAGTTATATCCCCATTACCTAAAGTCCGGGTAGGTGTAAAACAACTTCAAAATTTATATAAATATATCTCGGTACTTAACATCGGTACTAAAACATCAATTTTATAAAGGTCAAGTTTTATAAACGTAACAGTATATATTACGTTAATACGGGTATCCCCAGAGTTGACACAGTCTATTCTACTGCACTCTTCCTTGTTGAAATATATTATGTATAAATATACTGCTTAAAGTGTGGTTATAAGAAAATAATTTTACCTTAATTTATTTTATAATCTTTTGATTAATGGCTTTCGTTTTAATTACAAACTTTACTGTTTTTTTTTCCTAAGGGAGGTGGGAATCTTTCAAAGACAGCAAGAATTACTCCTTGCTATTATCAAATTCTTACTAACAAAATCCTTATCTTGGTTTAATCAATATAGCGGGATGAAACTCATAACTATTAACGAGGTATATTGGCTAGGAAGTAGGAATAAGAAAGAATAGGACAAGGATACGGAAATATTAATTTAGGAGTGGGACTGTAAGAGTCTGTCTATTATTATTATTTTGTAATCAGTGACTAATATCCATCAACAGTTACAACTAGCAGCAGCAGTACATAACTCCTTCTTATACATGATGTAACCAAAGATAGTTCCACTGTATAGTAACTGGGGATTTCGACGATCATATAGAAAATAGTTTATTATGAAAATGTATTTACTAATTGCTTTATTTAATAAAATTTCTTTAAAAAACAGTTTGTACTTATATATTATGCTATATATATACATATGTATAATATACTATATAAGTACATAAATACAAAATACACATATATATATGTATATTATAAATTTTTAAAAAGAAATTTGATTTTTTAATTTTCGGGATTTTTCATTTTTCATTTTTGGCTTAAACGTTCGTGTGCTTTGCATATTTTGTACGCGCAACCAGCCGGATCTGGATATATTAAAAATTTTTAATGAAATTTTGATGATTTCCTATATTTAACTATAAAGTATATAAGAAATTTTATATTATTTTTTTTTTGATATTACTTTTAATGTTAAAAGATAACATTACATAATATTAACATAAAAATTTTTATATTTATAATATATGAATACAATATATAGATATTTTTGGTGGTGCACCACCCAAGTATCTGATAAGATACAAAAAAAAAAATTATCAAATAATTAATAATGATCATTTTACAAAAGACTTAAAATCTTGTCTTGTCTTTTCTACAAATAGCTTTTTACGAAGCATACGTACTATGTCATAAATCGAATCTTAACGACGTAATATTTCCGTTCAATAGCTCACCATATCTTTTATATACAGTATATAGAATCTATATTCAAGTAAAAAATCTGTCGTAACAGGCACTTCCGATCTTATATCTTTTGCACAGAATTCCTTTACTATCCTAGCGGAAATTCGAAGACAAAATAATTCAGAGATTGGGAATAAGTGGCGATAATTAAGGATATTAAGACAACCAAAAAACTGCGTACAAAAAAAAAATGATTTACTTTTTTAATGTGCGGTGCAAAAATTCTTTGTAAAATGTCTGGTAAAATGTTCACTATGTTAAAAACTCATTTTACAATTAAAGATCTGATATGAAGTAAATTCAAGAATCATATATGTGTTACATATAATATATAATATATAAACATACAATATAGTTTACTATCTATTATTTTATAAGTATGTATCTTGTAAGTAAAACATTTGTTCGGTTGAGGCCTTAATGCTTCTAATGTTCGGTTAATGTTAATGCCTTCCTTTAAATTATTTTTAATGTATAGCAGTAGATAATTTTAAATTATACTTAAGATTTGATTTTGGATTTGAATTATATAGACATGAAACCTCGTTAATAGTTTGCAGAATTTTAAAAATGTGGTGCTAAAAATACCATCTTTTATGTTATGAAAAATAATCATATAGTCATATACAAAAGAAAAAACCTTCAAAAATTCCTAAGGATCGTTTCGTCAAATTCTCAATTACTTTCTATCCTCTTTGGTCACCCATAACTACTCACTGAATAGTACTAAAAAGTAAAGGTATATATGTACTTTCTCTTATAATATCTTTCTTTCTACATATAACCAGAACATAGGTATATTGTGAAAAGTTTAAAATCCATAATTTGGGTTTAACAAGTTATAATGAATAAAATGCTCTGTTTAGTTTAAGGATAAAATAGAAATTAAGTAAGGCATCTAAATAATCTGTAATACCTGAGATTATTTAGAATGTTATACAGTTTTTTGATTTTCCTTTTTTCTTTTTTCAATTAATACAGACCCTTGCGATATCAGTAAAAGAAGACCAGACAGAAAGAGAGAGAGAGAGAGAGCATGTGATTTGTATAGGTAACATAGTGGAATTGTATTCATGTACAAAATTTACATTTCGTTCATAACGTCATTATTTTTGTCCATTCTCTTTCGTGTTGTAAAAATGTTGTTTACTGCGTATTAAAGAAATTTGAAAAAATTGAAAAAGAAACGAGGAAGAATACAGTTGCCTTTGTCAACTCTTAGATACCCGTACGAACCGTTAGTATCTTTATGTTCCTGAATTTCGAGTAGAATAACCTTCTACGACACGTTTCCTAAAGTTTAACAAGCATATTTTCAAAACTAAGAAAGATAGACCCTTGCAATTTTATATAATGATTCTCTGTTCTATTTCCTTATGTCTCTGAAATTTGAGGTGAAGAGAAATGGCGGTTCGGGTAGCTGCCAAACGTATTGAAAACCTTAACAATCATTTTATCTCCGAAACTTATAAAGAAAGAAACTTAAAAGTTTGTACAAATTGAATAAGGAATACAGATTTGAATAGGGGAGCATTTTTCAGGTGAAGGGTATTAATAAGTCGTTTGCATTGACGACTTACTGCTATATTTACTTGTTTTATTTTTTTACTATATAGATTATTTCCCTTTTCCCTTCCCGATTATTTTCTTTTCGCCTTCGCAATCAACTAAAATAAACTATTTGCACTTTATATTTTTGTTAATATCAATATAAAATAAAGTGTAGTTTAATTAAAAAAAAAAGTTTTTTTATTTTTTATTTTTATTTTAATATGTTTTTTAAAAAAAACACATACAAACTCTCATGTTTAATAATTTCAATTGTAATAAGTTCATAATGTACGTAAGGTAACCTTAAAATAAAAAAAAAAAAATTAAAGATTTTTTTTTCTAATTAAAATAGTTTGTTGTTAAATACAGTAAGATTTGATATTATGTACACTGGTGAACCAAAAAATCAATACAGTATCAGATTCAATTTTTTTGTTTCTTTGTTTTGTATATTTTATGACCTTTATAAACACATAATAATTTTTTAGAATAATAGAAAAAGTTAAATGGCATAATGATTAAAGAGTGTCAATGAATTTTGAATACCAATATAGTGAAAATTGTTTTTCTGTCTGACGCTAAAAAAAAAAATCAAGTTCCTACCAACTAAACTCAAGTATAAAAGTTGAAATGAGAAAGATGATGAAACGTTTTTTAATCTGCAGTAATATTTAACAATTACTAAAGCTATTGGAAAAAAAGTGACTATCTATAAAATATAAATTAACGATAAATCTTCTATAGTTAAGAGACTGTTTTATTTATATCAGTCTTTAGAATTGAACAATTTGAGCATCTCTCAACTCATCAGCTGCATGAATATTGACAGAAGTAATGACCGTGGGGGGATAAGTACAAAATTCCCAAAAAACAAAATCTCCAAAGACAAAATCCCTAAAAAACAAAATCCCCAAAGACAAAATCTTTCTTGAACTAAGTAATATTTTCAAAAGATTTTGTTTTTGGGGTTTTTATGAGTCAGCCGACTTGTGTGATAGTAATAGCAGTGATTCAGTTGTAAGTGTTAAAAAAGAAATTGCAGAAATGCCGCTAACAAATAATTTCGTGTTTAAAGATGTTGAAGAAAAATGTAGACAGGGAGCAGAACGTGATTATGCATATTTTATATCTCAGAAATTATTTGCACATAACCTTTTTTTCCCATATGTATTGTATAGTAGTCATCTCCAACAAATTGTAAAATTTATTAATTATATCAATGTTTTGTCAAGCATTTTGAAGTTTTAAACAGAGTCTGGCAAAGCTTTTAAATTGTTATGTTAAACGTTGAAAAGTGACAATGTTATTTTTTTACTATGTGCTGCTGATACTCACATGTAATTTTTACTCAGGTTTTAGTTTATTGAGATAACATTTTGTTTCATACTGCTTTAAAAAGCTTTAAAGTTATTTACATGAAAAACTTAAAAGGGGGGTGTTACTGATTACCTTAAATTTTTATTGTTTTCGCATTCGCATTAAAACTAGAAGAGATAACCGTTCCAGTTGTTGTCACTTTAGATCTGCATTTTAATAGTTCTTTTAAAAAAAACCAAATTAACATTAGGTAAAATTTATTAATTATATAAAAAAAAAAAAAAAAGAGTTTGGCTAAGGTTTTAAAGTTAGATATGTTAATTAACGTTTAAAAATGACAATATACTTTTCAAACAGAGTGTAGTCCGACATTTTTAAAGTGACAGTGTAAACATTCAATAATTTTTTTTTTAATTTTATGCTCTAATAACTCTTGCCATAATCTGAATTCAAATCTAATAAGCTTTTCCTTATCTTATGTGTAATTTCGATTTTATAGACATTGAAACTAAATCAATTTATTTTCAGAAAAAAAAAAACATCTTTTAGATCTCAATATATGTATCTATAAGTATCTTTAAAAAACATAGAGGTCATCTTCATATACAAATATTTTTGGTTATTTTTGACCTTTTGTATCACATGTTTGATCTCTCTCTGTATTAGTTTTATCCCGGAATTTTTACACTTTATATGTATATTACATTTACATATATACAATTTCAAGGAATTCGTTAATATATTGTATAGCAAAGTTATATATATATATATACATATATAGTTATAGTAATTTCTTTTGTGTTAAATTGAAAGTAATAATAGTAGAAAACCAACAGGAAAAAAAATAATTGGTATCTATAATATACTAAAGGATTCTTTCCTTGAATTTTCTTATAATAATCAAATAAAAAAAAAGTTTTAATTTTTTCTCTTTAATTGTATCGAATGGAACTTTTATGTACTAAAATCATCACTTCACCTGGTAGCTGAATAATTTCTATCCGCGAAAATGTATACTACTTTACATATGGCTCGCTCGTTTTAATGGTTCAGGAAAAGAATATGGCTCAGGATGGATATAGCGAAAGAAAAGGAAATCAAGAGGAGAGGAAAGGTTTTTTTTTTTTGTTGTTTGTAGATTAAAAGATGGTGAAGGTGATGTTTTTGCATAACACTGTATCTGTATGTATAATGTACCTTTATGAATATGAATATATATTTAGATAATTTAGATTGTATGGAATATTGCTCTTGGTTTGGTTGTTTTTTTTTTCTTTTTTTTTTTTAATTTTTATTGTCGTTCGTTACTTTACTTGCTGCCATTCCTTGATGGTATTCTTCTTTACTGTAATGTTTTCCTCTTTTGTTTTTTTTTTTTTATTTATTTATTTATATTTTTAAATTTAAAAAATTTTTTTTTTTTGGTCATCGTTGGCTAGTAGAGCATTTCAGATTTAGCGCAAAAATTATACCTAATTATAATTCATAAACTTCCGTTGGATTGTTATTTTTTTGTTTTTTTTTTTATATTTTCTTTTTTTTGTTTTTTTTTTTTGTTTTTTAAATTTTCTTTCTTTTGTGCCACTTTTTATATTATAAAAATTTATGTTAAAGTTATATTATAATATATGTATATATAAATATGTATATACTTAAATTTAAATATATATATGTATATCAAATTTCTTTTTCTTTATTGTTAATATTGTGTTGTATTTTTTAAAATATACAAAAAAAAAAAAAAAAAAAAAGAAAAAAAAAAAAAATTAACTCTTTTGTACATTATGCTTTTTTAAAATTATAAATGTACATACATATATCCATCACAAGTTATATACAAATTTATGAATTTATATATGTATTTTTTCTATATACTTATTATGTAATATATGTATATATTCGACTTTATATATAATGATTTAAAGTTTTACATTCGATACAAAACCGCATATTGAAAAAAACGTAACCGAAAAAAAAAAGAAAATTTAGATTCTCAATCAGGGGGTAGGGGGAGGGTGGATATGTTTCGTAATTGAAAAAAAAACAAGGAAATCAAAAAAAAAAATTTCATAAATTAAAAATAATAAACTGAAATTAGCTTAAAATACTGATATATTTTTTTCAATATCCAAAAGATATATTGGGGATCCTCGGTGGCCTAGTGGGTAAGAGCGCTGTAAACATTTACAGTCACGCCTGAATAGGAAAGACTGTATAATTTCCTGTCCACATTTATGTGGCAGAGAAATGCATTAAAAAAAAAAAAGATATATTTAATTAGAAAAATCATCTAAAGTACATTCTTAATTAAAAAAAATGGCGCTTACTAAATTTAGCTTAGCAAAAAAAAAAGAAAACGTAATAAAGCGAATTCGTTTAAATGTTTTATTTTGGTATGAATTGTTTGTGGATAGATGTCAGGATAGCCCAGGATGGACTATCATTAATGGAGAAAAATATTTGATGTTAGAGTCTCGTAGAATCATTTTTATATATATTATATACTTAATATACTTATATACAGGTAACGTTATACTCTATTTTGTTAAAACCACATTGAAATTTCTACATAAAGGTTATGTAGAAATTATACTTAAATAATTATAATTAAAATATGACAGTTTCTACAAAATAATTTTAATCTTGGGTTTTGTGATTGTGCAATCTTATCTAAATATGTTTTTTTTTTTTTTAAATTTTTCCATTATTGAATATTAATTTTATTGTAAAATAAAGAAAAAAGGAATAAAACAAATTTAAATTCTATTATTTTTTTTTCAATTACCTTCTATTTTTATTGTTTTCGCATTCGTTAAAACTAGAAGAAGTATCCGCCATAGTTTGCTATCCCACTTTAGATCTCCATTTTAATAGTTCTTTTAAAAAACCAAATTAGCATTAATTTTGGTCTCTCTTCCAATGTTCATAGTTTTCATTTATTTTTAATGTTATTAAATACCACTGACCTTCTCTAATCATCTTAATTTTTGAAGTGAAAAATTTCCCACATATTCTTCTGACTTTACATTATGTTTTTTTTAATTTCTGACACTATCAAGACTTTTTAAACAGAGTCTAATTAATCTTACAGTCCCACTCTCGATTCAATGTTTCCATATCCATTTCCTATCCTTTTCTATCCCTACTCCCTAACCAATATACTGCGTTCGGTTTCATTCCATTATATTGGCTAAAGGGGGAGATGGGTTTAGTCAGTAAAAATCTGACACTATCGAAGGGAAATTCTTGGTGTCATTGGAAGATCCCCAACTTCCTTAGGAAAAAAAAAATAAAAATAAATACAGTTAGTTATCAAATTTAGATTTTATTAATTTGTCAATTATAAGAAAATGCGATGGTCAAAGAAAATTACTTAAAAAAAAAAAAATATTCTGAGCTGAATAAATTCGGAGCAACTAAAGAATATAACTAACCAATATCCGATATAAAAATTACTTAAATTTATCAATTGTTTTGATTAGTAAATAAAAATGAGTACTTCCATTTACAGAAACACCAGATTTCTTTGATGTATATGTGTGTTAATGTAGCCTTCATTTCTTTACGTTGCGTTTTTGCGTTGCGTTGACCGTTTGCGTTGACCAGCGTTTTTTCAGTATTTTATTGGTTTTACAATGGTAAGCTTGGATGTTCATTTGGTCGTTGTCTCATTATGTAATTATGTTAGCGGAGATGATTTTCTTTGGGTTTATTTGCTATATAGATGTTACTTTCTATTATGTAAATATTTTTTACACTGTTTTGAGCTTTGTCACTGCAAATGATCACCACAACAATTAAGATTCATTAACGTTTAAACTGATTCCATGTGTTTTTGAACATGCTCAACATTTGAAAACAAAAATGCTACTTTAACAGAATGACAAAAAAAAAAAAAAAATGCTACTTTAATAGAATGACATCTTTATCAGTCACATATGAGTATCATGAGTGTATGACATATTGGTTTTTAAATAAAAAAAAAAATTTTACTTTTGCATTATTAAAACATATTTGAACATAAAGATCCATATTAAAATCAGCATATTAAGGTAACCATGTGAAAAAAATGTATAATAATTCAAACACTAGCCTTAAAAGATTTAAATTTGTAAGGGTTATGTTCATTATAATTTAGTAAATTAAACATTGCCACCTAATTCGTATAATATATTAAAATTAAAATAATAAAAGTTAACGGTTTTCTTTTTAAAAATTCTAAGTTTTAATTTCACTTCCTTTCTTTTTTTCTAAGGGAGGTGGGAATCTTCCAAAGACACCAAGAATTACCCCTTGGTAGTGTCAGATTCTTACTGACTAAACCCACCCCCCCTTTAGCCAATATAGTGGAATGAAACCCTTACCAGCGAACGCAGTATATTGGCTAGGGAGTAGGGATAGGAAAGGATAGGAAAATGGATACGGAAACATTGAATTGGGAGTGGGACTGTAAGGAAACAATGAATCCGCCTATTATTATTATTTTGCTAACAGTGACTAAAGCCGTCACAACAGTTACAACATGTAGTAGTAGTATATATATTACTACATGAGGTAATTATTGAAGGCAACCCCCACTGTCACTGTTGCGGCTGTTATTATTGGTATTAATATTCTTATTAATATTATTATTTTACTACAGAGTCAGCGCCATCAGTGGATTACAACGTGCAGCAGTATATAACACCTTACTTGCATGATATAACCAAAGATAGCCCCACTGTAGTTAGCTATTATTATTATTACTATTATTATTATTATAATTATTGTTATATTATTATTGTACTATTTATTATACTATTTAATTATTGTACTATTATTATTAATTATTATTATTATTATTATTAATTATTATTATTATTATTATTAATTATTATTATTATTATTATTACTATTATTATTATTTTACCACAGAGTCAGCGCCATCAGTGGATTACAACGTTCAGCAGTATATAACACCTTACTTGCATGATATAACCAAGTCTAAGTCTAATACCTTTTTTTTTCCTAAATTTTACCTTTCTACAATCCTGATCGTGAAATCTTTCTTTGTTCTATATGATCATCATTTATCTTATGGACTGTTTTTTAATTTTATCGCAAGGATAATAACTTAGGAATTTTAGGGGACAGGAAAAACCAGGCTTAAGGGATTTTTTTTCTTTTTTTTTTTGTGAGTTTTTGGTTCAGAAATAATGAAGAAGAACACGTTCCAACCATATGGGTTGGGTTATTATCACAACACTATATATTCCATTTGACTGGTATTTCATTTAACCAACTCTGAAATCCCGCCTAATTAATTATATGTTTTACATACATATTTCAACAACAAAACCTTTAAAAGAGTGGGGGTGTTGCCATCCCCAAAACTTCTGCTAAACAAATTATTGAAATTTCTGATTTGGTATAACCAACTCTAAAAATCGCCACTAATTATATGTTTTACAGTCAAATGATAATATAGGCAACTTGTAAAAAAATACAGTTAAATGACATTAAAGCACGCTATGACATGCTCCCCAATCACATTATTATTTAATCACTGTCAAATTTCCCTTTCTCGAAATGGAAGTATTTAAGATTTGAGTATTTAAGTCTTATGTATAACAAATATGACAGTATTTTCAAAATAAGATTTTCTACGGAGTATTGTATTGTCAGATCTTTAACGAGATTTTAAGAGTCAAAATGGTTTCTGATGCAGTCAAAAAAAAAAAAACTCGCACAGAAATATGTAAGCTAATTTCCAATATCAAATAAATTATAAAGATAAAAAGTTGCTTAATTAGAAAAGTACTGTAAGAAGATTGAGAAGGATGAACCCTCACAGATTTATCCTTTAGAATAAAATCAGTTAATCAGAAATGCCAATGGATATTTTTCTAGTATATGCAGCTTAGTTAGAAGATCCATCAATTTAAATTTGTTCCTTAATCTCTATATATTAAAAAAAAAAAAATTAACAATTGTTTGTGTATCATATATTGTTATGTACATATAAAAGTATATATATTTATGTATATATATATGTGTTGATGATTTCATTGAAAATTATAATAATTGTAAAATATTCATATTTTATTATCAGTATAGTAATTATGATCGTGCGCAAGAGATTTATAACTAAAAATAATTCTATTTAAAATTTGTTCTTTTTTTTTTTTTAAATTTTAATTTTTTTTTTTTTTTTAATTACTCAATACATAAAAAATAATAATATACACATATATATATAAACCTAAGCTTAATATATTAAACAGATGCGCTCTATTGCTTTCGTAAAAATAAACAACCGCGAAGCCACGAGCCACATGTTTTCTTTCATTATTATTATTATTATTTTTTTTTTTTTTTTTTTTAATGATCATATCACTATCATTCAATCGCTGCTGTACCCATTATCCATTATCATGCTTTGCTAAACATAATTTTATGCAGAGATTGTTTGTATTTTGAAGAAGGAAACATCGAAAATTAAAGAAGACTAAAGCAAAAAAAAAAAACAGAAGCAATAGAAGAAGAAGAAGAATAAAAAGATTATAATAAAGAGGTGAAAAGAATAACTAAAAAAAAAAAAAACCAAAATTTTCAAAGTTAGTTAAGAAGATATATATTTATGTACATATGTATAAGTACATACCGGAAAACAAAAAGTAATAACTGGACAATATAATTAAAAGGAAATGAACAATACAGATAATATAAAATTTTATTCAAAATGTATTTATAATATGTATAATATAAATATGGGGACATGAACGTAAACATGGACCACCCTAATTTGTTAATTTAATTTTAAATTAGTTTTCCTACACCAGTCAAAGGATCTCTTCAAATCCCCACTATATTGTATAGTTGCTTAAAAAGTTTTTTTTTTTTTAAATTTTGTTAAAAGTTTTTTTTTTTTTTTTTTATAGTTTCCTTTATAAAAAAAAAAATCCTCTTTTTTCATCTTAAAAATTAATTTTTTTCATCTAATTAGATTTACAGTTATTTTTTTTCGCGTTTTCCCAAAATATCTATTTCTTCACCATCAAATGTTAATTGTAATAATAACCCACATTTCAGATTTATGTGCTAGGGGTACGTCGATTGAATATTTTGTTGCCTTGCAAATTGAATACTTTAAGTCTCTTTTCAGTTTCATTTTCCTTATGTTGATTTCTTTCACTATAATTAACGGTAAAAGGGGCCTCGGTGGCCTAGTGGGTAAGAACGTATAACGTATTACGCTGTAAACACCGAAGGAGTGTGGGTTCGAATCCCACACACGTCGTAAGAGTTATTTCCCCTTACGACATTTACAGCCACGCCTGAACAGGAAAGGCTGTGTTTATATATGTATATGTATATATGTGTTTATGGCACATTATATTATATATG
Source organism: Poecilobothrus nobilitatus (assembly GCA_947095535.1). Lineage (NCBI taxonomy): Eukaryota > Metazoa > Arthropoda > Insecta > Diptera > Dolichopodidae > Poecilobothrus > Poecilobothrus nobilitatus. The sequence goes on along the minus strand of OX352775.1, from coordinate 11,955,408 downwards.
CATATATGTGTTTATGGCACATTATGTTATATATGTATATATGTGTTTATGGCACAGTTATGTGGCAGAGAAATACATAAAAAAAAAGGGTAAAATTGGATCTATGACAGTTGGCCTAAATTGTCATATCTCAAAAAGACATTTTGGCATAAAAACACTTGTACCTTAACGCCAGTGTTAATGCTAAAAGACATTTCACAAAATTCCATTTATACTAATTTGGACATTTCGCATAAAATACTTTACGAATAGGACATTTGGCGTAAATTTTTTGGTAGATGGTATTTTTGTTGTTGTTTATGTAGTAAGGTTGGTATGTAGTAAGCGTGCTTCCATATTTTATGCATGACTATCAAACATTTTTAAATTTTAAAATAATTTATGAAGAGTCCCGAGCAAAAGAATTATAAGAACGAAATAAAGCCCTGCGAAATAAAATCCAATAAGAATTATTATTATTGGATTTTATTTCGCAGGGCTTTATTTCATGCCTCCTAAAAATCTATGTTTAACTTTCAACATAATTGATTATAGTATGAGGGCTAATAATTCGATTACATTAATCTTATAATATAGTATAAGTTATCCATATTAGCTGTTCTTAATGTGTATTTTCTTTTTTAAAATGACCTTCTGTTAAAAAATAAAAAAAAAAATCTATAATTCATTAAATTTTTTTTGTTAAATTGAATATCGAGTAGTCGAAAGTACATCCCATTTACACTTATTAAATAGAAACTTGGTTCAAAATTCTATAAAAGTTTTTCAAAATCTTATCACAAGTGTTTTATATTTACAAATAAAATTACTTCATATTTCTAATTAGGACCAAACTAGGATCAAAAAAGTTTTATTTATACAAGTATATACCCAAGTATTGACGCCAAGATATTTTTTTCACTGATTCTTAATTTTAATATGATCACTGATGGGAGAATTTAAGACACTCTTCTCTTAAACCTCTTCGAGAATGGTGGTTTATTTCTTCACACGTTCAAGAAAAGCATTTTAAAATTTTAGATTGATTCTATTTTTTTTTTTTTTGTATCAGACATTTGTTTAAACCAAGCATCAGTTATGTTCTTCATTTAGTGAACTATATCACAATTAACTGAAAAGGTCATCATTTACAAGGGTTAGTATGTTATTAGTAAATGATGATAGATGTTAGAAAAACTTAATTGGTTATTACCATTGTTAGTAACTACTTATAAATGTTAGTGATATATTAGTAGTAATAAAAAACAAAAAAACCTAGCATTGCAAAAAAAAACGTTAAATTGCAATAAGAGATTAATCATGTAGACTACGAGACTTTACCATGCTCGCGTATAGTCTGGCTCTCTGAGTATTAATTTTTTTAACTCTAATATCGAAGAGCTCCCACCTTGAGTAGTTAGTCTCTTTCAGTATACGCAAAATAGGCTCAAATTTGCTTCATTCTGTAGAGTGGTGGTGTGACACATTAAAGAGCTCGACTGATCTGAAATTATTTAGATATTCTCTATATTTCATTTGTACGCGAATAGAAGGGGAGTTAATATCACCGCGAACAATCTGCTGAACGAATATGATATCCGCCACTAGACGGCGTGATTGGAGGAAGTTAAAATTAATTAAAGAAATTCTTAATTAAAAGTAAGCTTCATATGGAGGAAGATGTATAGGAATCAGCCCAAGCAAGGTTGACTAAAGCGAAACAAAGACATCTTTTTTTTTGGACTGATTCAATACGTGAAATGTCTATATTACGATACAGAGACCATATACTTGACTTCAGTATTCAAGTATAGGTCTTACATAAGTAAAGAAAAGTTGCTCAGTGTGTTATAGGGATCAGAAAACTCTTCTGATCAACGCATAATAAATTTTTAATTTATGCTAAATATTATTTTTATCTGACTAATTAATAATCACTATAATTATTATTTTGAGAAAATGCATCATTTGAGAAGTGTTGCCATATTGCTAAAAATTAAGTATTAAAAATATTTCAATGATTTTTTTATTATTTGAAATTTTACAAATTTTTTTAAAATTATGTATACAAAATACTATTTTGAATAAATAAAACTTAATGAACACATCCATACATACATATATGAAAAATGTTTATTTGTGTGGAAGTTAACAATTTCGATTTTTAATAATAATGAAAAAAAAAACATAATTTATATACGGTGGCGGAAGGAATTTAACAAGGAAATAGCATCTATTTTCTACCATTCTATACACAAATATGTATATTCAAAAAAATGCCACGCAAATAAAAAAAAATTAAAAAAAACCAGGTGAACAGGTGAATAGTGGCGGGAAAGAAAAACAATTTTTGTTTTTTTTTTTTAAATTATTCATTTTACCATGAAACATCCCTTACTAGTTATACTACTACAATCGACATATAGGTACTATACATTTTTTTTTATTAATGTTACCATCATCATTATTATCATCAACATCATCCGGTTTATGTAGTAATCGCAGTATCATCATTAACGAATGATCATCAGAATCACTTCAACGTACAGAGTGCATCGAAATATACTGATGGAAATATTTATGAGGGGTGTAGGAAAGGGATATTAAAATAAACATATTAAATCTTATCTTATGGACGGCATAAGAGGAAAGGAGGAAGTATAGTTGTAACGTATGGGTGTATTTTAAATTATATAAAAAATTTTCGGTTAAATCAAATCAATTCAATTTATTATGAGTCAAAAGTTCCATAAAGGCTTTTGTTTCTTAAATTTGTTATTTTCAATGCAAAATGTATTTGAAATGACACCATAGAAAGATGTACCATCCTGCCTGTTCGATTGTGTGGTGACAACTATATCCATATATTACGTTTCTTAAAAAAAAAAAAAAAATGAGTTTTAAATACTGTATGGATGGATCCCCAATAATATTTTTATCCTATAGGGGTATTTATTCTATATATCAAAGTAATTGGACATCGTCAGTCATCAAATTATTAGTGTTGCTATATTGCTAACAAAGTGTTGCCATATTGCTAAAAATTAAGCATTAAAAATCTTTCAATAATTTTTTTTTATTATTTCAAATTTTACAAATTTTTTTAAAATTATGTATACAAAATACTATTTTAAATAAATAAAACTTAATAAACACAGCCATACATACATGTATGAAAAATTTTTATTTGTGTGGAAGTTAACAATTTCGATTTTTAATAATAATGAAAAAAAAAAAAAACATAATTTATATACGGTGGCGGAAGGAATTTAACAAGGAAATAGCATCTTTTTTCTACCATTCTATACACAAATATGTATATTCAAACAAATATGTATATTCAAAAAAATGCCACGCAAATAAAAAAAAAAAAATTAAAAAAAACCAGGTGAACAGGTGAATAGTGGCGGGAAAGAAAAACAATTTTTGTTTTTTCCTTAAATTTTCTTGATCAATCGTGTTCAAAAACGCGTCATCCGTCTAATTAATCACCCAATAGTAAGTAATACTATAGCCGGCCTCTGTTGACAACCATCGTAATATTCGAGCTCTCTTTCTCTTTTTTATAAATATTTTGTAGGTAATGACACTTGATCAGTTACACTCATTCCTATTATGTGAAACTACTAAGTACCTACTAAGTTGTACTCTACTGGTTATATCAATTCGTTTATTGTTAGAATTACAAAAATGTGGAATTTATTACCATCCACCGTATTCCCGTAATCCACCGTATTCTCGTGGCGGTTTTTTTATCCCTCATTTGTTCCATTCCAATCCCATTCCATATAATCACAACTATTTCAAGTATAAAGGATCATATTTCTAGTTTGTGGTTTTCGAATAAAAAAAAAAAAAAATTAGAAAGAAAAATTCTTCAAATCTTGAAATTCTAAAACTCTATATTTTCTTACCATTTCAAATCGAATTTTTCGAAACTCTCATATTATAATAAGTTTTTTTTTATTTTTTTGTTTTTTAAATTGATACTAAAATGCTAAAAAAAAGTGTTCTGGCATAATATATATATTTCCGTATTTTTCGTCACACCTTGTACATATAAAAAAAAAAAGAAAATTAACTTTTTATTCTTTTAAAATTTTATGTTACCTTTAAAGGTGCAATAACACAACAACTGTATATTTAATGAAATTGAATGAAACTAGGATTGTTATACAACTCAAAATAATGTAACAAGTGTTTTTTTTTTTGTGTTAAGTTCTATTTTGTTGAAGGGAATAAATTGCATTAGTGTGAATGTACTGATCTAGGATAACAAAAAAAAAAAAAAATAAGGGGTCATTTATCTTTGTACAATCGTTTTTTTTTTTTTTTTTTTGTATTTAGGTATTTAGAAGAATTCCCTCATATATAAGAAAATTAACTAAGAAAATAAAAATGAATTGAAAGGTTTTCTCACATGTTGGGTATTATTTTATTTTGAAGATACATTATTTTGCGCCATTATTTGATTTCCTTATAATTTGAATGCAATTTTGTTTTTTTTTTAAATATTTAAATAAGAAATATTAAATTAACAATTTTTAAAGACTTTTTAAAGAAAAAATTTTTAAGGTATAATTGTTGGATGTATACAGTTTATAGTATTATGTGCACGATGAGGGCGCTTATAAACGCTACTATAACACAGGTGTATATAACGAAACAATGATATAGGGTTATATTTATATAATAATGACATGTTGAATATTATTAATATTTTTACTCTTAAAAAATTATCCTATTTTTTACTAAATTTATTTCTCCTTTTTATATTGAAAACAAAACAAAAAAAAAAAAAATTATCAGCGCGTTCTTGAGGCAACACTGCAAAAAGTTTGCGTTTAACAGTGTATTAATTAATAAATATAAAATTTTGCTTGTTTATAATATTAATTTCAATTTTTTTTTTAAATGTCAAAATACAAAAATTTAAATGTCATATGTATATATATGTCATATGTAAATGTCAATTGTAATGAAATGTAGTAAACTGTTTTGAAAGTTAGGGCTGATTTTTTTCAGTTTTTTGATTTTCTGTTGCAGAGTGGCGCTGACTAAATAAGAATTATGCTTTAAGATCTGCAAACATGAACTCAACCATAATCTACAACATCCTATTCTGTCCGTTTACATTGGTCTTCTTGAATCTACTTTTTTCATTACCTTTCACACTTCTTTTCCATAAACTAATTTAAAACTATAAAACCTGGTTTTAAAACTACAAAACCGGTACTATAATTTTGTGGTTTTTGTAGTTTTTAATTAGTTTAAGGGAAAGAAGGGTGAAGGGTAATGGACAAAATTGAATTCGAGACGATCAATGTAAACGAACGGATTAATAGATAAACGGATTTTTTTAAATACAAATATGCATATAATCCTTCCAAAATAAAATATAAATCCTTTCTTTACTATATATATATGTATACATATACATATACAGTGCCATTTTACAATTATTTATAGACAAATCATATTATATAGCGAAATATGACTTTAAAGTACAGTATACATTATCAGTTCAGTCGTTAGTTTGTTAATGCAGTGAAACTGATGAATACCAAAATTTTTTATTATTTTAATGAAAACTGACAGTTTTTATGTATACATTATCAGTTCAGTCACAATATTGTCGGCTGAACTGACTAGTAAACTGATAATGTATACCCTACTTAAGTTAATTTTTTTTCCGGAATTTTAAGTTTTGTAAGCTTTAGACAACATGTCTATAAATAATTTTCAAGCAAAAAAAAAACAAATACTTGTTCAAATAATTATGAAAATTTTTCTTTTGTTTATTGTTTTTTATTATTTTGAAATTATTTTGTTATTTTTTCTTTTATATTGTTAAGAATTAAAAATAAAGGATTTGTGAAATTAGAGTTTGAGCTTTATATTTTTCAAATTTCAATAGGTATTCTTTAACTTAAAATCATATTTCCCTATGTAATATGTCAATTGTCTAAATAATTGTAAAATGCAATCACAAAATAATTAAACAATCCTTTTAAAATTTGATTTAATTTGTTTTACTGCTACATGGATGGGTGTGAAATGAAGAATAAGAATAATTCCCCCCTTACAAAATTTACAGCCACGACTGAAAAGGAAAGGTTGTGTAAGTTCCTTGTCACATTTATGTGGCAGGGGAATAAACTAAAAACAAAAAATTTGAACTCAACTATCCTTAATGTTATTGGATTCTTAATGTCATAAATCCTTAATGTCATTGAAAGAACCTGTGATACTGTTTATCATAGATATCTAATATTATATAATAAGAATATATGTACATATTTTAACATTTTAATATAACTTATGCATATTATCAGCATAATATCAAATTAATTAGTTGATTCCAGTAGGCAGTCTATAGTCAGTTACTAGACTAATTGAAGCCGAGTACTCAACGGCTTATAGTGAAATTAATGTGATTACCGAAATTGAAGTACTTAGTCAAATATGAATAATAAATGACTTAGTGGGGTAATATATATAAAAAAAATATATATATATATATTGCAAGCAAAATCTTTTTTATTTTTTTTATTAATCTATATGACCAAGCCGAGAGTTTCAACCCGAGACCGTTTGTATGAGAGGCAGGTGTCTTAATCATTACACGATTGTCTGGATGGAAAATTCTTCTCACTATTCCAATAATAAGTCAGATTGTAAAAATTAATTAAAAAATTTAAATTACAAAACAAAACACTATAAAAAAATGAATATTTTTTGTATGTAACCGGACGACGACAATTCCATTAAAACAATTCTATACTGTCTGTTAAACTCCGACAATTCTATTCTATTCTGGCTAATTTTATTATAAGGTATACGTCTTCCACTATTGCAATTTTAAGATTTTTATTTTTCACATAATTTGACATTTCCGATTTCTGAGATAATGGGTCGAATGCATAAAACTGAGCTTAAACTCAAGTCTAACTCTTTCAAATAAAATTTAAACCTAAACTCGTACTTAGTGAAATTCTGATTAATGAAATTTTGTGTCTGGTGGAACTGGTCTATATATAGGCAGGCTTAATTCCTTTTGTTTATAAAATTTTGAAATTGCGTAATTAATGAAGAACTTGTTACGGCTTTTAATTAACATATGTGGATAAGATACGAAATAGAATTTTATGTTTTTTAAATTGCATATTGTAAAATACTGTTATTTTGTTTCTTTTTTGAAGTTTTATGACCTAATGAATTATATGGTGTATTACCTGTTAAATATTTTCAAATTTTCTAACATATAGGTGTACAGATATATATTTTAAATATTATGATATTTATATGTATATATATATCCATATATGCATAAATTTGTTTAAAAAAAAAAAAAAGAATTAGATCAAAGTATACTCAACTGTTGGTCAATGTGTCTTTATTTTTGTTTTCCTTCTCTTTTTATATATTTTTTTTGTCTTTTTATTATTGTGAATATTGTGAATCACGATCTTTATTTTTAATTTTGTTTTTTTTTTTTTGGTTGCGTTTTTAAAAGTCACGATGTTATATGTGTACATTTACTTCAACTAAAAAAAAAAAAAAAATAAGTATATTTAAAAAAAAAAACAAAAGCAAAAAATTAATAATATTGTATTACAATTATTTATATAAATTTTTTTTTTCCTATACATTTAAAATAACACATATGTAAATGTATATAATAGTATATGTACATATTATTTAGAATTAAATTTACCTTCTTGATTTTAAAATTCTAGGATATAAAATAATTTATCTAATATTACATTGGTAGGTAGGTATAGGTAGATGTGGTGACCATCATGATGCTGCATGGAGGTCTCAATTAGCACTAGGTTGTATCATTTTGATCCCATTGCACTCACGTGATCTATGTTTTGTCTGAGAGAAGTCTGGCTCTAGCTTTGATAATATCTCCGAGCTCTAGTTTTGATAATAGAAAAGAGTCTAACTCTAGTTTTGATAATATATGAAATCATTATATAAATCATTTCATCTTATATGATTTACATACATGGGTATAGTGGTTGTTTGCAGCAATTAAGAATAAATGAATTTTGCTTTTGTTATTATAAACTTTAAATGATTTTTTTGATTTTTTTTTTCAAAATACATACATATTGTAGGTATTTTGTAGGTAACATTTATTTCAATTCATGATTTAATCCAAATCTATGGAGAATATATTTTCTTTTAAATATATGTATGTACATACCTACAATAATATGTATATAATAATAATATAATAATATGATATAATATGATAATATTATGTACTTATCTTATGTGTAAATATGTTAGAACATAATGTACATATATTTAAAAAATAATAATACTTTATAAAAATTATTTTGGTTAGTTTAGATATGTGTAATGGGCATTAATTCTTTTAGTTGGATTGAAAATTATTTTGAAAGTAAAGTATTTTTGTGTTTTTATTGGAAGTCGCAGATAAAAATTAGAAAAGAATTTTCGCGTCTGGTTGTCTTTATGATTCAAATTTCAACTTTATTTATTTGCACAGAAAAGTTAGATATCTTCGAAACGCCGTTGAACATTGATGTATTTTAAGAAAATTAAACATTTTTGTATTTTTTGTTGACTAAACAACTGTAGCCAATATCCACTGTATTAAAGCTTTTATAATGCTGCAAAAATATTTTTATTTAAATTCCAAAGTAATCGTCTGAAGTAGGCTGAACGTTAAGATATGACAGTTAACAATATTTAAACAGAAAAATATTTTGACTTTGTTTTAAAAGCATATAAAACAATTAATAATATCAGTCTATTAATAAGTTTTTAATCTAATTGCCTCGAATACTTTTTTTTTTCTTGGTTTTTTAAATTTCCGCTCTCATAAAACAAAAAAAAAAAAAAATTTTGTCGGTTGTATTAATTTTTATGAGAAGGTCGATTTCGAATCACTAATTAAGGAGTGAAACATGCACTATTTCTTTATAATCGTTAGGACCCCAATCACTTATAATTATTTCTTTTTTATTTTGATCACATAATAGATTATAAAAACAAATTGGCATTATTATAGTGTTTTGGCAAGTGAATGGTGAGGCTGATGGAGAATAAGAAAACGTTATTTTTGCGGTAAATGTATTCGTTTGTTTTCCTTAAATCGCTGCGAATAATGGTCAAGGAATGGGGTGCACATTTTTAATTTTATCAATCAGAATGAAAAACTACATTTTTCTTTTAAATACATAATGCTACTTTTTTTTTTTTTAAATAGTGTTGTAATCTATTTGAGCCATTAATATTGTATTTCTTCCAGGACCTTTTTTTTTTTTAATTTTATCTTCAAGAATGAAATGCGAAGGAAGAATGTACTTTTAAGGAGATTTTAAATAAATGTCTGCACTGAAAAAGTATTCTTTAAACTTTCATATTAAGTTTTTACTGTAAAAATTAAGTATTAGCTGTTTTCTATCAATTACAAATGGAATTTGGTGTTTCATTGGGATGAAATGAACTTCTAAAATGTATCGAATTTTGAACATTTTATATATGAGTTAATTTTTAATTAAAGTGTTAAGTGCCGATATCCTGATTATTTTTACACCTAGCACCTGGGATCCGATGTACACTTTAAGAAAGTTAATATTGTTTTCAAAAATGTGATTTAACCTTTTATTGTTTAATGTTATACTTCTTTCAAAACAGAGCTTCCATTACATTACTTGTAAAATATCTACAGATAATAGATTTTTTTTTTTTTTTTTTTTGGATTGGTAATCTGGTTGTGTTTTAACTTTTACCAGATAGTAAAATGTTGTCAATTTGCATTTATTGTATTTAAATATATTATATATATATGTATACATTTTTATTTTCTTGTAAAAATCTGGCGCGATGAAATAAGGTCCTGCGAAATAAGATCCCGGGGTGTTATTTCTCATAGTAATTGAGAAATAAAGCCCCCAGGGTGCTATTTCTCATTGAATGTTTCAATTTAATCTTCGACTTCTTGAGAAATAAAGCCCAGGGGTGTTTTTTCTCTTTAAATTTAATCTTCGACTTCTTGAGAAATAACATCCCAAGGCTTTATTTCTCAATTACTATGAGAAATAACACCTTGGAGTCTTATTTCTCATAGTACATAATTGGAGTTGGATTGGCGCTATGGAGTTTTATTTTTGAATGTTTTTTCAGGTTTACCGCCAATCTGACGCCATGAAATAAGGCCCTGCGAAATAAGTCTTATTTTTCAAATTTTGCAGTGTTATTACATATGAGAAATAACACCCGAGGATTTTATTTCGCAGGGCTTTATTTCATGCCTCCTAAAAATCTATGTTTAACTTTCAACTTGTATAAGGCACTTGTATGTAAAATAAAAAAAATAATGTTTGCTTTTTGTTTTTTTTTTGGTTTTTATTTGTGAAGCACCAGCGTATTTTTAAAGAATATTTATGCAAAGTTGATATTCTTTTTGTTCCTCATATTTTTTTGGCTTGCATATAATAATAACAGTAACGATATTACCAATAATAATAGTAATAATAATAATAATAATATTAAAAAATAATAATGATAATAAAAAAAAAAAAAAAAGCGTGAATATTGTGCAACATTCAGGAGTGATATTGGAATAACTAATGAGTATTTTGTTAAACATTTTATGTAATACAAGAATGTAAGACACGTGGTGAATTATTTATTTTTTTTGTTTGTTTGTTTGTAATATTGACTATTATTTATATGTTAATATAAAGGTATCCTATAAGATATGTGTGTAGTTAAAGCTATAGTACAGGATTATATATATAGGGTGACTATAAAAATAAGATCTTTTCACAAGATTAATGCAAAATATAACAAAATTGTATGTATGATCAGTTTGATTGATTTTTCATTTCTAAGATAATAAAAGATATCAGCATTCTAACTGTTGACGCATTTATAAATAAAATTTGTGATTCAAATATTTCAAGTATACATAAAATAAACTGGCCTAAATAATTGGCCTGTTTTTCCATTCTCCATCATAGGAAATAAAGTATAAAAAAATTGTTAATTTTGAAATGTTATTAAAAGAGCCAATTGGTTTTATTTATTTTTTTTTTCCCTTCTTTTACTCCTTTGGGGAGCATAGGGCTTCCACAAATCTTCTGTATCGTACTTTGTTTTGGGTCATTTGTTTTATTTCTGCCCATATTTAACCTTTCTCTTCTATTTTTTTTTTTCAATATTGTTCTTCTCCATGTAATGCGTGGTCTTTTCTATTTTTCTTTTGCCCTGTGAGTTCCACTGTGAGTTAATGCTTGGCGAGCTATAGTGTTTGGTGCCTTTCTGAGTGTGGGTCCCATCCACTTCCATTTTTTCCTTTTTATTTGAAGTACTATTGGTTCTTGTTTCGTGAGAGACCATAGATCTGTCTTCGAAATTAGGTCTAGGCCAGAAGATCTTAACTATGGTTCTTAGGCATTTATTCACGAATGTTTGCAGCTGCTTTACGAACCAAGTCCTGCTCCCATATAGTAGGACTGATTTCACACAGATATTTAAAATTCTTATTTTGGTGTTTCTAATTAGGTGTGAGGATCTTCATACAGACCACAATCTGCCAAATGCCATTCTTGACTGTTTTAGTCTATTGGTTTTATTTCACTTCCGCATTATTTTTTTTTTTCAAAATGGACAAAAATAACTGTAATATACCTATATACATATTTTCATTTTTTTTTTTCAGAAATCTTATGAAAAGCACATTGTATTTTTACAAAAAAAATTCTAGTTTATCTAGAAGCAGGTACATCTGAAATGTCTGAAAATGATTAAGAGAGGGTGAGGGAAGAAGAGAGAAGGATAATAATGGAGGATATCAAATGCTTGATGAGTTACGTTCTCGTCCTTTCTTCAATGATAAAAATGTATATATATGTATGTGTGAATTTAACCAAAATTAAGTTACAAAATTAGGGCTTAACCTCTTTAACAGCTTTTTCAAGAATATGTTTCTAATATATGTATGTATATGCAAGATTTTTTAAAGTAAGATTTTTTATTTGTAATATATAAGATTTTATAATGGGATGGAGTGCATATTCCATGCCCAAATAAAGTTTTTTTTTTGAGGTATTATGAAGTTTGAGATTAATTTGTATGGTAATAATTGAAAAAAATTATTCCCATTTTAAAATGTGTATAATCCTAATCCAAAATCCCCTTGTAATAAATGCACTGTGCAATGCATATGTGCACTTTCACATAATAACAATAAAAAAAAAAAAACTTTCCTATTCATGAAAAATTTAAAAATTTAATCTCATATTCTTTATATGACAAAAAAACCAAAAAATAAAATTAAATCCATTTTTATCATGAAATTTTAGCGTTTTTGCATTTTAAGAGGAAGTAAAAATTTGCTACAAAAAAAAAAAAGATTAAAAAAAATCTTTGTATATTCAGATGAGTTTTGTTTAAACTTTATATAAGGATGACCTAAAAAAAAAAAAAAAAAAAAAAAATTGTCTTATTTTATATTGCAATTTTTTAATATTAGATTTAAAGTTATCGAAAATTTTAAAATATTATTGTTTTGCACAAATACAATATGAAATTCAGTAAATTAATTTTCGTTTTTCTAAGTAGATTAATAATTTGCATATGTCTAATACATTAATTTTTTTTGTATATATTTTATATATATATTTTTTTCCCTTACTCCTCTTGGGAGCATAGGACTTCCACTTGACACCTCCATCTCACGCGATTTCGCGCTGATATTTTAATGTCATCCCAGGAGATGCTACATTTACCCATTTCTTGTTGAATTGTTCTGCGCCATATGATGTTGGGACGGCCGCGTCTTCTCGTACCATGAGGATTCCATTCTAACGGTATACGTGTTATGCTTTCATTTGGTTTTCTAAACGTATGGCCTATCCATTTCCATTTCCTACGCCTGATTTGTTTTGATATGGGTTCTTCGCCGGTTAATATTGATATACTTAGTACCAGTTCATACTATATAATTTGTAATAAAATCTATTGCTACACAACCCGCATTTAATTAAAAAAGAAACGTAATTACTAGCTTAGTAAACCACAATTTATTCTAAAACCTTAAAGCTGTGCAATTTCTTGATCCAATCTAGTGATTTCAGGGAGGAGCACAATATACAACGTTCCTAAAACCTTAATATTTTAGGAAAAATGTTGTGGAATAAACATGTTTTTGAAGTAGCTAAGAATCCTATCAAATGTTTGGATTCTTCTTTCTTTTTGTAAAGTTTATTTTTCTCCTAGAGATCTGTCTAATATCTATAAAAAATTTTTTTTTGTAGTTTTGAAAGATTCAAATATATCGTTTATATATTGTATAGATTGTATATCTTTACCATTTGTTTTGGGCCCACAATCGTAATTCCATACTTTATCTATTTGTCTATATAATTCATTATCTATAAACTATATATATATATTATATATATATTAAAACAATAACCTGTACATCATTATAAATTAATTAACACAATTAAAATTTAGGTATCATTTTTTTTTAAATTATTTTTTTTTATGGTTTAAAATTTTTCAACAAAATATTAAATCAAAATCATTTATATAAAAACAGGCATATATTATGTAAAAACATATACAAGTATAATTATATATAAATATAATTATTTAGTTACAAAATTAAAGTAAGTAATTATCTAAAAAATTTAAAGTCATTAATTTTGTGATGAGAAAATTAAAACAAAACTGTAGAATAAAATAATAAATACATTTCCTTTTTTTTTTGGTGTTTTATTGGTTTTATTCTGGGTGGTGTGTTTCTGATTTTTCCTGGACGTTAAACAAAAGACCACCAGTTGATTTAAATAAAAAAAAAAAAAGAAAAACTACAAATGCTACCAATATTTTGTGAATGAAAAAAAAAACACAAGAAAAAAAAGCCAATACACAATATACATAAAAAGTATATGTATATTATGTACAGTACTAATTAAAATTATTGTGTACGGGTTATATTTCCTAATTAAAAATGTTTTACCGATACAAAAATATAAGAAACATTAGATATTATTATATAAATCAGGAACTTGAGATATTATATATCAAATCAGGAATTTAATGGAATTTATAAAAATTAAGTGTGACTTGTGAGATGATTAAAAAACACTTTAAATAGAGAAAATAAAGCAAAAGGAAAACAGTTACCTACCTAGAAAATTCTCAGAGTTACCTATTTGGCTTATTTGTTTTTTTTTTTTTTTGGTGCATTTCCCTGCCACATAAATGTAACAAGGAAATTACACAGCATTTCCTTTTCAGGTGTGGCTGTACATGTCGTAATGGGGGAACTACTCTTACGACGTGTGTGGGATTCCAAACTCACCCTCTCTCGATGTTTACGGTTTTTATACGCTCTTATTTACTACGCCACCGATAGGTTTTTACCCACTAGGCCACCGTGGCCCACTATTTGACTTTTTTTTTTCATAAGGGATCTGGGAATTTTCCAAAGACACCAAGAATTTCCCCCTTGCTAGTGTCAAATTCTTACTGACTAAACCCACCTCCTCCTTTGGCCAATATAATGGGATGAAACCCTTACCTGCGAACGCAGTATATTGGCTAGGATATTGGAAAGGGTAGGAAAATAGATACGGAAACATTGAATTGGGAGTGGGATTGTAAGGAAACAATGAATGCGCCTATTTTTTAATTAATTATTACTATTTTGTTAACAGTGACTATAGCCGTTACAATAGTTACAACATGTAGTAGTATATAACACTTTACTACATGAGGTAATTATTGAAGGCAACTCCCACTGTCACTGTAGCGATTGTTATTATTGGTATTAGTATTCTTATTATTTTACTACAGAGTCAGGTGGATCAGCCATCAGTGGATTACAACGTAACGTGCAGCAGTATATAACACCTTACTGGCATGATATAACCAAAGATAGCTCCACTGTAACAACTATTATTATTATTATTATTATTATTATTATTATTATTATTATTATTGTTATTGTTACTATTATTATTATTTGACTTATTAGAAGCGTAAAGAATTTTATTACGTCCGCTATATATTCTATGTGAATAATGTGTTTATGACGTTATGAAATGTCAAAAACGTGAACATGACACATTTGAATATTTTTTTTTTTTTTGTGATTCCTCTCAATGTGACTGAAGTTTTTTTTTTTTTTGAAAGAAAACAAAATAATAACAATTTTAATATAAAATAAATTTTTTCTTACTTTAATTTTAAGGTTTTTTTTTTTTAATTATCTCCCTACTTTTTCTAAAGCATAAATAAAATGGTTTAACACAAAATAAAAAATTCAATTTTTTATTTGTAAACAAGCAAATATGACATTTCAACTTATGCACATCAAATATAACTACTTCGATTGAGTTCAAAAACGCACCATTCGTCTCATTGATGACCCCGTTGAAAATAATACTCTCATTTTTCTTGACATCTCTCGTAATATTGGAGTTCTTTCTATTTTTTTTAGATATTTTGTATAGGTAATGACACTTGTTCAGATGAAATTAAATCAATTTTGCCTCCCCTCAAACAATTTTAATATACCACAAGAGGGGCTGCAATTGCACGTTACTACAACGTGAAATTACATAAGTGGTATTCTACTTAGTTATAGAGGAATTCGTATGATTTCAGAACTTGCAAAAATATGGAACCTATTTACCATTCAATCTGTTCCCAAAAGTTGACGATTTTGTGATTTACAATTTCCACAAATTCAAGATGAATCTAAACCGATTTACCACTCACTTACCTCCCAATTACTCCTAATGGTATATTTTAATTCTTATTTTTACTATTAATGAAAATTCTACGTATGCGGAACAATAAAAAGATATATCTATATTATATTAATTAATATAAGTATATAGTATTTCTCCAATATATGTTTTTATGTCTAAACACATACATATATGTATATGTCACATACCTACACAAATATTAATATTACACTCTTTAGTCTTAATGTCTTTTTGGTTTTTTTATTTTTTTTTTTTTTGTTTATACCTAACATTTATTTTGAAAGAGCGATTTTCCACCCAATTGATTTTTAGAAAATCAAAAACAAATTTTTATATTTAAAGAATAGATGGCGTTAATCTCTTTTTGTAATAGTACAGATTCAGATTTTGTATATAAAATCAAAACAAAAAAAAAAAAAATAGAGTAAACCAAAACGCGATAATTTGAAAAAAAAAAAATATATATATATGTATATATATATACAGGGTGTCCTTGTCCAAAAATTTAATACCGTAAATTTTTTTTTTATGAATGTTTAACCCATGTTTTTCTTAAAAAAAACAACTCATAAAATTTACTTTTAAGTCGTGCTTACTTCAAAACTGAAAAGCCTATAAATTAAAATGACAGTGGGCTATAACGATAATTTAATAAGCTTTAAATTCCTTTTTTAATTTTTTCAATATCTTCCGTAGTTATAATTCTGTAGATATAACTCCAAAATAACATATTTTAAAAGTTATAATTCTTTAAAGCCTCGTAACTCCTTAGAGGTTCGAGATAAACCCGCTCCTCCCATAGAATTTTTTGTTTGTTGTGATGCTCCCCATCACCTTCTGCTCTTTGTAAAAGTTAACCCTATACGGACATCCTTTATAGGTATATTTTAATGCTATCCTGAATCGGTGTAATACATGAACAATTTTTCTTTTAAATTACATACCAATCATATGACTATATATGACTGTATATACTAATTTTATGCTATATAATATAATATTGTAATGGAGCGTATATGTAGTATATGATATATGAAATTTATATCAATATTACGAGTATATGCAACAGGTATATTTAACCGTAATATAAAAATTGAATGGTGATTAAAAACCAAAAAAAAAACAATTGAGAGTTAAGTTCAAATCTTTTAAAATCTGAAGTTATTTTATTTCCTATAAAGAAAATTAACATTGATTCTATTGCCATTACAATTAAAAAATTAAATAGCGGTCGAAAATACTTAAAACAACAAATAGGCAGACCCATATGCAGAAAGGAGAAGAAACACAGGCAGACCCAGAAACAGTTGGAAAAGAACAATATTGAAAGAGATAGGCAAAATTTACAAATCATGATGGTCATAAGTTAAAGCTATAGAACAAAATAAAAACAGATGGAAAGATTAAGTGGATGCCCTATGCTTCCTGAGGAGTTGTAAGAAAAAAAAAATGTAATGTTCCTTTAAATTTTTTTACCCTCATCTCATAGAATCCTAAATCATACTAAGTTCCTTCTTTCAAGAATCATTTCCCAAATCCTTATGTCATAAAACTAAACTGTATATTTTGTATTCAAGGTTCTCAGCCTACAAAGTTTGATATAAATAAGAGTTGTTTTGTTTGGTTGAAGTTCAATAATCATGTTTATTACAAATGTCAAATGTCGTATATCAAATATCGTTTAAATCTATCGTCTATCATTTTTCTTGGTATTACGAAGTATTACAAAACGATATACGATAAACTTAAATCTAACGAAAAAGCTTTTTTATGTATGACATAAAATAACATGAAAAACATTCGGAAATTTCAAAAGTTAATTTTATTTCAAATTTATTTGAAAGGCTTAGACAGCTATGTTTTTAAAAAAAATTATAAAATGCTATCTGCTGAGTTTTTTTTTTATTTTTCGAATAATTTTACGTTTCTTTACTTTTTTTTTTTAAATACTTACATTTTTCTAATAAAAAAATTTTCAAATCATTACCTATCGTAAGTAAATTCCTAATTGATAAAAAAACACAAAGAAAACGATACCTTTTGACATCTGTAATAGTAAATTTTAAAAAACTCATACAAACTTAAAAACTTTTTTGATAAACGCTAAAGCTTTCTTTTTAAATACGTTAAACGATAAGTGGAGTAAGAATTTTTATTGCTAAATATCGTATATCGGAAAAATTTTGACAATTGTAATAAACATGAATATTTTAAAGAATCATACGTGTTTCTTTTCTCTTTCTGGGGTGACTTTTGAAGTTTTCAACCGATCCTCGTAAAAACAAAAAAATAATAAATTCTATAAAGATAGTTAAAGAAATAGTTATTATTAAAACATGATAAAATAATTTTAAGATGACGTCAAACTAATAGTAAATTTTATTAACTTAAAAAGTTTCAACACATTAGAATCACAAAAGAAGTAAAATAAAATTTTAGTGTAATAATTATATCCTATACTTTTTTTTCCTGTGGAATCTGTATAGGATACTTCAAATATGCCAAAAAAATTTAAGTTCCTTTCGCAGCATGGTATTTTTACCCCACTAAAACCATATTTTCGTTTATCTAGTATAATGGGATAATTACGCTAACTTTAAAACTGGGAATAATGGCCGGGAAGTAATGAATTTTGAACTTATATTGTATAGAAGTGGGATTAAATTGAAAATTTTAAGAGATGCAATCTTAAACTTCAGTACTTACATATATTTAAGATTTTTTCCTAAAAGTATTATATTAAATATTTTTTTAAATACATTTACATAAATTATTATATAGGAAAATACTCTGTGAGTTTATCTTTCTATGATTTTTCCTTCAACGTGATTTGTTGTTTCCTTTTTAAAACTCTGGCTAAAAATTTCCTTAATTCTATAGCATTTTGCGTTATTAACATATTTCGAAAACAAATTTTTTTAATTTACAATTGAGGTCCAATATATATATGACAAAAGTTGTTAAGCTTGCTAAGACATTTTTGAGGTCATGAGGTCATTTGGGTATAAATATTGAAATCCCCATACAATATATTGCTAAAAGGGCTCCTTTGGAACCAAAAAGATCCAATTTCAGATTTTTCTGAATGGTTACACATCAAATTCTATCAAATTTCAGCTAGTCACTAGCACATCTAGAAGTGCTTCATTTTTTTGATACAAAGTGAGTGAGTGGTTTCATGGATTTGTTAAAAGCAGCTTATTATATATATAATGGGCTGGTATTTTTAAAAATTCTCACTTTTTACTTAAAAAGTCATGGACTCAATCGCTGTACAATTTAAATTCTTACTCCTACTTGTTTTTCTGTTTATATTCATGTGGTTTTAATGGGATACGTACAAAATCTCCAGAAAAAAAAATATCGAGGTTTAAGTCTCACTAAGACAAAATCCCAAAACAAAAATCCCCAAAGACAAAATCCCCAAAAAACAGTACTGTTTTCTACATCGCGATATTCGCCTTTTACAGAATATTTATACATGTATATATGTATATCTGAGATTATGAATTAGGAAAGAGTTTTGAGTTGAGATCAGGACTATACGCGAAGGGATTTTTCTCTTTGCCTGTGCGGCTAGTAAAGATTTCTCTTTGTTGTGAATTTTGTTTTTGGGGATTGGGGATTTCGTCCTTGAGGATTTTGTTTATGAGTATTTTATTTTGTCGGACATTTTTTTTTTTGGGATTTTGTTTTTGGATATTTTATCATGATGATTTTCACTTAAAGATTTCATGACCAACCCGTTTTGAATAACGAGTTGTGAGAAATTCATATACGTTCTGTAAAAACTTCCTAACTAAGAATAACTTATTTTTCTTTGTGAAATCTTTAAATGAATTTTCTCTGTATTTATTAATTTTTATGTTCTGTGTGCTTCCTTGTTAATTTGTTCCGAGAAGAAGTCTTATCATGCAAAAGTTTGTGGACTTTTTTTTAATTTTTATTTTAATTGTGTTAAAAAAAAAAATTAAAACAACTTTATTTTTACTTGTTGATTAATTTTAAATTTTTTACACTTTGTGAAACATAAAAAAAAAATATTTTTTCTTATTTTATTTTATTTTATATTAAGTTAATTTTGCTTTTAGATATTTATTTTTATACTTAAAATTTATGTTTAATAATAATTTGATTAAAATAAAAAAAATAAAAACAAACGAAAAAAAAAAATACAAAAGTATACGTTCTAACTTTTTTTTTTGTTTTGCTTATTTTTATATATAAGCATACAGGGTGTTATACCAGTGTTTTTAGTCAGTTTATTTTATTAGATCCAATATATAATTCCAGTAGGAAGTAAATATTTCGGGTATTCGAACAATTCTAATAGTGCTATTTGACTTTTTTTTTTTTTTACACCAACGGAATTATGTCACTCAAAGCAACTAATGTCACTAATGAACACTTATGTCACTCAAAGGAACTGTACGAAGAAAGATGTTAATATTCTTCGTAAATATCGTTACATCGTACACATATTAATTACCAAGTTTTGGAAACACATGTGCAGACATAAGTTTTCATAAACGTGCTCGATGCATGCATGCAGTTGTTAAGCCATCTTGATTGTTCGACAGTGTAGGGGTGATCATCTGGTGTACTCCTTGTTTCACGTTGAAAAATTTTGAGTGGAGGCATTAATTGTTTTTAATTTCTTTAGAACAGGTGTTTATTTCTACAAGGAAGGTATCTATAAAACAGAGTCAATAACCTGACAGTAAAGCGATGGCAGATTGTGGAGTGAGCGTTAAGGTAACATATTACGCTTAAAATTTGGTTTTGTAAAAGAAAAAAATGATCGTCCTTAACTTAATAGAAATTTTGATGCAATGTAGTAATAATTTTTTATATTTTTTTTTTGTCTATATAAATATATCCTGTGTATTATTAAATTTCATTTGTGAGACAATCCATAAGGAGTTCTTTTTTTTTTTTTTGTGTTATTATCCTAGAAAATATTGTTTTTGTCATAAGTTATAAAATCATTAGTCTTTACACAAGCGTACAAAATAAAAAGGATATGAAAAAAAACAAATAATCTTAAAATATTATTAAATGAAAAGTTCAAAACCGAATTTTAAATTAAATTATTTAAATTGCAAAATACAAAGTACAAATTATCCTAGAGAAAATTTATATAAAATATTTTGTAAATCGAAAAATACGAAAATGTTTTATAGACAAGCATGAAATTGTTTTATCTTATAGAAATCATAACGATTTCATAAAAATCATAGTAAGTTTAAATATAGAAAAATGTAAATATATGTGCATGATAAATGGTATAAAGGTGTAACATATTAGGTATTCTAAAATTGCATTAAATTTTTAATCGTAAAAACATCAAAATTTTAACAATTCTAACGTTAAGGTACGTTTATTAAAATCTAATGGAATGAAATAACTGCTTTAACGTGTTTATATCAAGACTTACGTGATTTATTATTGAATAAATTTTCAAAATCGAAAATAAAAATTCGAAATTGCTAATACGGGGGAAGTACAAAAATTTCCAATAATCACAGTTAAAAGAAATCATATTTCTCTCAGTTTTGAAAGCATTTCTAATGTAATTTTTTTGTTTTCTCTGAAGACGAAGAGAGGGGGGGGGACACTACTTCATCTAAGTTTCATAGAAAATAAATAAACAAATTAAAAATTTCAAAAATTTTAACAATACCCTAAACAGTTTCTATTTTTTTATTTTAATTTTTTTTTTATACTGTAATAATTTTATTTTATTTTATTTTTTTTTTTAATGCATTTCTCTGCAACATAAATGTGACAAGGAAATGAAACACAGCCTTTCCTGTTCAGGCGTGGCTGTAAATGTCGTAAGGGGGAATAACTCTTACGACGTGTGTGAGATTCGAAATCACACTCCCTCGGAGTTTACACAACATATATTTTATACGCTCTTACCCACTAGCCAACCGTGGCTCTCTGTATAGGTATTTGTTTTTAATAATACTTTCTCAATTATTTTCATAGTTCTTATTTTTGTTTCATAAATGTTCCAAAAATGTTCTCTATAATATTTAGGTTAGAACTTTGCGGCGAACGAAGGCAAAATGTGTTTTTATTTTCCTAACTGTAAATTCCCTATGTAAATTTGTTTTTACATCGGAGCATGGGTTAAATTGTTCTGCTATGAAATTCAATTTATATAAGGAAAATATCTCTTTCTGAAGAGAAAACATATTATGTACTCATTTAATATTTGAGAGTATGGTAACTACAGTTAGCCTAAATACATTTCGAGAATTTTTGGACACAATTGACATAAAAATACCATAAAACCAGTTAACATTTTTATTTATATGTATTATAGGACACTTTGCACACAAAATCTTATTGGCAAATGGGAGACATTTGTCTTTATGCGAATTGACTGTTTTGAAAAATGAATTTACGCTAACTGTCATATACTTTTAGAGTATATTTATATTAATGCGATGTTCCATTTATGTATTGGATTAAATTTTCACAACCAATGTAAATACAAAAGGCTTCCTCAAAAATATAACATTTCAAGTCTTTTTGAATGATGCATAAATTTTTCTACAAAACTTCAAAAATAAATTTTGTTTTGCGCGCGGACAAAATGGATAAAACGGGAATGAATCTATTTCTGCCTAAAAATTATTATTATTTAATTTTAGTGTGTGGAAAAAGAATTAGTGTGTGGAAGAAAATATAGGCTTTCCTTTATTACGGGAAAATTTCAAGTGGAATGTGCATTAATCAAAACTTATAATTCTTTACAAAATGTGGGCAAATCATGTTGTGGCAACCTCCGCTAAACAAAATTTCTAGGGGATTTTGCTTTCGTGGTCTAATCTAAAAAAAGGAGTTTTTTTTGTAAAAAGAAATTTCTTTAGGCTTACAAGTTATACCATTATATACTAATAGCTTGGTAATATATTCTTTATAGTAAAAACAAAACGTTTATATATGTGTGTATCAAAGATATATATTTGGATTATTATATTTTCTTTGACATTTTAAAGAAAAAATCTTTTACGCATTCAAATTTCAAATTACAGTTTTTTTTTTTTTATATTAAATTAGTGTTGTTAAAACCATTTCAATTTATTTATTTATGGTTTTTTTTTTTGTCCTTTTTCTTTTTTTTTAATTTTTATGTAAATTATTTCTTTGATGTTTTTTCATTATATATTATTATGTATACATATGGATATATGTATAAATTTAAGCATATTAAAAAAAAAAAAAAAACAAAAAAATGATAAAATAGAAAAATTAAACAAATTTTTAAAAAATTAAAAGTAAAAGCTATAATATAACTTTTTTGTTTTTTTTTTTTTTGAAAAGAGAGGATTCTTTTAATTATTATAAACTACCCCAAAAATAGAATACAAACATTCAACTTTTTTTTTTTTTGAGATTATTCAAAAAAATATTTGACGTTTGTAATGTAATTTTAAAGCTTCAAGTATATAATAAAAAAAAAAAAAACCTATTTAAATTTATTTTCTTTCACATAAATTTATTTACTTAGGCCTTTTCAGAATCTATCGGACTAGCACTTGACACTAGAAACATCACACTTTTTCTTACATATATGTATTACTCTTTTTGGGCGAACATTTAGTGCAGTCGAGAGTACACTAAAAGATTGACAGATAATCAATAATGCGATCAGGCAATTTGCACTAAAAAAATTTTCGGAGTTTTTCCCAATTAATTTAGTGCGATTAACTAGTATGTATTTAGTGCGAAGTGTGATAGTTTCGGACATAACCTTAATTTCTTCTAAATGAAAAAGAATAATTTTAGTATATCCGATTTCAAATAAATTGCTAATATTATACTTTTTTTTAATGTATAGTATCTTTATTTATCCAAATATTCCGAATAGTACCAAGTGTTGTCCGGAATGCATCGCACTTATCACTTGATTATTTACCACAAATTAGACTAATAAAAAGTCTTTATGGATGTTGGCATTTTTCATTTACCATGATTCCCCCATGATCACTGTTAAAATTTTTGATTAAGCACGTTGAATTATTTCAATTTAATCACAAAGGTGTTGCAGAACCTTACAACTGAATATCATAAGTACAAATTAGTTTAATCATAGCCTTATAAGGAAGGATCTTGAATCCAAGTTTGTTATTTGATTTTCAATCGAGGTGCCATTGTATTTTTGATGGTTTTAATTTAATTTTAATTTGTTAATCTTATATCTAGATGAATTCCAAGATACTTCGTTTAATTTTTTTGTGGTATAACTTGATTATTCATTTTCACTGGTAGACAAGTTTCTTTACTTAAAATAAACCAAATATATAAGTACACTTAGTTTCGTTGACAATATTATCCTCCAATCTGCTATTCATTTTTACACTTTTTATAAATGAATTTCAAGATAAGTTGATGCAGTTACAAAGTTTGTGTATAGTAGTTCAGTATCAGTGTATCATCAGCAATGGTTAAAGTCAATGTTAAGTTACTGGTTGTCTAAATTGATGAATATATCATTAATAAGTACCTTCTTAAGGCAAAGGTACTCCAACATTGGATATATTTTAAAAGTAAAAGTTTTGTGACATAACTCTTCTATTTAAAATATAATTTCCTAGTACTTTATGCAAATTTAATGGAAGCTGCTTTCTGACCTTTTAAATGAGTCCTTCATGCCACACGTTATCAAAGGATTGACCAACATCAAGAAATATAGTATTTTTTATTTTCAAACGAATTGTTTATGTAATTTACGATTCGTTGCACTTGTTCAGATGTACTGTGCTTCTTTCTGACCTCAAAATTGATGCTTAGGCATGAAGTGATTGCGTGCATTATAAATTAATATCTTTTCGAACTGTTTTAAGTTTGGTGACAAACTTATTGGTGTGTAAGAAGACACATTTTTTTACAACTTCACCGGTTAATAACCAATGCATATAATGGTGTTATAAAATATACATCAATTGTGATATAATCTATTTGAGGCAATTATTTTTTTATCATCTTTGGTGCCTTTTTATTTTGAACTTGCTTTTTATCACATTATCAATGTCATTCATCTTAATCTTTAATGATGATTGTTCGAGGATATTTTTACTACTTGCCAAAAGTGAATTAACAACCTACGGTTTGGTTTGGAGTTAAACCTGTAGAAAGATGTTTAACAAATGCTTCACCCGTTTCGACATAACTTTTTGGGGCAACTATCATCTGTTAGATGAAGAGGTGCTTCTACTAATATAGGATGTTTTAGATTTTTGGTCGGTTGCTATAAAGAATACTATAAAATAAAGAATGTTAAGAATGCTATAATGAAGAAAAAACTGAAATGAAACAGTGTTTCTATCGGTAAATTTGATTTATTCATATAATAATGTGTATACAAAAAATTAAATAATCCCATTTCGGTTTTGTTAAAGTATTGTGTACCATCTATAACTTATAACATATCCTATGTTTTAGTTTAATAACATAAATTATATGAATTAAAAAACCGTAAATAAAAAATTTCTAATACTCCTCCTCAGAACAAATTATTGTTGAAAATTTTGAAAATGAAATTTTATTTTTTTGTTTTTGTTTTGTTAATCTAGATTTATGTTACATTACAAATACATACAGTTATGGTCAAAATAATAGTTACGATAAATATAAATATTTTTTTTTTAGTGCATTTTTCTGCCATATATATGTAACTAGGAAATTACACAGCCTTTCTTTTTCAGATGTAGCTGTAAATGTCGTAAGGGGGAATTATTCTTACGAAGTATGTGGGATTCGAAATCATCCTGTTTCGGTGTTTATAGCGTATTTTATACCCTCTTACC
Source organism: Poecilobothrus nobilitatus (assembly GCA_947095535.1). Taxonomy (NCBI): domain Eukaryota; kingdom Metazoa; phylum Arthropoda; class Insecta; order Diptera; family Dolichopodidae; genus Poecilobothrus; species Poecilobothrus nobilitatus. The sequence goes on along the minus strand of OX352775.1, from coordinate 11,929,832 downwards.
CACTAGGCCACCGAGGAGCCGGGCGATTAATTAACTTTACATAAAAATGTTTGATATAAATAAAACAAGTTCACGATCCAGATAACTAATGACATTATGAATATGTCAAAACGTCACAAATTTTTGGAAAGGAATGCTTGCAAGAGTTCATCTATATTAGGAAATATTTTGAATTAAATGAAGCTACTATCTCTTAAATTTCGAAGTTTCGTAATGACCACTTAAGGAAGTCATCACTAATCTAGCCTATCACACCATGTAACATATTAGAAAAATGTCAAAAGTCAAGACCAACATGTAAAATTACCAGAAAAAAAATTCATGTGACGTTAACTGTAAATGGTGTAGATAAAATAAAAATGTATCTTGTGTAATATAGATAAAAAGAAAAATGTAAATTTTTAGTTGTAAAAAAAAAAAAAAAAAAAAGAAAAAAAAAACCAAAAATTTGTATTTTAAATATTATTTTAGTTTTTTGCTTTTTTTTTGATTTTTTGAAACTTTTTTATTCTTTAAAATAAGTACTTAACTAACCATAACCATGCTTTTAAAAAGCTCATCTTATCCATTATCATATTTTTTGTTTTTTGTTTTTAGCTAATTTTTATTATTTTTGGTATATGGTGGTACGTGTAGTGGTTGTATACATTTCTATATATTCGGAATTTGAAGATATATAAATGTAAAAATTATTTAAATACGAAATTTTTTTTTTCTTGCGGCGAAAATTGACAACTTTAAAAAAAAAAACACTAAGATAACCTATGCCCCTCTTCTAATGTAAGACTTTTATTTACTAACCAGAAAAATGAAATAAACAATCAGTAGAATCAGTCTCAAGAATATCGAGAAAGAAAAGAAAAGTGGGAGTTTAAAATTTAGTGGGAGTTCGAATAAATGGGATTCTACCAGCAGTTGTAAGTTGATTCTGGCCCTGAATTTTTAAGTATTATATATAACTGGGGGAACAACATGTGGTTATAATTTTCGGTTTCACAATCGAAAATGATTTATTCCGAATTTTGTTTAGTCTTATATGGATCATTATATAACATGCAGTAAAAGGTTAAGTTTTAAAAAGGTTAAGTAAATCAAATATTAGTGCTTACGTTGGGGAAACACTCCAAAAAATATTTCCATAGCGGAGGAATTTTTTTTATTGAGGGAAGCTAACTCATTAATAATCACTATAGACTCTATGTTCGTATTGTACCTTTAAACGTATAGAAATTTCTTTAGGAATTATCCTACTAAGATGGAAGAATTTTTGAAAACTATGTTAAACTTGTACAAGATATTTTTAAAACTTAAGTCTAATTCATCTAAATCTGGGCACAAAAAAACTGCTGCTGAGTTATATTTTTTTTTGCTTTTTCTAAATTCGTAGGTTGTGAAAGATGTTGAACTTTAGGTTGTATAAAAATAATTATTGTGTTTAATTGTTTAAAACAATTTAAATATAAATGCAACCTAAAATTACTTACTTTATATTTTCCATAAAATAAAAAGAGAATATCTTTAGTTTATTGTTTAGGTATCTTAAATTTTGAAATACGTGTGTCTTGTCTCATGCAATTCTCCTAAATGATTCTCCTATTGAACTTTATCTTTTTCTTTACATTACTTGTTCATGTTAAGATTAAAAAGAAAATATAACTTTGTTAATTATGTAGGGCTGAAAAAAAAACAAAAACCTTGACGAATCATAACATAACAGAATCATAGACACAATCCTAAAATTTCAATTTTTTTTTTTTTTTTGTGTTTAAATTTCTTAAATTCTACGATATCAGAGCCCAAATATATATTTTTTTATTTTTTTTCATTTTTCTTTATAATAACCCCAACTTATAACAAGGATGGAAATGCGGAAAAGGAAGGCTTTACCTATATATTGAGAAGTAAGCAAACCGTTTAGAAAAAAATTATCATAAATAAATCTTTAAAAAATATTCTAAATAAATCTTTCCTCTCGAAACAATTTTCTATATTAGTCTGCAGTATCGATATCCCTTATTACCTTTTTTTCTGCTTTGTTGAAGATCGCGACAGTCGCCAATCTCCAATATACACATGTACATTCAAATCCAATATAGATATGTGGGAAAATTTAAATTATTATTTTTTTTTTCAAAAACTATTAATTAAAAACACAATAAAAGTGCAAGGAAATTAACAGGATATAAAAAAAAAGGATATTCTTTATTATATAACTAATTTTTAAGTCGTTAATATGCTTTTGTGTAGTATTTAATTTTAATTGTAAACTAAATCCAAACAAATTATGGAAAACAAATTTTGGAAATAATGATTCCAATATCGGATATTACAGGACTTAATTTTTAATACTGTTATATCCAAAATACTGGAAGTCTTAATACTGGATATTCGGTATTATTTTTCTTAAAATATTTTAATTCATCATATCGACTATACCTACCCCCCAGTATTGATTTCAATTTCATTAGTATTTAAAATTTTTTTTTTGTACTGCGGCCGTGGCGATAGAAAAATATATGCTATCGCTTGTTGTAATTCTGAATGTTTATATTTAGATTGTTTTTTATTCCATAAATAATTTCATTTTGTTTTCACCGATTGACATTTGAATATATCAAAGGCCATCTATAGTGGAACTGCACGAAGACTCTGCTGCAGTTTAGTAGCCTAACTGTGTGCTAAGTGAATACTGGGATCTTTAAAAAAAAGTAAAACGAATAGCTGTTTTATACATTGGCCTAGCTAACAGAGCGCTATTAGAGCGGTTCCTAATTCAAATATGCACGTTATATTCCATTTTCGGATTAATATACATATATGATTTTATTAATTTTGAGAAGAACTGATGCAGAAAAGCGTTAATACCGATAATCAAACGGTATCAAGATTTTTTAAATACCGCGAAAAGTAACCGGCATTAGAATCCCTATCTTATATCTGTATGTATACATATTTAAATAGTTTCATTAAGTACCGTTAAATATTGTGTATTATAAAAATGTTACATTCAGTTTTTTCTGAATATGAATAAAATGTTTACGTACTCTTTTAATGTTTTTTTTTTATTGTTTTTATATGGGAAAGAAGTTTTTTTTACTGAACTATTTTTATATTTCTACCCCTACTATTATATGTAGAACTTTATATCACCTGCTGTTATACTTATATACATTTTCATATATTACTATATACTGTTGTTGTTCATTTTAGTGTTTTTCTTATCCTTTAATAATTTTAAAAAGTTAAAAAGTCAAATTCACTAGTTGCATTTAATATTATTTGTTAATTTTTTTTTTGTTTTATGTTCCCTTATTTTACGGTTTTTATTCTCACATTTATAATTAAAGGTATACTACGTTTATATATATATACATACATACAAATATATGCTTATTTTTAGTTAGCAGCAGCAATGCAAAAATTTATTTATTGTTAATAATCGCCGTTTGCATCTCTACAAAAAAAAAAACAAAAACAAATATATATATATATATATATATATAAAAAGAACAAAAAAAAAAAAACACATACATCTTTTAACAATCATACATATTCTAATAAAACAATTGTTTTCGTTTAACATAACTATAAAATAAAGGGAGAGGGAGGATATAACAGAAAATGATTATTTAAAGAGCAGGAAATTACCTCTTACCTTTAACGCGATAAATATGTTAATTTATAAACGGAATACATTTACATAGAATATGGCATAATATGTATATGTTTATGAATATACGTTAAATTATATGGATTATTAGTAATGTGTATGAATGTGTATGTGTATATGTGCGTGTGTGTGTGTGTGTGTGCATAAAATAAATTGATACATTTTCATTTAGGGTCGATGACCGGATTTTCTTCTAAATTTTATATACATGTTTTCATCTAATGTGTGTTCCCTTCTGTCGATAATATTCCATTCTACAATTTGCAACTTTTCAAAAAGAACCGTTTTAGTTTCGTCTCCAATTTACCTTCCAACTCCCTCTTGCAATCCTATTTTCGTCCCCCTCTTCTCTGTTACACTTAGCTAAATCTACACCAACAATGTACAAAGGAAATTTTCCCAGAATTTGGCTAATAGGGTTGTTACAAACTTATTAAAGCTTTAAAAGCTTTTATGGCATAAAAAGAAACATTTTTAAATTTACTATCAACTATGGTTTTAGCTACAAAGTGGGCAATAAAACCAACCGCGTAAATTTGATTAGTTATTTAATATAGAACAGAGAAGAATACATTTTTTTTTCCAAATGATATAGCTATATTCGCTCTATTCCTAATGGTTCCCGACATTTTTGAAGTTCCCACCTTTAAAATCTTAATTTTTTTATATTTAAATAATTGTCCATTGGACACAGGCCCTAAACGGAATAAAATTAACGGTGTAAAGTATGAAAAAAAAAAAAATAATAAAATGCCACCCTTACAAATATTCTCTTTCAAAAGAATACAATGCAATTTATGTTGAGAACAGAAAATATAAATACATAATATATAAACATTCATATTAGTGACGAGGCGTGTAAATTGAAAATAAAAAAAAAATATTATTTTTGGTTTTTTACCGACCGTTGACATTAATGTATAAGGTAGGTATTGTTTTCATACAAAAAAATTTGTACTCGAGATTTTTACAAAATGCATCTCTGTGTGTCTGTGTGGAGGAGGTATCTCTATGGGCACGTGTATAGCCTAAACAACTGAGCGGAATTTTTTGAAATTTCTTATTTAAGGTTTTGATGTAAATATCTCGAATTGATAAGGATTTTGGGACAAATTTGGACAAATTTTTTTGGGACAGCCACAAGTGGTAGTGTACTAATGTAATTTTTAAATTTTTTTTACGAATACATATTTCGTAACAGGAAAATATTATGAAACAAGGCAGATGGTAAAACAAGGCAGAATGTGAAAGCGCACATTTCCAAAAGATAATACAAACTGTTTAGAATTGTGACTCTGCGTCAAAATTTGAAAATTTCATATAATAAGAAAAAAATGTGAAAAATTTAAACTGATAAAGAGAAAAACCTAAGCAAATTTAGCGCCACTTTTAGCTATATCAAAAATATTGATCATCCCATATCATTTTTTGATTTAGTTGCATATGTTAAAATATTTAGGCTTTCTGATTGTTGCACAATTTTACCCTGTAACTTCAGAGTAGGGTTAGCATTCGTTTTTTTTTAATGAGATTGATTGTTAGCACCCCCAGCTACAAGTTAGCTATCTAAGAAATTTAATTAAGTATTAAACTTAAGCTTTTTTTTTAACAGTTTAATTCAAATTTATTATGACAGATGGGAAGCAAATATAGAAATTATAGAATTTTAGTTAATTTGGCAATTTTAAATAACAAAAAAAATTCTTTGAAAAAGTCTCATGTTGAATTTTTGTTTAAGTAAGCTCTCATTCAAATATGTGTCTAGATGCTTTATCCCTGAAAGTAAAATTTAAATAAATGAAGAATCGGAAAATATAGGTAACATAAATAATATCATATTATCATATACAGGTTGTATTTTTAAATATATCAACAAATAAATTACAAGTATGCCTCCGAACAATTCAAAATATAAGATGGCCTAGAAGAATATCAAATGAGGACCTACTAACTATCTCTAGACAAGAAACCATACTCTGCCAAATCAAGAACAAGAAATGGAGATGGATAGGTCACACACTTCGGAAAGCGCCAGAGGACATTGCACGCCAGGCGCTCGACTGGAATCCACATGGAAAAAGAAGTGTGGGTAGACCTAAATAACATGGAGAAAGTCTGTGGCTAAAGAAATTGATAATAGCGGTAAAACATGGGCAGAAATCAAACATTTGGCCCACAATCGAGTGCGATATAGAAGCTTTGTGGAAACCCTATGCTCCCCCAGGGGGTAAAACAGGATAAAAAAAAAAAAAAAATTTTTAAATATCGAAAAAAAAATTATAACGTCAAAAATAAAGTGAATTAAATTTAAAATAAGAAATAATAAAGACATTTGACGTCACATATACATAGTATTATTTATTCATCTATATAATAGTTTTTCACAGACAATTATTTTCTTTTAATATCTATATGGACCGACAACTACACTAATTTTAATTTAATATTATCATGGGACCTCGGTGGCCTAGTGGGTAAGGTATAAAATACGCTGTAAACGCTGAGGGAGTGACGGTTCGAATCCCACACACATCGTAAGAGTTATTCCCCCTTACGACATTTACAGCCACGCCAGATCAGGAAAGGCTGTGTAATTTCCTGTCCACATTTATGTGGCAGAGAAGTGCATTCAAAACAAAAATTTCATCTTTTCACTACAAGTAAATGCCAACTATTTATATTCCTTTTTGGTTTCCTTTAATTCCTTGTACGTAATGAATTGATTATTGCTTTTTTGAGGAATTGGCGGTAACTGCCCAAAAATTGATATTCTGCAATTTCATGCTATATGTTCATGCAGTGTTTACCTTCATTTTATGCTTTGCACAAATCTTATCGATCTGTCAAGATAAATTATGAACTATTATAATCTGCACCTTCTTTCTTTCCGCACCCTAGCAAACAACAAAAGAATAGAGTCAAAACTATACTTTAAGACCGTGCCCCACTAGTCAGTCTTTTTTAAAAGTGTTAATGACTTTTTTCTCGCCAAAATGAAAAGAGACAACATGAAAAATGTATACAGTCCAAAAAGAGGTAGCATTTTTAATTTTCGAAATATTTTTGACATTTCGAACTTTTTATTGCATTAGTAAACATTTTTTCTTATTTCTTTACAAGAAAAAGTGAATTTGAACTAAATTACTATTACCTAATTCAATTTTAAGATAAACAACAAAAAAAAAATGTCAAAAAGAGAAATGCCAATTTTATTAAAAATAAGTTGTCCCAGATCAACTTTTTTTCGGATACAACGACTTTTTGTGTGATTCAACGACTTTTTTTCGGATGCAATTATTTTTTAATTCGAATATAACCACTCTTTTTTTTCGGAAAAAAGTCGTTCTTCTGTGTCTGTCGCTCGCATGGAATTTTTGTATATTTCATTACTTCTTCTAGAAAAAAATCATTAACACTTTTAAAAAAGATTTTTGGAGTACCTCCTTTACTTTATATACTTTCTATATATAATAATATATATAATATTTACTTGTGGAACACACTGTACACCCATTTCTCGGTATAAATATTTTTTTTTTAAATGTTCTATTTTCATATATACTCGTATATTACGCGCAATATTTTGTGTTACGTTGTATACTGAATGGTGGAAATTAGTTTATACCAAAAACAGGAGAGTAAAAGACAGGATTCAAAACAATTAAAAAATATCTATCTAGTAAAAAAAACAAAAAAAAAACATAAGGTACAAAAAAAAAAGGAAATAGCCTCAATTTACCTATGAATTTTTACCTTTGGTTTTATTTCCGTTTTTGAGGTAATACGGTTTTTTGTTACGGTAATAAAATATGATCAATGATTTTTGTTGCTTAATACATACTATATGTATACATGTATATAATGTTGAAAACCATGAAAACTTTAATTTCCTTGCATTTTCGTATTTTATTTTTATTTTAATTTATTTTTTTTTTTTTGTTTTTTTTTTCACTAAGTATAAATTAAAAACAGGTATTGTACGGTACAGATAACATATCGTATTCCTGTATGCACAAAAAAATATAATATGCATATACAGTGAAGAGTAAAATGAACACTTCAAATTATAATCATTTCTATAGGATTTAAAATCAAAATTGTGGGTTTTTTATGGGTCTTTTTTAATTTTTTTCTTTTTTTTTATATATATATAAATAAAAAGTGTGTGGCAATAAATTTTTTTTTTTTTTTTTTGAGATACAGAAATTTACAGAAATAAAATATAAAAAGTTTGACAAGAGCTGTACGCTTTTATGAATATATTTTAATATAATTAATATTTTTTTTTTATTTAACCTTCAAATTAATATCCTATTAATATCAATTCAAAATTTCTCGTACAATTTTCTGTATGAAAATCTATATATATAAAAGCGAATGTTTGTTCGTCTGTTTTTGATTTATAGACTGCTAAACTGTTCAGCCAATCATCATCAAAAATTTGTATATAAAGGTTTTTGGGTACGGGGAGTATTTCTATGTTAAATAATTTTGCTCTATCAGGGCCACCAAGTTGAGGCTGTGATGCAAATATTTAAACTTTTCGCTCTAAAATAAAAAAAAAAAAATTTGACCGATTGACCTCAAATTTTGTATTAGTGTTGATCTTTGACAGTTGGAATTGATTGTATTAACAGACTTAGAATTTGTTAAACACATATCGGCACGACGATTGAGAGGCGCGCAACAATGCGCACCAGACATTAACTATAGTTGATTATAAATTTTCTGTGAAACACAAAATTTTTCTACAAATGTGTATGAAAGTTCGTATAACAGAAAAGTAACATCAACTGGAAGTCATTTAGCTAAAAAGATGCTATTTTCTTCTGGAAGTCAACCAGCTAAAAAGTTTATCCTTTTTCTTCCCTTCTTAATTTTTTTGAATGGAATTTTGTGAGATATTTGATAGGAAAATTATTAATTTTTTTTTTTTTAATTTATGAAGTGTTACTCCATATAGGGTTTAAATAATATAAAGTTTGAATAAATATCTGATGATTATATATAAAATATAAAATGTGTTTTTTATTAAAGTGCTTTCTCAATCTTTTTAAAATAAAAACATAATGGGACAATCTTTTTAATTACTTATATGATCTATGTGTTCTTGCCATCTAAGTTTCCTAACAATAATGACTCTCAGATAATTAAAATTCTTCACTAAATTAATTTGATAGGTAAACCTATAAACGTAAGTAAAACTCTTGAAACTAATAATTTTATTTTTAAATAATAAAATTTTCGATTTTTTAATATTTAGTGACGTATACTGTTTTTTAATAGCCATAGTCCTCGATTTTATTCAAGCCATGTATAATTGAATCTTTTAGCTTTTGTTCAGTACCTGAGAAATATTTTATAACAGCATCATCAGCAAAAAACTTTAGTGGACCAGTTTTAGTTATCAGAACTTCAGTCTTCATGTAATCAGGAGCCGAGATATTTAAAACTGATTACACGTTCTATCGCTCTGTTATATACAGTGAAGTTTGCATTATTGTAGGCTATATATCCCTATATCCCTATATAAAGGATATTATATTTCTAAATATAATCATTAATATTGTTATAATTTTTGTTTTTCAGTGTATATTTATGTGTGTGTGTAGGTATGTATACTTATAGCTCAATTAAATAATGTGGTTTGGGGTTTTTTTCTTTCTTTTTTTCAATTTCATGAGTAACTTTTATATCACATTTAAATAAAATAATAATAATAGAAAAAAAAAAAAATACACTAACATTAAAAAATAAAATTATAACTCACCTGATTCACCTGTTGAAAATTTTTGAATTAATTCTGAGTTTTTGATTTTCATTTCAGGTGTGTTGATAACCAAACATTTAAAGTTTATGTTTTTTTTTTTTTTGTTTATTTCAGTTTTCTTTAGAGTGCCAATATGATGATATAGGGATGGTGGTGGTATAACTTATCTAATATAAGGGGGGGGGGTGAAAATTACTAAGATCTTATATTTTAAACATCTTAGTTTGAATCGGTGTTGTTGTTTTTCTGTTTTTTTGTGCCACTTATACCAGGTACCATGCTTCATAGGCTCCTAGAAAATTATCATATTGTTAATGAGACTATATAGGAGGAGGTGGAAGCCAGTATAATAGATATTAATTCAATAATACATATTCTTATTGCTTTCTTATTTTTAAGAGAAAAATCTTTTAAAAGCATCAACTATCATGGAATAAAAATTAATAGGAAAAATTAAGAAGGAAAATTGACTCAACTGTTTCTCTAAGATACTTAGAAAATATTTTAGAAAATTTAGAACTTTCTCTGTATATATCCTATAAATGTGCAAAGGTATAAACTGAGGGAGCGGGTCACAATCCAGCACACCAAAATTAACCTGCGACTTTGTCTTTTTATCTTGCATTACAAAATTTTTCACGGACAAAATCTTATTTTTAAAGGAATAGATTGTGGCTTTGTTTTTAAAGTATGTATAAACAAATAGTTAAGGAGGATTTTAGAATTGGATTCAAAAGCAGGTTTACCGCTTTTTCCAGAATATTTATATATAAGAACTAGTAATGTGTGCTTGCAATTGCAAGCGTCAAACAGATGATTAAATCGCATGATGAAAAAGCATGTTGAAAAAGCATTGTATCACTGATTTTTATAGTAAGGGATCATAAACGCTCTCATCCTCCAACAGAACGGTCTTGAACCATGGTCCAGAACCAAAAGTTGTAGAGCTGGTCAAGATCTGTTTAATGATATCCCACATGATAGTATACCGTTGTCTTTTATATTAAGAGTTTATAAACAGTTTCAAGAATCAACCAGGGCGTGCTAGACAATGGTCCCCAAACTAAAGTTGAATAGCTCGCCAAGATTTTTTCAATGATACCCCATATAATCATATACGGCTGATTTTATATCAAGGGCTTACAAAAGCTTTCTGAACCCAAGTGGGGCCTCCAGAAACCAGAGTCCCGAAACGAAAATTGTTAAGTTCGCACATGATAATATACAGCTTACTTTTATATTAAGGGCTTATAAACGGTCTCAGGGACCAAGAAAGGCGTTCTAGAATGCTGGTTTCCAAACAAAAGTTGAAGAGCTTGCCAAGACCTTTTTAATGATACCCCATATGACGATATTAGGTTATAAATATTGAAATCCCCATACAACATATAAAGGGCTAAAAAGGCTCCTTTGGAACCAAAAAGATTGAAAAATTTGTTATTTTTCAACAACTGTAATTTAGGCACTTGTACAAATCTTTCTTCGGCAAGATATAACAATTAAAGCTTCAGTAATATACTTTTACGTGTGTTCTTGTTTTTTTTTTGTTTTGTTATACTTCGTTTAAGTAAAGATCCCTTTATACTTAATTGAAATTTAATTGAAAAAAAAAATTTATTGGCAGAGAGCGCGCGGGGGCAGTAACTCATAAAAACAATCTTGTTTTTGAATACATGACAATTAAACTAGACTTGTCTCAAACAAGAATAATATTTAATAATGTCGAATTTCTTGATTTCATTTAAGTTGGATAAATTCTTACATTAAAAAAAGCAAAAACAAAAAAAAAACTATTAATTTCGGTTAATTTTTAAAATAATTTCGGAATTTTGACTTTCCTCCTAGCAGATGAATAAAAATTAATTTCAATGAAATAATTATTCGAAATTGTTGACAAATCTTCGCATGCCTGCGTGCACGCACTAACATTTAATTTAACATTGTATCTGATCTAATATCTAAAGTAATCGAATTTCATTTAATCGATTTCATTTTATATATATTTTATTTTTTGGGAATAAATTGAAAAGCAGTTTTCTTTTTAGACCTAATCATTTTAAAATTTTAATTTTAAAATAACGTAGATAATATATTTTTACATATTTCTCTATATATGGGGTATGCAAAATATATGGGGGGTTTCCAAAAATAAAGATAATTAAGATGCTAAAAGATTTTACTTCTGTTTGTAGTTTGAGAAACGTGGAGGAAGGAAGGAAGGACAATGGGGTTTTATGAATTTTTAATATTGGATAAATTTTATGTTTTTGTACTTTTCAATTTGGTTTTTTTTTGAAGAGCAGATTGGCGACCAGGTTGTTTATTTTATTTTAGTTATTACTTATAATAATTAATATGTATCAGGTTTGTTATTTGAAGCGCGATTTTACATATTTAAAAACTAAAAAATTATAAAATAAAAAATTTTTCATTTTAATTTTAATTTTTTTTGTTTTTTTTTTTTTATTAAATGGAAATGTTTGAACTCAAGCTTACATTGTTTATCAAATACAATTATTTGATGCTCATTACTTACAATATACTCGTATATATATAGCTATTTATATTTCTCATATATTTCTTATTGTTTTGTTACCTATTTGTTTTTTATTTATTTTTTTGTTATTTCTTAAGACAGAGGCACGCGACTTTGAGGTGATGCCACGTGCACTCACTATTTATGTTAACATGTGTGAATCTATTATAATGTATCTTATGTTCGTAGTTTTGTTCTATATATACCTATGTACCTATTTACTGTAAATAACGAGTTTAGTGTTGCTCTACACAACATTAAAAGAAAAAAAAATAAAGTAAAAAGACGGTAAAGTAAAGTTTAAAAGAAAATAAAGAAAGAAAAGAAAAAAGAGAAGAGAAAAAAAAATGCTAAAAAAAAACCATAAAAAATTCGAGGTTGAGTTATTCTGGATTTATTTATTTTTTTTTTTTGATTTCAGCAAAAACCAAAAAAAAAACAAAATATCATTCCAGCATGAAATTTTATTGTTTTTGTTATACTTTAAAATATTCATATATTATTATGTACCTTACATATTATATCAATGTGATTTGTATGTATGTATGTATGTACGTATATATGTGTTATAAAACCAGATAGAATATGGGTAAGTAAGTAAGTATAATTGATGATGAATTTTGTGGATGCAGCTCAAAATTTTACACTCAAATATAAAATAATATAAATAAAAAAAATATATATATATACAGGGTGTATCTGAAATTGGATAGGTATGTTTTTTCAAAATAATATTCGTATTCGTGGATATAATGGAGAAAATTGTTTAAGTTTTTTTTTTTTTGAACGTAAATTTTCAATTCGTATAAAGACCAAATTCGAGTATTTTTTTTTATTCCCAAGAGAGGTTGGAATCTTCCAAAAACATCAAGAATTTCCCCTTGGTAGTGTCAGATTCTTACTGATTAAACCCATCTCCCCCTTTAGTCAATATAAAGGGATGAAACCCTTACCTGCTAACGCAGTATATTGGCTAGAGAATAAGCATAAGATAGGAAATGAATGCGGAAACAATGAATTGGGAGTGGGCCTGTAAGGAAACCATGAATCCGCCTATTATTATTACTATTTTCCTAACAATGACTACAATCGTTACAACAGTTACAACATGCAGTAGTATATAACACATGAGGTAATTATTGAAGGCAACCCTCTACTGTCACTGTAACCGTTATTATTATTATTATGGTATGGTAAAAAATTATGATGTGAACAAAATATCGGGCACATGGCATACATTATATTCTTATTGACTTTATGGGATTTTTTTACGTACCTTTGATTTATTATATTACTTATAATTAATTTGCTTGTAAATAATATTTTACCGCTTAATGCCTTAATAGATTAAAAAATTATATTTATATATACTCGGACCCCGATTTACACCTTGTGCAATTTATACCTTTTTTCGATTTATACTTTAAGTCTAGTTGATGTTATTTTTTTTTTTAATTTTACGATCTTTTTTCCATTTACATCCCAATTTCAAATTTCTCATTGTCAATTATTTTTCATTTTAAGCTAATTTTTCGATTTACGTTAATTTTTTTTTTCCAATCAAAAATAAAAATTATTAACGTGACGTTAAAGATTACTTTAAGAATTTTCATTTCGATTTAAATGTTTTCGTTTTACACTCATCATTTCAGGAACGCATACTGGTAGTAAAACGTGCTAACTAGGTCAGAGTATAATGCCTAACTGATATTTTCTTTGAAGAAATTGAACAAAATCTCTCTTTGCATTCATTTTTTATACTCTTAAATCGAATTTACGAAACTTTCCTCTTTGTGTCAGACTTAAGTCCGCATTAAAATCATTTCATTACTACTACATTACTACATATATTCATTTCTCCTTTTTTTTCCTACATATATTCATTTCTCTTTCTAATCTTTTTCAAAGTTAATATAAACATCTTTCTAAATGTCATTAGAACTTTTTTTGTCATCATATTCAGAAGTAGAACCATAGGTTGGTATGATGTAAATGTTTATTGCAATGTTGCTGCAATTTGTATTAGCTTCAGTCTATCAGAAGCTGTTGTGTAAAAATTGGGGATTATAAATGGACATTTTAAAATTATTTTTTATTATTATTAATTATTTATGTCTTTTATTTAATTATTTATTTTAAATTATTTATGTCTTATAGATGGAATGACGATAGAATATTAAGAAGAAAGGGATTGATTAAAGACTATGTGTTCGCAGATAAGCAAATATTTTTGTTCACAAGATAAATTGGGAGGAGGGAGAGGAGAAGGAGGGGACGTTATTTCTTTAACAGTGTGGTTCAATGTAATTATGTAATTTGTTAATGATTAGTCCCCCCTTTTTCGACGATTAATTTTAGCGTTGTCTCGATCTCTCCTATATGACAATATAGTTTTTTTTTAGTAGAAAAATTATGAATTCTTTTGATTTTTTTTTTTGTTTTTAATTAAACATTAATTTTTTTTTTTTTGTTGATTTCGGTTTTGGTCTATAATTTTTTTGTATTTTTTTATGACTTTTATACATACTTATATACGCTTATACAAAAAGTATATTATGTATTATTATGTAGGGTTTTAAATTAAATTATTTTTATATTTACCAATGTTGATTTTATATGGTAATGGTGCCTTACAGTTAAAAAGTAATAAAAGGAAGACACAAAAAAAATAAAAAAGTATATTTTTACTTTGTTTTATTACGAAACTTTATATTATATTTATATACACAGTATGTAAATGTTTTTTTTATGTTGCATGTATAAAAATATATAATTTACTTATGTACATAGATATATATATACGTATACGAATAGCTGAATATGGATTATACTATATACATAATATTTGATAATTTGGATATAGCCTAAGTTTCTAATTTTTATTGTTACTCTTTTATTTCCTAGTTTTCGTTATCAAATATTTTCGCGCCATTTTTTGCATAAAGAAAATTCTTCTTATAGCACTTCTGTTATAGCAGTTATATGAGCAGAAATATAGCCTACAATAACGAAAACATCACTGTAGATAACCGAGCGATACAACGTGTAATCAGTTTTAAATATCTCGGCTCTTATGGTTACATGAAGACTGGACTTCTGATAAGGAAATCAAATGCAGATTAAAAATTGCTATAGAAATGTTTTTTGTAAGTGTAGGAAAATATTAAATAATCGTGATGTCAACATTAACTTAAGATTACAATTTCTTAAATGTTTTGTCTGGTCAGTTTTATTATATGATGATGTAGAGGTCTGGAAACCCAAAGTTCTCAAATAAAATCAAACATAATTTGATTTTATTTGAGATGAAATAATTTGAGATGTGAACGTATAAATGTCTGTTAAAAGATATCTTCGATAGAATATGTATCCAATATGGAAATTCTACAGAGGCTGCAGAAAGAAAGGGAATTACGTACATTTAATAATTAAAAAACGAAAAGTAGTCTATTTTGGCAATATAATGCGAGGAACAAGAAGCTGAATTACTACAGCTTATTGTCGAAGGCAGAATAGAAGGAAGACGAGGAGTAGAAAGAAAGTAACTATCATGGTTGAAAAATATTAGCGAGTGGACAGATTTGCGCACATTTGGAGACTTAGTTCATACAGCCACAAATAGAATGAAATATGCCAACATTCTAACCACCTTAACATAAAATTAACAAATCGATAACCAGCCGGCATCAGAAGTAGAAAAATGATTTCATCATCAAAGCGAAGGACCATATTATAAAAAGTTGATTATATTAAAATAAATTCTTTGTTTGTCTTATCTTTTGCAAGAAAAAATAATTTTTTTTAGTCTTTAAATTAATTTTTGACTGATTTTGTAGATCTTGTAAATAACGTGGATTAATTTAAGATACAAATCTACTTTTTTTTTATAACATTGTAATTTTATTGTATTGTAAAGGTTTATGATTTAAGAATAAGGTTTAATTTGTATTTTAGTTAATAGATAAAGCAATTTTCATTTCAATGCTGTTGTTTTGTTTTTGTTTGTTAAATTGGAATTAATTTTCTCAGTTCCATGAAAATAATTATCATATGCTTTGTACTATAATAGATTCGTTGGTACATAGCTATCTAATTTAAGTTTTATATGAAAAGAAAATATATTGTAAGAAGGGTATTTCCACCATATTACCATATATGAATGCCATAAATTGATTAATAAAAATTTTAACTTATAATCTGGAAGCATATTTTATTAAATTCTTAAATCAGTAATTTCTTCTTTTATGTCGCATCAGTTGACATTTTTTCTACGTGCGTATTTGTTGATCGTTTTGTAGTATTTATTTTGAATCATCCTATTTTTCAGTTTTTTTTGACGTTTTGTATCTGTTCGATCTGTTCTCTATTCTTCAAATAACAGGACGTCTGATTCTAGTAGTGATGTCAATTTATAATTGAATATTTCTAAGCATTTGATTATAGCATTTGTCTTTGAGATACATTTGTGGTTTAATGTAAAGGTTGTTAATTTTATATAAAGTTATTACAAAATTACATATTTTTGATATTTGATGCTAAATAATCAACTACTCACATTTTAAATACTTTAAAATTTTTAAGTAAGCAATTTTACTATCTGAACTGATTGAGATAGTAATGGATTTATCTTTCCAATTTTTTTTATGATAAATTTTTGGAGTCAGATCGAGGCAAGGGGTTGGAGGATGTATGGAAGGTACAAAAGTGCCCAAAAAAAAATTATTTTTATAAATGATCAATTTTACCGTTAACTATAGGTCCTAGACCTATAATTATCACACGGGATTTTGATCGGATCAAGGGGTCGGGTACCTCTCATATAAAAGTGCCGAAAAAAATCGATGTTTTTCCAAATTTCTATATAATATAAGTAGGTAAAGTAAGTATCATATTTTGGGGGTTCCTTTGCTGAGAAAACTGCTAGGCAATTTTACAAGATTCTTGAAAAACAAGAAAGATATGGATGAGGAGCATCTATCAAACATCTAACATTGAAATTTTCCGAGAGGTTTTTTTTTGAATGATGAGGTATGCGCATCGATTTTATACATTAATTGTAATATAGTTTATTTTTTTCCGTAACAAGATTATTTGCACTTAAAAAGTTATAGAGTTTCTTAATTTTGTAGCTTAGCTTGTTAGATAGTTAATTGTAGTATGTAATAAAGAGGAGAAATATAAGGGCCACTGACTTTAATTTTAAATGTCAAATTGAGTAAAAATTCCTTAATTATTTAAAAGTTTTTTTGAATATGTGTGTATGTATTTATTTTATGTGTATGTATGCTATATTTAATTATTTAATAGTATAATTGTATTAGCGAAAAACAAAAGAAAAAAAAATTAACCAATGCTTTTTTGTTTAAATTCAGTTTTGAAAAGTAGTTGTCTAATTCCCCTTTTCCAGATTTTCCGTTTTTTTTTTTTTTTTTTTTTTTTTTTGTGGCTTCTTTTTAATAAAATCTGTGAACCGTGATATATGTTTGAAATAACTTTTTTTTTTCCACTTTTATTTTTCTTTTTTTTTTTATTAGGGTGGGAACTTAACATTTTAAATTTAAAGGGATCAAGAAAAAACCTTAATTTGATTTTAAAAGAACGAATAAAAAATTATAATAAAAAAACAAAAAAAAAAAAAAAATTTTGTTTTTATAAAAAAAATCATTTTATTCATATCTAATATAGTCTTCATAAGCCACAATGGAGGAGGCAATGAAAAAAGAAAAAAAATTACTTCAGGTTTTATTCACCGTAATGTTAAATTAAAAAATATTTAGTACTAATTTTGGTTAAATTTTTGAGTTTTAAATTCATAATTTTTTAATACATACAGTGATGCTCAATAAATACGAAAAGAGAATTGTATCAAATTCTTAACTTTGTTTTTAAAATTCTGATTTTGCACGATTTCGAGTTGTGTAAAACTCTTAGAATATAGGTGACATTGGGGCTTCCATATCTGGCTAATTAGGATCTTCCAAACAATTTAACTTATGTTTGTCCTTTTTTATAACGACACAGCGAGGGACGTGTATGAGAAATAGCTATTCTTTTAAAAATTCATAACAGTAAAAAAAAAAAGCAAAAACAAACAAACAAACATATATTTTGTAATCTTTAGTCTAAGTTGAACTAATCGCGAGGATCAATAAAATATGATAACTTTTAGTTGACATTGCAATGTCATAAGTGATAAGACGTTTGAAATTGTAATGTCATAAGTGATAAGACGTTTAAAAATAACGAAAATATTTATAATACAACAATACAAAATACAGTTGTTTTCATAAAAAATTAAAATACGTCCTCAAAAGATTGATATTGAGTATTTATTGTTAAAAAAAAACTACAAACTTTAATCTTTCATTTGAGGTTTTTAGGGGGTGGTCATTCCAATAATTAAAAGAAGTCATAATCTTAAAATATATTGTTAACATTGAATTTATATTTCTTAAGAAAAATCTAATTACTTATTTGAAGTGTTCTAAAATATCTGATTACCGCACTTTAAATATGAATTTCTAAAATGATGTTTTATATATTATGTAAAATTATGTGTGGTCGAGGGGGATACGAAATCTCGATTTGATTTTTAATTTAACTTTTGATAATCTCACTTTTTAAAATCTTCCTTTTTTTTTAAATTGCGTTGTAGTTTTGAATTTATAAAGGCGCGCGCGCGTCCTAATAAATTGAAATTTCAGAAATAAAAATATACGTTTGAAATTCTTGGAATTTCCTATGAAAAAATCTACAGGTTAAAACATGTAATTAATGATCTAATGATTTATGTTGATATAATTATTTTAAATCAATTTAAAATGTTGTTGTTGGTAAATGTTTATGGATTAGTGACCGAGATGGGTAAATAATTTCTAAATGTTTTGGACAAGGTTGAAAAAAAAATTTAAAACAGCGAAATAAGTAATAAAATATAAAAAAGCTACTATATAAAAAAAAAAACGAAAAAACAAAGAGAATAATTAAAAAGAAAAACAGGAGAAATATAAATGAATTAAATTTTTTTCGAAAAAGAATAGGCCAAAATAACAAAATAAATTAATTTGACAAAACTTGGAAAATATTTTTGTTTTCGTTTATAGTGTGGTTCATGTTATATCATGGTTCTTTTGTAGGGACGAAATCCGACTGAAAAGTTGCGTTCAGGTTCAGGTTCGGTTCAGGGTTCGGGTTCAAAATTAAAAAAAAAAGTACATGGTACAAGCTCTTTTTCGTAAAAAATCTTTTATTTAATTTTCAAAAAAAATTTTCCTAGTAGGAACTATATAGTAAGTTGATCTGGGACATTCACTTGAGTAAAGTCAAAATAATAAGAATATCTAACATAAATTTTTATTTTTAAATATATTATGTAAATTTTATAAATAAAGGTATCTAACTTACTTATTCACCGATTTATTTGCCAACATTTGAATTAAAAACAATACAATTCGTTACATAAAAAAAAACAAGTCGACTCGCGAGTCGCGACTATTTTTTAAGTTTTTTTTTGTTTTTTCTTGCGGTTTTCTATTCAATACGAATTCGAATCGCATCAAAATTTGGCTTCAGGTTCATTGGGTTCAAATTCAACAAATTACAAAAACTGGTGAACCGAATCGGTTTTTGGTTTGGTTTCGGTTTCAAACCCTGCTATTTTGTTATTTATTTAAAAATAACGCGGTTTCATCGGTTTTTTATTATGATTTTTTTGAATTTTCAACATTAAAAATTGAGATTAAAAATGTCGAGATTTTATACTGCTCTCAATTTTGTTATTGTGGTTAGTTTATTATTCATATAGAAACTTTATATTGGTTTTTGTTCTTTTCTATACTGTTTTTAGTTACAAAAAAAAAACAAATGTTGAGCTTTAGAGTTAAGAGAGTCGAAGTCAAATTGTAGTTAGTATTTAAATAATAATAATATTTTAGAATTTTGCTTCAATTTATTATTTATATATACATATATATATATTTTCCATTCTTTAGCTAGAGTTTCGGTTCTAAAATTAGTTGACTATCTAACACAATATTTAACATATTTTGTCTATGATATGTATGTAATGAATTTAAAATTCCAACAAGCTTCTAGAGATCTTCTATGCACAATAAAAACAATCCAGGATAGAATATCCGGCACCAAAAAAGAAAAATAGACGTACCAACTTTGTATTGTACGATAGTAGGAGTAAAGGCAAATAAAGGATATACGTATTTTATTTTTAATTTTGACATTTTATTGGGATTTAATGACGTTTTTTAAGATATATATATATATACAGTTAGTGTAGTATTGAAGTATACTATATAAGACTTAGTATTAAAGTTATTTCATATGAAAAAAAGGTGAATCCCACACCCAATCATCTTAAATAATGTACAAAATATTCAATATGTTGTGTATTAAGAGTCTAAAAAAACATCATTCAGGATGCCTGTTTACATGTCAAAGGAGTGGCATCCTCTTTATCCATTTTAAGAAAGGGGTTTTTAAAATCTATATATATAATTTGATATTTTATGTATAGTATTTTTTTTAATTTAGTTATGGTCAATTAAATTGTAGTAGGGCAGCATAATAGGATTTTTTTTTTGGTGAAAAAATGACATATTCACATTTACTTATTTTTTATATAAATAGTTTGGTAATTTTTTTTTTTTTTATAAAAAAAAAAAACCTTTAATATTTATTATATTTTAATTTTATGTCTGTCCATTTGTTTGTCAGGTTATTTTTAATTTATATCAAAAAAAAAAGAAAAAATGAGTGAAAACATAAAGGATATCATGAAATAACTCCACAACCCAGAAATACAATAATTCCTCAAAAATGTTTCATGTTTTTTTTATGCGGAGTTATTTCAGATTTATTTCATTTCGCTTGCGCTGCGTTCTGGGCGCCCACCGCCTTTGCGTCGGCTGTATTCGTGGTGGCTGGCCAGACTTCGACGGTATCAGAATATGTTCTATTCTATAGAATATGTATACATATATGTATATATTAGGTTATTCAGAATTGGGAGGAATTTTATAGTTGGATTCAAAATCAGGGTATTCACTTTTTCCAGAATATGTATATGGGAGATTCTAAATTAGGAGGAGTAGGGTCTCTATAGTCGACCCCTTACGGTATAGCCCTTTACTGTGTTAAAATATAATTTTTGGCTTAAAACAAAATGTTATAACATTGGATAGTAAAAAACAAAATTTATTTATATAAATAAATTATAGGGTTTCAATAATTTGTTTAGATTGAGTTTGGTGGCGGCAGACACTCCTGTTTAAACATCTATAAAAATTGTTCAAAATTAGAAAAATTGTGTTGGGAAAATTTATTTTTGAAATTTTTCCGAATTTTTCACATTTTAGATTATAATTTTATTTTTTTAATTTGTACATTCGGATTATAAATGCCTCAAATCCTCTGAAATCTATCTTTTTTTTAATTGATTTAAGTTGGTTCTACAGTTCAAAATTTTACCATATTAATCGATTATCTTTCCACTAGTGCTTATAAGCAAGCTAAAGTGCTTAAAGATATCAATTATTGTTAGTGATGTATTATTTTATAGTGATTAATAAAACATTAGGCCGAAGATACAGTAAATCTGACGGAAAAATCAAAAGAAAATTTAACAAAAATTTAAATTTGAATTGAATTGTTCTAACTGTTATTGTAATAACGACAAAAAAATTTGACTTTTTGCATTTGCATTTAATGATGATGACTATTGTAATTTTCGTATATTGCATAGAATTTGATTAATAATAAAAGATCATATAAACACGATATCTATAGCGGATTCAATTGATAATATTATATAATGTACGAAATGTTATATTTACTATATAAAAGTTGTCAATATCCTGTCATTTCATCAAGAATATTATTTAGAATATCTACTTTAAATGTTAAATAAAATAATGCAGCTTTCGGTTCAGTGAATACCGATCACTATAAATAAAAATAAGCAACTTCTTTTATGTACTTTACTACTTGCTCTATTATTAGCAAGTAGAAAGAATGACAATTAATTTTTAACACCAAATGAACGCTAACTGACTAAAATTGTACAGTGTGTTAACAAATTGTGAGTAAAACTGAAGAGAAATATGTACAAAGCTGCAGTTAGACCAGCTCTATTACATATATGAGTTAGAATATAAGGAGTCAAGTAAAATTTGCGAGTGAAAGGTGAATGTTGCAGGAATCGGCGTGTGTCGAAAAGAGCTGAAGGCATAATAAGACGAAACAAACCCATATAAGAAAAGATGACATAAGTAAAAATGAAATAACGCGATTTGACAACTTAAGACTTTGGTGATCGCAGTCTTTAGAGTTTGAAGTGTCGAAGTTAAATACGAAAAAGACTATGGACTATAAAGACTATATGTCAATTACCTTGAAAAAAACCAAGTTGCTGAAAGTAAATACAAAAACTTATAGAGCTATAATAAGATTAAGAGGTTGTAAATTATAATGAGCGAGCAAAGTTGTGTAACATTGCAAGAATTTTTTAAATTATTAACATCATATTTAAAGTTAGCTGTGTCATACGAATTTCTGCACTCTGTTTTGGATACATCTTCGGAAAATAGACAAGTAAGGTAATACCGTAAATCCATTTGCAAAGATTGAAATTTTCTCCAAAAAAGGATTGGGGTATCTATTACATACATTTTTTAGATCTTTTGCGGATATCTTCAATAATAAGATAATATTTCCTTAAAAATATTATAAGCAGAATGATAAGTATATTGTGTTTTTAAACATTATAATGGATACGTACAAAAATTTTAGAGTTGACAGGGGTAACTGTATTCTATTTTCCTTGTTTTCATTTAAAAATCTTTCATATAAATAGGGAAATAATGAATTATATATAGAACTTAGGGTGTTATGGTTACATGAACTTACACTCGATCCAATATTGTATGTATATATATATATATATATATATGTATAATAATATGCTAATGTAATATCTATGCATATATGTTTAATTATAGTGAAAAAAAAAATCTTTTTATTTTCTTTACATTATTTTAGATGCTATTTATTGGATTTTTTTTTTCTATCTACTAACTGATATTCTAACT
Source organism: Poecilobothrus nobilitatus (assembly GCA_947095535.1). Taxonomy (NCBI): domain Eukaryota; kingdom Metazoa; phylum Arthropoda; class Insecta; order Diptera; family Dolichopodidae; genus Poecilobothrus; species Poecilobothrus nobilitatus. The sequence goes on along the minus strand of OX352775.1, from coordinate 11,906,754 downwards.
TGGGGTTTTGTTTTTTCCTGATTCTTCAATTTCACAGTTTATATGAGCGAATTTAATTTTTTTTTATTTATGAGTTCATAAGAAAGAAAACAAAAAAAAATAAGTATTGTATAAAAATTTTGGTAAGGTAAGATATGGTAAAGTAAGGTGGGGGTAAGGTAAGATCTATTTATATATATAAATTTCAGTGTTCTGAAGTTTTCTGTATCAGTTTGATATGTATTTGCTGTATTTTGTTTACAGTTAAACTGTTAAAGTATTAATCAATAAGTGTAACGGTACCAAATATGGTGATTTTACCTTTTTAATTTAATACACAGTACAAAATACTTTTGAAGTATCGAACTTTCAACTTTGTGCGTAATTTTGTGCATAAATTTATTTTTGTGTAGTATAGAGAGAGGGTCTACTTACGAAAGAAGGTAATTTTAAATATAAGATTTTTTTTATATGATTTTATATTAAAATTATCGGTATCCTTTTATTTGTTTGCCACGACGCACCATTACCAAGGCAACGTCTCCAACGAAGAGTACACAAACTGAGCACTCTTTTATATTAACTTGTCGGTGTCTATTGGTTTATGTATTCGTTTGGTTACCTTTATACAATTTCATATTGAAAAAAGCTTTGGTGGTTACCTTTTACTTTTTTAGACTTTTTTTATATTTAAACAAGTAAAAGTAACAGTAAGTCGATGCAACCGACTTATTTATACCCTACACCTAAAAAATTCAAATTAAATTAAAAATCCATAAGTTATTTTAGTTAGGTATTTAATATAACTAAGCTAAAAAAATAAATGCTTTTACAACCTTTGTACAAAATTTCAGATTTCTATCTTTATTAAATTCGAAAATATGCTTGTTAGGTTTTGGGAAGTGTGTGAAGGCACGCGGACCACCACCCCAATTCATCTCAAATTTTGGAGACATCAACAGGGTAAAACATTCTTATATCAAATTTCAAGTTTATATATTTGTTAATTTCGAAGATATGCTTGTTTGGTTTTAGGAGTTGTATGGGAGGTACCCGAACAGCTACTCCAATTCATCTCAAATTTTGGACAAATCAGGGATTCAGGAAACAACACCCTAGTACCAAATTTGAAGTTTCTATCTTTATTAATTTCGAATATATGCTTGTTCGGTTTTGGGATTTGTATGGGAGGTACCCGAACTACCACTCCAATTCATCTAAAATTTTGGGGATATCAAGGATTCAGAAAAACACACCCTCGTACGAAATTTTAAGTTCCTATCTTTATTAATTTCGAAGATATGCGTATTCAGTTTTGGAAGTTGTATGGGAGGTACTCGAACGCATGGTCCGATTTCGCTCATTTACAATACCCGCCTTACCTTAGTCATTGTTAACCTACAGTATAAATTTTATCAAGACAGCATCATTATTTTTTGAGTTATCGTGCGTACGGACGGACGAACGGACGGACATCGCTAAATCGACTCAGGCGGTGATCCTGATTCAGAATATATATACATGTCTATACCTAACTCGCTTCCTTTTGGTGGTTACAAACACCATACCAAAGTTAATACACCCTATACTTAATGTGTAGGATATAAAAAGAGTGTTAAAAAAAGTGAAAATAAACATACTATAGATACTATAAGCGTATGAAATATCAGAATATTGTCAGAAAAAAAATCCTACAAAGTTAATTTTCTTTGTTGCTTATAAGTCCATAATTCTTTAATGCTATATAAATTAAAAAATTAAAGAACCTTGCAAAGCTTTTGAGATTATTTTACTGATTTGTAATTTTACACCGAACCTTAAATGATTTGTGAGGCTTTTTTATTATCTTAGATGAAAGTTTGAGTTACTCAAAATCTTGAGTCGACGTCGAATGCATAAATATGAGCTTAAACTCAAGTTTCAATTTTTCAAACAAAAACTAAGTGTGAGATTGTAGTTCAAGCTCAGTTTTAAGAATTCGGCCCCTAATGTTTCAATAAAAAAATACTATTTAGAAAAACGTTTTTTTTTACATTATTTTATTTTCAATTTTTATGCTTATCTTTAGACAAGATATGGCACTAAAATTTATCATAATCATCTTTGAATATATGAATAAATGGGTCCATATTTTTTACATTTGATTAACATCGAAAAAAAAAGAATCAAGTTTAATCGCAATAACTTTTATGAAGTTTGGTTTATTCTATAGCCCAAGAGAGTCAGGCTTGTTGAACATCTCTTAGAAGTTAATGAAGCTATAGAAATCTGAAATTTTGTAAAAGATGATCAAAATTTATGGAAACACAGGTATATTTTATGTTACAATTATGCAATTAATTTGGCTGTTAACAATTTATTTCAAATCTCATCCTACTCTTTTGTTATTCTGTCAAATTGAGATGGAAAACATAATGAAATGTGAAAGTTGGAGTGGAAAATTTGATGAAAACAAAAATTAAAATCTAACTTGAAAGGTAAGGAAAAAATAGAAATTAAATTAACAGATATCATAAACCAAAAATTTTAAGTGTAAACAACCAAGTATGTTCCATTTATGTTTAGCAAAATAGTAAAAAAGAAAGGCGGGATTCATTGTTTTCTTACAGTCCCACTCCCAATTCAATGTTTCCGCATTCATTCCTTATCCTTTCCTATCCCTGTACTCCCAATATACTACGTCAACAGGTAAGGATTTCATCCGATTATATTGGCTAAAGAGAGCAGGTGGGTTTAGTTAGTAAGAATCTGGCACTATACCAATGGGAAATTTTTTGTGTCTTTGGAAGATTCCCACCTTCCAGTTGTTTTTTTAATTAATTTATTTGTAAATTGAATTTAGCTTTGTACATCAGCGGTTATAAATTGTATTGTAAAATGTACGCGTAACTATCTTATATTTTTAGTAGATAATATTCAAAAATCAAATAACTAATTTGAGTATTTTAATTATTATATTCTAAGTTTCAAAAAAAAAAAAAAAAAATTAAAGGCAATCAACATTCATTACTTGCAGTTGTATATAAAATTTTTATATTGAAAAATCTTCACACCTGATTTTCTATGATTTTTGTTTTTTTTTTTTTTTCATTTTACGGTTACGATTTTTCACTATCTATAGATTATTATCTAAAGATTTTTTTTTTTTTTTTTTTTTTTTCTATTTTTGTGTCGTTTTGTGGACGCATGCACATTAATGTGAAGTTCAACAGATGTTTTATTACTTAAAATTTTATCTTCCGCTGGAAAAAAAAAAAGAAAAAAGAATGATCAAATCGGAAGATCTTTTTTTTTTTTTCTATTGGTTATGGACATTAAATAGAAATTAATTGATTTTAAAGTGAGTTTTTTTTTTTTTTTGTTTTGTTTTCATCCTGTGTATCACATCACTTCCTAATGCAAATCAATTCATTCAAATTTGTTCTGAAGTAAAAAAAGAAAGAAAAAAAAAAAGTCTTTTAAAGCTATTAAATCACCAAAACCCCAAAAGTAAGAAGAATAACAAGGAAAACAAAAAAAAAAAACAAAAAAAAAAGGATTAGTAAAGTTTCTGGGAATAAAATAAAAAAAAAAATTACTTAAAATAAAATATACCTATGTACATGTAATAATAGGTATGTGTAATATAAATACAAAAAATAAAAAAAAATTACAATGGGTTTACATTAGGGTTTTTTAATGGAAATTAAAAAATTGAATTTAACTTTTACCACATTTTTTGTTTTTTTGTTCATTCCATTAAAGATCCAGATACACTTCTTTTGTTTTTTGTATTACCTTTGAAAAATTTTGCTTACCTTTAATTTTTCAGATTTATTTTAATAAGTAATAACTAATCCCATAACCTTCTCAATCACACAGTTGTTTTGTTTTTTTTTTTTTGAACCTTTAATTCCGATCAGTGTTTTTATGCGTTCCTGTATAGGTATCACATATTTTTTCTACCCCATTTATTTTTACATACGCTCTAAAATATAAATTCTTCAATAGGATTGAATGCATAAAACTTTAGATTGAACACAAATCTCACTTTTTCAAAATAAACTTTTCCTTTCGGATCAAATTCTTTTTAAACAAAAAATCTTCTTAATATTCGAAGAATATTTTCCTGTTGTCTTTAAAATTCGAAAATTTTATAAGTTCAAATTCTAATTTAATATTTTTTTTATTTTGAAAAACATTGTGAAACATTGAAAAAAACTTCTGTAGTCATGTATTTAAAAAAAAAAAGAATAAAAAATTAAAAACAAAAAAAAAAAAAAATCCAATTGAAAATGGAAATTTATCGGTTGAATATAAATCTTGGGAATAATTTTCAAGTGCATCAAAAATTTCAAAATTAATTTACTGTCAAGAAAAAAAAAAAGAAAAAATAGAAAAAAAAATAAATAAAATAAAACATTCGAAACTAAAAAATTAACTATTTATGAGTTTAATTCCCAGATATTGAAAGGTTGATTTGATATACTTTGTTTTTTTTTTTTTTTTTTTTTATTACATTAAAAGCTTAATTTTATAAATCTAAAAAAAAAAACAAAAAATATATATATGTATATAACAAAAAAATAACCGGAAGTATATTTTTCTTTTAACTTTCTCGTACAAAAATTATATTTGAGTTATTAGGTAATATCCAGAAATGAACGCTCGTTAATAGAAGAAATTAATCGTTGTTAATTAAATTAAAAGCAAATTAACATGGACTAAAACGAAGGATTGTGCTAGGTAGTATGTTATATAGCTTTTGTTATCATTAATCAAATATAGGATTAAATTTCATTGACATATTAGCCTATATCATATCTTAAGGTTAAGATTTACTCAAAAAATCCAAAAAGTTGGTATGCAGACACACATTTCATTGAATTTGTTATCTTTATAAATTCAACTTATATATATATATATATAAGTTATATTATATATTGTATTTATATATATATATATATATATATATAGGGTGACGTTCAAAACTCCAACATATCAAAATCCCGACATATCAAAATCCTGACATATCAAAATGCAGCCATTCAAAATCCCGACATTAATGAAAAATCCGATTTTTTATCCTATTTTATATATATTAGAACTATTTAAACCGCTATGATGCCAAAAGATAGCTTTATAAACCAATTTTAAAACGATATACATATCATTAGTACAGGTTGTCTCATTTGATGAGTACAGGATGTTTAAAAACAAAAATTTAATTTTTTTTTTTTGAAATTTTTTTATATAACGGTACTTTTTTTTGTGAATAATTGTTTTCTTTCCTTTCACTTCTTTCAAATAACCTTTACTGGCTACTTTAGGCCTCTTAGTTTTCAAGTTATGGTAAAATGTTACTATGTCAAATGAGCTGTTGTGGACATATTATATAAGTAAAAACAATAATTAGGATTGGATTTCAGAGTTGGTTTTCAAAATCAGGGTTATACACTTTTACCAGAATATGTATATATTATTTATTTAGAGGGGGTTTTGAATGGCGTGACTTTAAATGGCTGGGGGATTTCCTTACAGATTCTTATATATATACATATAATATAATACATATAATTTCTGAAAGAAGTTCTAATATTACAAATCATATTTAATATTATTCGAAAATCATATTTAATATTATTCGATAATATTTAATATTATTCGAATTTAATATTATTTCGAAAGAGGCATTTTGTGGTAAGAATTTGTCTTCTAATATCAAAAACAAATTCAGAAAACTGTTTTTTTTTTTTAATTAATAAGCATTGCTTGTATAAAGGTCCGATTTCCAAATAGACTCAATTTCGAACTAATACCCCATTCCATTCTGTATAATATCACTAGTGAAAAAATGTTAGCTTCTTTTTTGATCAACGAAAGTTTCCCATCAGCAAAAATTGAAATTGCGTTAGTGGAAAAATTAACTCTGGTTGTATAGAAATAATTTTTTTTCCGATTATTCGAACTTACCTTCAAAAATTTTAAAAGTAAACAAAATTTAAAAAAAAATATATGTGCTTAATATGTATAGAATATGAATGATGGCAGATTTAGGTTAGGATAAACTAGTTCTATTAAATAAAAAAAGCATTATGAAAACTGATGAATATTAATTTTACAACATTGGAACATTAGAACAAAATTAAAAAACTGTTACTACTGCTGTTGAAGAGAAACATCAGAGGAACAACTATTGAAAAGGATTAAACTCCGACAGCGGAATGTAACGTCATAGAAGAAGCGTTAAGATACATATGTGTCAAAAATATTTTTCTACGATTTCAATACTTTTCTTATGGGCTCGTGTTGTATGAGGGAATAAAAAAAAAAAAAAAAAAAAAATTATTTTGTGTTTTTTAAGAATTAAAAATCAATTTTCATTTGTTAGGAAATTGTAAACGCAAATGATATCAGATATAAGTAATTGTGTGAGAACACGTCATATTCTTTGTAATATTTTGACTTTTTCTTTTTTTTTTTTTAAACAGTTGGTATAAATCTATAGGTACCCTATTTAAGTTTTGGTTATTCTTACAGGAAAAAAAAACAAAGAAAACCAAAAAAAAAAATGAAAGAAATCAAAATAATATTATCATATGTATTTTAATGATCAGTTCATTATTTCATTATGATTCAAACTAAAAAAAAAAACAAAAGTTAATATATGAATTTTATTTTTACATAATTCAATTAAATAATGTTTTAATAATCTTAAGATTTATTTCTTGTTTTTTTTTCATAAGAGTTGTGAGAAATGAGAATAATAGAAAGATACTGAGCAATTTTCTTCACTAATAACATGGAGCCCTTGTCCCCTGTCTTCAAAGATTTAAACTTATATTTGTCTGAAACAATTAATTTTGTATATTAATTTTTTGATTGATCCACTTGGAACTATATGCAAACTCATTCGGTAAACCGTTCTACCACAACCTTAGCGAGCTCTCTGAACTTCTCGAGTTGGATATAAAATCATAAACAATCTTAAAACACAGGTCACGTGAGTGCGGTGATATCAAAATGGTGCAATCTAGTGCTAATTGAGGCCTTCCCGCAGCAACGTGAAGGTCACCACCCTACCTACCGTATGCAAACCACTACCTATCATATGCAGAGAATCTGAAATCTGAATTTGTTAATAGAATTGATTTTAAAAGTTTTGTTACAAAAATGTTTTGTACAAAGAGGAGGATTTTTTTTGTTTACAAATTTCTATATTTTAATCAATTATTAAATTAATTTACCTTGTTATACGTTTGATTTTTGCACCTTAACCCTTGTGTATTTTACTGAAATCTTTAATACAGTTGTTTAACTCTATAATCATGATCGTCATAACAGAACTGTAAAACTAGAAAGAGTAAAGTTTAACCAAAATATTTTTTTTTTGCTTTTTAACTTCTATTTTATTTAACACCTGTATCTGATTTATAAAATGTGAACCCTATAACAATTTAACACTTGATATTAAGTAAATAATTTGACAATTTGTTAAGTGATTTGTAGTCAGAAATCCTTAGATATCTGCCGTTTATGTGTATTTATACACTTTCAGCAAAGTATTGATCGTTTTAGAACCTTGAAATGAAATCAAAATACGTGAACCGTTTCAGTCTATATGGTTCACACCGTTTCTTATTTTAAGTTTTTTGGCAAGTAAAGTTTGAATGGTTATCTAGTCTATACTAAAGTATTTTCTACTATATGCAAACCTATCTCTTTTTTGACCGAACAAATTTGTACATTATTTCTGATTGTTGCGTTGCGCACATACCCAGGGTACGTTTGTTATTAACCTAAGTGCTTTTTAGTTTGGAACGGCTACGATTGTTTCTAGATTTGATACACTGGTTGATAATACCTGATAATTCAATTCCGTATGTCCAAATTGATTTCAAAATGCATTTGTAAATCAAAGCCTTATTTTACACAGATAGTATCGATTTTTTATTTAATAATCAGTCCATATTATTTAGTTTAACTGGAAGCTGTTGTGTACGCCATGTTACCTTTTGATCCTGGGTGAAGTCCAAGGTATATAGCTGAATTTGCCTGCGAGAAATGTCGATGCCGTTTAATTTCATAGCTGAGCGGCGACAGTAACCTTTTTTTTAATGTGAAATTGATATGCACTGATTTGGCTTCATTGGTTTTGATTCTCCATTTTTTTAACCATAGCTGTATAAGTCATCCAACGCGTTTTGCAATTTTTCAGATGCATTTTCTGAAATAGTACTAGAAACTAACTAAAATCACCGTGTCGTCAGCATAAGTTACCATGGGTTATTTCATTATTTCTGGGAAGATCTGCTTTGTATATTAGGTAGTAGAGTATTGGTCCCAATACACACTGTCTTGTGATACTTCCAGAAAAGATATTGAATAGCAGTGTACATTCTTTATTGTATTTGACAGTTAATTTTCTATTAGTTAAAATATTTTTTAAACAATTTTCATAAAGATTTCTTATTAACTACACTTTTTAGGTTTCGGAAGCTGTCATGTTTGATTTACTTAACTCTAAAACCTATAATTATAAGAAAACTGGGAGGTTCAATAGAACAACCAACAATATTTTCAGGAATTTCTCGACAAGTAAGATATAATTTATATAGAGCAAGTAGCAGTGTATGAAATTATATTATTATTATTGTAAAGGTTGATGAAATTATTCAGAACAAGGCTGTGGGTGGGAGTAGCTATTATACAAATTATTGATTCTGGTTATATATCTTCAATAATAAAAAGTGTGGTGGAAAGTGTGGATTATAAATAAAGTGTGGATAGTATATTATATATTTTAAGGTAACATTTTAACGGATTCGTTCGGGTATGACACAAACAACTGTTGTTTTTTTTTTTTTTTTATGTTTTTATTTTTTTTTTAAATCAAACATTACTTTTGGACTTTGGTAAATATTGGTTGTACTGTTTTACCAAAACCAAAACAAAAAAAAAAACACAAGCAATTGATTTGTTAGTAGTTTATTTATTTGAAATTAAATTTAATGTTGGTATACATTTTATTTTAATTTTTAATTTCAGTTTTAAAAATGTAAATTGTAAGGTTTTTCTTAAAAAAGAAAAGAGAAAGAAAAGTGATATTTTTCTTTCTTTGTTTGGTTTTTTTCTTTTTTTTTTTCTTTTGTGTAATAGAAATTCTTGTCTATTTAGTGTATTTTTTTTTTTTTTTTTTGATACAGTAAAAACTATTTTCAATAATTTCATAGTTTTAATAAAAATACAAATACGTACGCATATTATGCATATACAATTATACATACAAATAAATAAATATTTTTTTAGTTTTTTTTTCTTATTTTTTTTTTTTTATTTTTATTTTAATTTTCTTTTTTTGTTTTTATTATGAGCGTTGTATTATTATTCTAACACAGGAGGGTATATACATACAACCCATAATATTTAATGTACGATTTATTTTTTAATAGTATAAATTTCAGGTACAATACCTGTGTATATACAGGGTCTGTACAGTTTTATAAAGTATAGCAAAATTTATTTCCAAAAAAGGCAAAAAAAAAAATACAAAAATTATATATGTATATAAAAAACACAATATTTTTTTTCAAAACTTTGTTTAAGACGACGACATATTTCAGAATTGTAACTTAAAATTAAAATCAAAAAGAAGATCAGTGTTTGATTGAACTTAGACCCAGTGCTGTTTAATTTCGCGAAAAATTAAGTCTATATGATGCTTACCAATTAACAAGAAAGAGATTTTGGAATGAACTAAAAATCTTGGGCAAAATTAAATCAAAAATTAAGTTATGTATCATTCATATGTTGCAAAACAATTAAGCTGTAGGTGTAGCAAAAAAACAATAAAGCTAGGCGTTTTGAGGGGCTCTCCCTGTATCGAATTAAAACCTTTTTTTTTCATTTTCAGATTTTCTCATTTCACAAAGCGGGGTATACATAAAACTAAGATAGACTATAATGGACTAAAAGAGAGTGGAATGGAGTCTTCCTAAAAGGCATTGAGATTTCTGGATAAGTGTAAAACAGAGCTATTCGTTTAATAAACGATCACAATGTAACCGCAATATGTTTTATTTACTGGATTTGTGGTATGTTTAGTAACCTACTAAACTTTCCTTTAATATGCTTTACAGATTTCTATAGTATATAGCAGTGGGTTCTTATTAAGAACTAGGAAGTCTGATGTCTCTCAACTCGAAAGTTTTCAAAAAAAAAAAAAGAGAGCCGCTGCCCACCCACCACCTCTACGCAGTTCAAATTCCTAGATGGCATAATTATGGCGGAAATTCGTTTTGTGATTCGAACATCGCAAATGTGAAATTATTTTATACCTCATCTGTTTCATAAAATTGAGAATTATTATATTTTTAATTTACATATATAGGTTTAAGAAGAACGTCAACCACTTCGTTTCATCTTATTCACATAATAAAGAAAAAAGAGAGTTGGTGTTATTGGTCGTGATTTTTCAATAACAAATAAATAAAAATAGCTCTTAAAAAAAGAGTTCGACCTAAATGAAAGAACCAAATTAGAATCAAAGACAGGACAGAGGAAGCAAAACACAAAAAACCAAAGGAAAAGGAAACAAAAGGAAAAAAATTGGAAATTAAATTTAATTGAATTAAGGATTTCAAAAAAAAAAAAAAATAAAGATAATTTTTGAAAACAAAAAAGAATAGTAACTTTTAGTGTTCATCAAAGGATGCAAGGCTTTTTCTTCCTTACATTCCATATTTTTTTAAAAACAAACTAATTTAAAAAAAATGTTACTTGACAACAACACCCTGTATACACAAAAAAAAAAACCAAAATAATCTTTTGTGTTTTGAAAACGCTTTTGAAAGCAAAGTAATCAAATCTCATAAAGAGAAGAGGTAAAAAAAAAAAGTATAGCAAAAAAAAAAATTTAATAAAAAATGAAAAAAAGTACAAGTAAGCCACAATGTAAATTTTTATTATTTTTTTTTTTTAACTTCTTTTAATGGTTATTATGAGTTTTTTTTTTTGAATATATACATATATAAAATATGTAGTCGTATACTTATATACATATAAATAAAAAAAAAAAAAAAACTCTGGATGTTCCACATGGACAACCGAGCGTTACAATATGTGAAATATTCTCTGTTTTCATTTTATTTTTTTACGAGTATATAACGTACATATATATAATATACATATATTATACGTATATATATATATATATATATGTATATACTATTTAAAATAGTAATATATACAGGATGCATTCAAAAATTTGTCAATCAGTATTACTTATATCCATTCTGTTTCTTATAGTTTACACTCATTGTAAGAATGTATATAGAGATTCAATAAAACGGATCACTTTTTTTTTGAATCGTCCTTTTTTCTCGCATTTCAACATTTTTTTTTTTGCTGATATCGATTCTCAGTATATATGGCAAAAGATACAGTATCTGAAATCTATTGGTTTTACAATATAAACCTATGATTTATTTTAATTCTCTTTAGGAGGCGAGATTTTTAATTGAAAAAAAATAATTTTCGTATGGAAAAAATAAAACGCGAATATTCAAAGTTTTGTTGAAGTTTAAAGAGTTTTTGTTGAAGTTTAAGCGAGAACAGTCAATTTCACAAATTCTATATACATTGAAACTTTCATTGTGATGACGGTTCCTAAAAATTTCTTCAAGAAAGTTAGCCTATGACGTCAATACAAATTTTTATAAAAGATCGGCTCCTTGTGATGTCAATGTATTTTATTTGCTTTTCCCTATCACAAATGTTTAAAAATTAAATTTTGAGTTTTTTATTGTTATTATTATATTTTTTTTAAATAGTATTTTCCCCTATAAGTCATTTTTGTCGAATGAATGACTTTTGAGCATAGTTTTCTCTCTTTGTGAAAAATTTTAGGTTAATTGCTATTTATCCGTTTAAAGGTGTTTTTTTTTTTTTTTTTTACGAGGGCCGATGGAAATCATCGAAAGTCACTCGAAAAAAAAAACTGTACAAGGTTCCTTTGGATTGTGTTGGATTTTAACCAACCAAAACCATCCCGTTGAAACCAAACTTTAGGATGGGTCCTTTAATACATATTGATCTAATGTACAGTTTGATTTTGGGGAAAAGGATGAGATTATTTCCATTAGTAAAGTTATTTCCATTAGTAAAGAAAATAAGAAAAGAAAACTGAATTGATAATGCTGCCTAATAAAACCCAATTTAATTATATAGATTCTTCCCACACATCCTTATTTGGTGTATTTTAATAAAGATCCCATCCTAAGAATTTTTAAAAGGATGGTTTAGATAAAATAAAACCTTAGTACTTGTTGTAAAACTGCGTAAAATGGTTTTATTTTAAAAAAAAAACCTAAAACAACCTGTCCTTTTTTTTTTTGTTAGAAATTTACGTTTAAACTTATGATGTTTTTTTTTGTTTACGTTTGTCTTCATTTTCGGTGATAGTGACTGTTATAGTTTTTTCCTGTTCGCTAAATTTATGTTTTTTTTTATTACATACATACATATATTACATACATATGTACATAATGTATTTTACCTTACTTATTCATTTCCATTTACTCAGTTTTTTTTTTTTTTAATTTCAATTTCTTTTGGGGTTTTTATTTTTCTTGAAATTTTTGTTGTGATTTGACCCCACTTAGAAACTTTTATTTATTTATTTTTTTTTTTTTGGAGGCCATTTTTTTTTTTTTTTTTTGTATTTAATATTTCTTATAGTTTTTACTTTTTTTTGAATATAAATCGGACAAATATGGTACCTACTAATTTTTATAAGATGAAAAAGGTTCTTAAAATTTCCTGAAAATTGCTTCATTTATTTTTGTTTTGTTTTTCTTTACCCCTATATAAAACGAAATTCTTAACTTTTTTTTTATTTTATTTTATAATCTAGAACTTAAAATTAAAAAAAAAAGAAAATACAATTACAAAATACAAATACAAAAGAAATAACAATTTTCTCTAAGATCAAGATTATATAAAACAAAAATAAAAGAAAAGGATATTTATAAAAAAAAAACAAAATTATCCCTTTAATATCCTTTAAAGTACAATTTTTCAATTTCTATTATCTACTCGTGTTTCATTTATAATTTTCTTCTAGGAAATTTAAATTTAAATTGAATTAAAGAAATAAAATAAAAAATCTACCAGCCTGTATTAATCTTGTAATTATTGGAAACGAATAATATATGTAGATTTCGAATGTAAGTAGGCGGTAGTACCATATAGTTATGAAAATTTAACTTATTGTGTTTCACGCAGTATAAGTTTAAACTTGGGTATGTTTTTAAACTTAAGTAATCAGCATTGAGCTTTGCATATGGTATTAAGCTTAATGTAGAATTTTGACAGGACTTTAGATTTTTTTTCTTGCGAGGGTAGATGGAAATCATCGAAAGACACTATAGAGTAGCGTAAAACCGAGCACTAGTCCTCTATGAGTGTGTGTTGGATTTTAACCCACTAAACACCACTTTCCTTGACATATAGATTTGATATGACAAATTACGAAGTAACAAAAACTCTTCTTTTATTCATATTTTTGAAGTTTTTTAAAACTACTTTTAAACTACTGAAAATAAAACCATCAAAAATCATTCGTGTTAGAGAAATCTTCTATTTATTATTCTGTTCTAAAAAACCGAGTTTAATTCTAAAGAATGATTGTATAATATAAAAGTGTAGCAACTTAATTTCGAACGGAATAGAGAGTCCATCCGTCATGCAGAGCATAATTGTACGAGTATAGTTAAAATGCAACTTTGAAACACAAAATCTTTATGTCACCAGGATAACATTTTTATTCATAATTTAATTTGATTTTAGATGAATTAAGTGATCCTACCTATCTCACCTGTCTTCCAATACATTTGCAAAGTGACATAATAATCCCTTAATGATATCATCGTTAATTCCATGAAAAAATTTGGATTTTAAATATTCAAATTAAGTTTGAAAAGCAATTTAATAATGGGGTGAAGTTATACGTTTTAAAGAAGTTATAACCGAGCAAAGCAATTTTATATCATTCGCGATTTGAATTCGTATTAGAAGATTGATTTTGAACATAATTTTCTATCTTGTAAGATATCTCATTATCTTATCGAAAAGGCTTCTCTTGCAAGCACGGACGGTACGTGTTGAAACGAGATTGAATATCGGATTGAATTACTTTTGGCGATTTTCTAATAATTTTCTCTTTTATTGAATATTGTAAAGCTCTGAGATAAACAAAATTATTAAAAACGTTAGTTTACACCTTAAATTAACTTATAATTAAAATTTTTGTACTGCAGTAAAAAATGGGTATTAAAGAAGTTTTAAGTTCAGATTTATTTTTTCAAAGATTGAGTTTAAATTTTTCAAAAATTATTAGAGTACTGAAGAAAAATTAAAATTAAAGAGAAGCCGGCACAATATAATGATATTTTTCTAAATAAATGGTGGTATCGAAATACAAATATAGTTCCAAATCTATGATTTTTAAATAAATATGGTTCGTGGATTTGGAACCATATACCATTCTATGTGTTTCCCAAAATTTGTGATTCATATGTGTACGATATAAAAAAAAATTTAAGAACAACATTGACATTTTTCTTCGAAGTTCCCCACCAAATTTTTACACCCATCCACCTTAAACCCAAATTTCCTAAACCTTATTTTCCCAAAAATCCTTCTTACATCCTTATCTCTAAAACCAAACTATACATTTTGCATTAAAGGTCCCATCCTAAGGTTTGGTTTAAAAGAACGATGGTGTTTAGTTGGTTAAAGTCCAATACTACCTCAGAGGAACTTCGTGCAAGTTCCCTAAGTGGCTTTTGGTGCTTCCCACCTTCCCTAGTAAAAAAAAAAACTCAATGAATTTATTTTTTTGCTTTCTAGTGTATTTATATGTATATTGGTTTAAGTTACACGGTCACATACAGATTATTTCAAATATAAAATAAACCCTATTTATTAGTTACTGGTTACAATTTAATTTAAATTAAAAAAAACCCTTTCGTTGTTTGGTTCTTAGTCTTTTTTTTTGTTTTTGTTTTTTCGTTTTTTTGTATATATCCAATTCGAAACGGATACAGTACATTTAAAAGTTGCATGCTTATGTGAAATATTCTGTAAATTTGATTTAAAGAAAAAAAAAAGTGCAAATGAAAATAAAAACAAAGCAAGGATAGAAAGAAAAACATATATGAAAGAAGAGGAAAAAAATATAATACAGGAAACACACACCAAAATAAATAAGTAAAAGCAAAAGAGTAACATTTTTTTTCCATATAGCTATAAAATTGAAATTGTTCGCTGTTTAAAAATTAAAAAAAAAATAGCACAGAAAATCTACTTGAAGACGACCTACATATTTCGATCTAAAAAAAACAAAAGCCCCTAATTCCTAGCCAATATACTGTGTTAGCAGTTAGGGGTTTCATCCCATTTATATTGACTAAAGGATTTGTCAGTAGGAATGTGAGGTGGGTCAGTGGTGAGTTTAGTCAGTATGAATCTGACACTACGAAAGGGGAATTCTTTAGTGTTTTTCGAAAATTATCATCTTCTTTAGGCAAAAAGAAAAGTTAATGTAGTAAATTGTGTTTAAAGGGATAAATTTTAAGGGCTCATTTAGTTTTTGATATATATATATAGTAATCCTGTGAACTGTCAGTCGTACGGTTATTGATCAAAAAAAGCTTTACATTTTAACACAAAACAAAAAAAAAATTTTACTTAAGCCGTGCTATTAAGATTTTCTATGACATAAACATATTAACGAAATTATATTGTTGTGTCTATTTGAAGAAAATATAAGTATGCGGACATGCATGAATGCCTCTCCGTAATTAACATCACTTAAATTTATTTAGTCACCTTAGTGTTTTGACTGTTGACTATATAATATAGTCTCTCTTTTGAGTATAGTTCACTGATTCACAGAATCAATTCATATTAACTTTTCATCGATTATATATAAAGAGCATCATAGTTTCCGTAACATTCTTCTCCAGATCTCATTTTTGGAAAAAATTTCAACTGATTAATAATGCCTCTCTTTAATATTGTAAAACCATATATAAATATCACCCATAACATTTTACGAATGTTCTAGAGACTGACTGATGAATCTATATTGAGGATTCTTGAAAGTTCTATCATTCTAGATAAAAATGACTAGAGCTCGTCACAGTCATTTTATTCATCATATTATTAACATTTTTCATCAAATTATTAATTTTTTTTTTTTTATATGATTATTATTTTAAAACTGAAGTCGTCCTTAATCAAAACGTAAAAAGAAGCTATTATAATTTAAAAAAAGATAGCTAGCACTATAATAGTATAACGACAGTTTAAAAAAAAAAAATTAATAAATTTTAAAATAAATGGAAAATTTTTACAAAAATAATTTTTTTCCTTAACTGTGTAATAAATGACTATATAATATATACTGTGTATCCCTTTTTAAAATGATATGCTGACTGATTACACATAATTTTACGTTATTGTGTAAAACCTGCTTAATTTAAAATAGTAAAATTAAAGTGCATTCATTGTACGGTACTTAATAAAATTTAAATACGGTTTATTAATCAACTGATGATTGCAAATTGAAGAGGTTGGTTATATTTTATTAATATAACTATATATATATGTATATATATATATGTCATTTAAAGTAATTTATTATTTTTTATTTTAACTGGTTTTACAGGAACATAATATAATCAAACTATAGGGACGTCTTTTTTTTATATTAAATCTTTTTTTTTTTATTATTTTTGTTGTTTTGTCATAACACACGCATCGATATGCATGTGTAGAGGGAGTAGTATAAATCTACAATAAAAGGACGAATCAAGTCAGTATTATTACATGGAAAATTCGTTTAAAAAAAAAAAATTAACCATTTTTTTTTGGTTGTAATCTGCCCGTAACAAATCAACAAAAATTAAAACCATGATAAACCGTTGAAAAGTGTGGTTTTTTTTTATTTATGTATTATATATGTATATATGTATTTCATAATATATGTATATCATATTGAATATATATATACAAAATTTATATATAAAGGGTGCTTCAGGGTGCTTCTATATAGAAAGCAAGAGGTAATTTATAAGATCATAGCCAAAAAAAAACAAAAAAAAATAAATAAATAAATTATGTAACTATTTAAATTTTGCTATTCTCAATCATTTCCTTTTTGAAGGATATATTATATATATACATATATAAAACAATACAAAATTCAATATAGCTTATTAAATTTACCTTCTGACCCGGCAGCCAAACGAAACAGTATTACTATCTTGCGAGTGTATAATACGAAATGTCTGTGTGACGTATATGTGGCATTTTTACTATCAAGACATTTAATTTATTATCAAAATTTTTCATATTTAAAAATAGACACAAACAAAAATATTAAATTAAAAATAGAACACAACCGCAAAAAATTTATTTGACATAAATGTTGTTTGTTTTCCATTTGTCGCCATTTTTAATTGTTCGAAGTGTCAAATTACTATTTCAATTACTAGCTGGAAAAATTTCTAAACAGTGGAGAAAATAGTTGAAAAAAATGTTAATATATTTGTGCGCTAAGATAATTTTTGCTAGGACTGTCTGGCCTCTAGGTTAAATTATTTCGCCAGTTTTAATTTTTTTGTTTTTGTTCTGTTGCGTTATACTTTTGACAGCGCAAAACGTAATTTTTTTTTTTGATGTGCGTTAAAATCGCTGCAAAAAAAAAAAAAACAAAAAGCAAATTTATAAATAATCGGGAAAACAGTCGGTGGGGGAGAAGAAAAAACATGTATATTTTATATTTGTATTTTAAAGGATTATAATTATTATTTTGAGTGTACGGCAGTATGTACTTGTATATATGCATATTTAAGAAAGCATTTTTTTATTTTTATTTTTTAATTTAAAATCTTAATTGAAACGTAACATAGTGCTCCCTGATATGTACGTAATAGTACATATCAGGGAGCACTATGTTACTAATATACGAATCCCCAAAAGTTATGGATGAAATAAACAGATATGCCATAAAGTATAAAGCTCATCTAGAACATAATATAAATGTTGAAGCTGCTCAATTAATAAATAATCAAATTATTACAGGAAGGCTTAAAAGATAAAGACACCTTCAGATTTAGCACAAAGTATACAGATCTCCTTCGGGAAAGTACATAAAACCTATACCCAAACAAAATAGTATAAAATTAATGGTTAGTCAGTTTGACTATAGTTTTAATAGAGGAAGGATGTGGTTTTAGCCGGTAAGAATCCCGCATACATATATGTAACGGGATGCATTGTATCTTTTGAAGATTCCCACCTACTCACGTTTAAAAAAAAAAAAATTTCCGATTTGATAGGACATAAAACTTAAATATCCTCCAAATCATTTATAATATATGTAGCTAATGTCATCTTCTCATATATACATGTGTATAAAAAATTTTCTTTTAATGATTTTTGAATCAAAGTTCTTTTGTTTTAATGTCAGATTTATTTCGAAACACTCGGTATTACACCATATTAGTTAAATATGCATATAATATTATAGACACATAATTGCATATATGTTTACCTTAAAATAATAAATTTTTAATTTTAGGAAAAATTAAAAATTTCAAATTGATGACTATATGGAAAATATTAACATTTTTTTGTTAAGGGGATTTTCGAATTTTAAACTGAATAGAAATTTAAAAAGTTATTTGTCACTCTTCAGAAAGTTAAAACAAAAGAAACAAAAAAAAAAAAAAGCACATAACCACACTATTTTGTCATTGATTGAGATTCAAACAAAAAATCAGAGTATGTACTTACATATTTACTATATTTCTTTTTCTATAAAAACGTCTTTTTTTTAAATTTTCTAACTATAAGCTCCACCTTTTTTTTTTTTATTTTATTTTTTTTTTAAATAATATATTTGTACTATGTATATACATATATGTATATGTAAATAATAATTTTTTATTTTTCTTTTATTATTTGTGTCATCATAATTCATAATTTCATATTGTACTTAAGATTTTTCTTTAAAAAAAATTTTTTTTTTAATTTTATCTTTAATGTTTTTTTTTCTTTAAACCTTATTTTTTTTTTTTTATTTAATTTACGCAAATAAAATTGTTAACTTTGCTTTTTTTTACTTGTGATTAAAAACGAAAAAGTAAAAATAAAAATTTGTTTTTTTAAGTGTACAGTGTGCAAAGTTTAATTAAAGACAGAATTTTGTTTTTTTCTGTGCACTTCTCTGCCACATAAATGTGAACAGAAAATTATACAGCCTTTCCTTTTCAGACGTGGCTGTAAATGTCGTAAGAGGGAATAACTTTTACGACGTGTGTGTGCGATTCGAACTCACACTCCCTCGGTGTTTATAGCGTATTTTATACGCTCTTACCCATTAGGCCACCATTGCATTTAGAACAATGCATTAAAAAAAAAAAAACTTTAGTATCTATGGTACCTAACGAATCAGCATAATTTTAACTAAGGGGGGGATTGTTGATTGGAATTTAATATTATAATTGAAAATTTTCGTACGATATGTATCGGGTATAATAAAATTACTCCTCGGTTTGTAACACCTCGAAATAAGCGAGCTAGATATACCTTCAAAGGTATGGATCGGATCAGAAAAAAATACTAAGTCGATTGAGCCATGTCCGTTCGTCCGTCAGCACGCTAACTCAAAAACTAAGAAAGTTAGAATCTTGAAATTTACACAAAATATTTTGGGAGCAATTTCTAGCTTCCCTATTTTTTTGGTTGAGTTCCGACCAAAACTTCGGGTAGCTCTCGAACACCAAACTTTTAGATCCCCACATTTTTTTTGAGATAGAGCTATAAAATTTTAACTGCTGATAGATCTTATAAAAATATTAATTTTATTTATAATAACTTTTTTTGTAGCCCCACCCGTTACGGAGCTACAGCTCTCCAAAGGTTCAAAAAAGCTGTATATTTAAATTGTTATAGCACAAGTTGTATAATATAAGGTATATCTTCATTTTGAAAACGCCAAACGATTACTGCTTTTATTAGCTTTAAAAGTATATATACCATAAATATATACTTGTGGCATACGGTGTCTTAATTTACCGTTATGCGAAACTGAATAGCAAAATTCTTTAACCCTTCTATCTTCTAAACGGTTTAAGTTGGAAACTTGAACTTTTGACAGAAGTTAGATCTTTGAAAATAAGTATGAGTCATTTCAGAAATTTGTTTTGTATCACCCCCCGTTTAGGAGCTGTAAGGGTCAAAAACTGAAAACTTCCTAATTTGAAACACCTGTAACTTGAACACCTGTTAAAATTTTATTGAAGTAATACACAAAAGTTAAAGCTTCAACATTATACTCTTATTTCTGTTAACAACTTTTTTTAATAATATAGGATCACTTTATAATTGACGAAAGTATTACTTGATTTTTTCAAATTTTCTAACAAATTTCTTTAACGAATTTTTTCCATTTTGTTTTACTCGATAATTTGAAATTGTTGAGGATACAATGCGTAGTACAAAAAAATGTAAATAAATTACCAACATAACGGTTGCTTGAAGAATTTTTATTTATATGATATTGATATACATACATACTTGTATAATAACAAGTTTATTTACATATCGTATATGTCACTGATGAATGAATGATAAGAGTATATATGTATATTATATAGCACCGTATTTACATACATCATACGAGTATATGTTTTTTATTGTACTTATAAGAAATTATTCTATGCAACTGTATTCTTCCTCGTTTTATATGGAAATTGGAATTCTCTCAATTTTCAATAATGTTCAGAACTCTTTTTTTTCTCTCTGGAACAAAAGTTGATTTAACTTGAACTTTTTTAGTTCAGAAGTATATTTTTGTTTACTGTCATTTTTAATTTTTTTGACATTTCTCACATTAAAAAAAAAATTATTAGACGACAGAAAGAGCGGAGTAATATTTTTTCTTGTCTAAATAATTTTTTGTTCGGACAGAATTTTCTGAAGCAAATGAATCGTTAACGTTAGAATTCTCTTTTAAAAAAATTGTTCAGAACAAATTTTTACTGAAGCAGTGAATCCAGCATTAGTCTAATAGGAGTTGTAACGTTCAAAAATTTCGTTGTAATCTAGTTGAAATTGATTAATTACAGTTTAGTTTCTTAAAAGAGTAAAAATCTCGCCATATTTAATTTCAAAGTAGATAAAAATATTTTTATAGGTATGTTATTTTTGCATATTTTAAGACGTACATATATTTTTTCAAATGAACATGGAAATTTATAGTTTTTAGTTTTCAAAATATAATATTATGTATCTATATATACATAAATACATACACCAGAGCCTCAAGTTGCGTCGGTAATGCGTTCCAGAGAAATACAACGCATGTATTCGAAAACGACGCAACTCGAAATTTATTTTTTGTAAAACTGTTTTCGTATTCAAAGCTATTTTAAATAAAATCAATATAAAAAAAATAATTTTGATAATACATACATACATATGTATTTATTAAACCAACATATTCGTTATATGTTCATATTTATATGCAGAAATCAAATAGAATGTTGAAGAAACAAATGAAAAAATGTTGAACAAATGAAAAAATTTCATCACAAAATTCTTTTATTTTTTAAATTTATCTATTCTTTATAATCAGGGAATTCCCTTTTTCTATATTTTTGTGTTACATAATATGTACATACCTACATATATGTTTTACTATACATGATACATATGTATACAAATGAAGACAAAAAGAAGATGAATTTTTTGTCTCAATTTTGTCATAATCGTCGATTTTATTTCAAGTTGATAAATTTCGAGTTGCGTCCAAAATACGACGCAATTCAAAATTATGGTGTTAAAATTTTTAACGACGCAAGTTGAAACGACGCAACTCGAGGCTGAAGTGTATATCCAATATATTATACATATAATTGAATTTCGAACAGTGTAAGTATGTATACGCAAAAAAAAAAACATAATAATAGAAAAAAAAAATCTAAACAATAACACATTAAATTTAAAACAAAGTAAAAAAAAAACAACGGTAATAAAAAAAAACAAAATGATTCGATTGGATAACGACGCACTTAAAAACATAAAGAACAAAAAAAAAAGAAAAAAAGAAAACAAAAAACCTGTACAACAAATATAAATGTTAAACGCATAAAATAAACCGCGTTAAAGAATTAAAAATTAAATACGTGCCATACATACACACATACATGTATGCATTAACAAAAATAAAGTACCGAACCAATCCAAAAAAAATATACAATAGGTATATATATTATGTATGTATGTACATATATTAAATAAATCTTCTCTGTAAATCATTGAACAAATAAACCACACAACACACAACCAAACATAATATTCTCTAACTATATACATATAATGTATATATAGTTAAGGTATATACAAAAAAAAAAAAAAAAACAGAATGAGTATTAAAATTTATTTAATAGGTATATTATTGTTTGTTTGAGTGTGAAATAGTGGATATATTAAATAAAATAATATAATTTTGAGTTAAAAATATTTAAAAAAAAAAAATTGAATTCTACGCCTGCAAAAACAGTATGATATCATAGTTTTTTTCTTGTGAAACTTAAATCATTAGGTATAGCACACATTTTTTTTTTTTTTTTGGGAGCATAGATCAATATAATATTTATTAAAATTTAATTTAAAATTTAAATTATAGGTAAATTCAAATATTCAATAATAATAATGCCTTTAATAAAAATCAACATTCACTCAAATATATTGAGTTAAAAAAAAATGAAAATATTTGGAAAATTTTCAAAAACTAATAAAATTAAATTTGTTTTTGTGAATTACACATTCGAATTGAATTCACACGTTTTAATTTTTTTTTTTTTTTTAATGCATTTCTCTGCCACATAAATTACAGCCTTTCCTGTTTAATGCATTTGTCTGACAGGAAATTACACAGGCTTTCCTGTTCAAGCGTGGTTGTAAATGTCGTAAGGGGGAATAACTCTTACGATGTGTGTGGGATTCGAACCCACACTCCCTCGGTGTGTTTACAACGTATTTTATACGCTCTTACCCACTAGGCCACCGAGGCCTCACGTTTTAATTTTACTTTGAATATACAATATACATACATAGTTAAATGAAGAGGGATTTACTAAAAGATGTAACCACTAGTTGATCGATAGGATTTTTTTAAAAAAAATGATAAATTGTATATTAAATGATAAATTGTATGTGATTTCAATATTGAGGGGTGTGTATTTTAGAGAATAAAAGTGTAATATTGTAAATAATTTTTTTTAATATTGTTATCCAAAATGTATACCTCGCACTCTTCTAATCTAACAATTACTCGTGTTTATATGACGATTTCCGTACTTGACTTGAAATTTGATTGAATTTTCAAGGAGCATTTTCATTCATCTGTCAGCAGTAAAGCTTGAAAAATGAAAATAATATTTGCCTTCAATTTTCAAGCTTTAGAGACGTAAGTTGAATTTTCATACCTTTTGAAATATTTTACTATATAGGTACAATGTAAATTAAAGAACATAATGAAATTATGTGAATTCATTATTAAGAAAAGAAATTTGGATGGTGGATTGGAAATTGGAGAATAATTAAAACTTTATTTTTTTTTCGCCTGTCAAATTCAAATTTCATTGTGGATACTGTTTTTTAGGCTGCGTTAAGGATTGCATATAGAAAACGAAACGAGTGCGTTACGTTACGATGATGGTTCAATGTTTACTTTGCTACCTTTACATCCGTTAGTTTTTTCAAAGTATATTCAAGCAAAAGCAAAAAATAATCAAAAGGAATACTGGGGCCCAAGTGCATACTTTGAAAATGACCTTTGAATCTACTAAATTTCGCATGTGTCATTTTGTTTTTTTGTGAAAAATAAAAAAAAAACTTTTTTTTTGTTGGTTTTGAAAAAATAATTTAATTTAAAGAATTCATTATTGAAGTATTTACAATTCATTATTGATTACTCCAAAAATGTCCAAGTTTTATGTCGTAAAATCCCCCATCCATTAGGGAACTACAGCCTCATAAACTTTGAAATAGCCCTATTTTTAAATGCGTATATTTCATGTTTCGATTAAAATTTTTTCAATCTGAAAACGCCATTCGACCTTTATAAATCAATATCAAAATTATATGCATATATTTTTTTAGATTTAGTATTTAAATTTACCGTTATGTAAAAACCAAATTTTGTATGATATTCCTTTTTTCATAACTCCGGCACGCTTTGAGATAGGAACTTGAAATTTTGAGACATAAAAAAGAACTTTTATAATTAGTATAGGTTTCTCTAGAAATTTTTTTTGTACCACCCCCTTTTTAAAGACCTATTAGGATGGCTCAAAAATTGAAAATACACTTTTTTTTATAGACAAAGGCAAGATAGGCATACATATAGGCAAGATATAAAAATTAAAGCTCCAGTAACATATTTTTACGTATATTAATGATTTTTCTTAGTTATATAAGGTTCCGAATTTACAGGCCATAAAAATTGCAAAAGAAAGTCCTATTTTCACATATTTTCTTATATGAAATTTTCAAATTTTGATGCAAGTCACAATTTTAAACAGTTTATAATATCTTTTGGAAATGTGCGCTTTTAAAAACCGTTGCTTTATATTCTGCCTTGTTTTTATATGAAAATATAAGATATCTGACATTTTGAAAAATATGATCAAGTTTTATGGTAATAATTTCTGTGAAATTATGGTTGGTTTGAGGCAACGTTCTAGTCTGCTCTGTCGTACGTTAATGGTAAATTCCATTAAGTCAGATATCTTAAAATTGTCTATATATATTGGGTGTTTGTGCGAGGGGAGGTGTACCCTAAAGTTACACTATCTATACTCTACATTAATCCTCGTGTTGCAAATATTTTTTCCAAAATTTATCTATATTTTAAACCGAAACTAATAATACATTTAGGGTTAATAATCATATACCTTAAAAAAAAAAAAAATTTTTTTTGGAATTTCAAAACTAAATAATTAAATACGAATTCTACTGTATAAGAATAAAAATAGGTTATTAACATAAATACAAAAAAAAAAAGTTTACTTTCTCAAAAAAATAAATAAAAAAATGAGTAATGCCCTTTTTTTTTTTTTTTTTTTTTTATAAATAAAATCAAATCACTAAAAAAAATACTTAACTAGTATATATGTACATATATATATATATATACATATAAAATATATAACTGAAATATTCGTCAGTAATCATATATCAAGTATCTATAGAGGCAACCTTATAATACATGGAAGTATGCAGATTAAAAATAAACTGAACAATATGAAAAATATCACAGTATAAGTTTAAATGTACAAAATACATATACAATATACATCCAACCACCATCATACAGCATGGACTCTGTATATATTCTTGTACCTACATAAAAATTTTAATTGAATTTTTTTTTTTTTTTTTTTTTTTTTTTTTTTTTTTTTTACATATATTTACAAACATTTATTTACTTACAAAATTAACAAACGTTTATATTTTTTTTTATAACTAATATCTACATTCTACGTACATATGCACAAAAAAAAAGAAAAAACAGTACACGCCCGAATTCTTTTTTTTTTTTCTCTCTTTAGTAAAATAATAAAGAGAGTACAATTACAATATAAAGAAGAGATTAGAGAACAAACAAAAAAAACAAAAAAAAAACCCTCTTTAAAAATACACAAAATAAAATAAATGAAAAACAAAAAAATCAAATTAAACACCTGTTAATTAAGATTTAATGTATGTGTGTAGAAACTCATTTATGTGTTTCCAATAATATATTAAGTAGTTTTGAGTGAAATTTAATTTTTGAGTTGTAAAAATTGAGTATTTATTTTACTTTTATATGATTTTATTTAATTTTAAAAACTAAATAATAAATTATGAGATAAATTATGAATAAAAAGTTTTTTTTTTTTTTTTGAAATTTTACAAATACATATACATATTGTACAATACCTAGATATACATATACATATTGTGTATAATAATGACAAATGACAATGAACGTTCAAAATTTTTTAATTTTTTTTTTTTTTTAATTTATATTTAAAATTAAAAATAACAATCTTTAACTGTAAAAATTTAGTGACAAATGTAATTCATAGGCGGTGAATTCCGATTAAATTCTTTAAAATTAAGGATTCATTTAACTTACCTAAAATAATTTTGACTTTATTTCCGTATTCAGCCATATCAGTTTCTGATCTTTTTTTAAATTTTGCCTAGAAGAAAATATAACAAAAATAATAAACTATTGTCAAGCTCTTTGATTGGCGATGTGGTCATTAAAGAATTAATATCGTCTTTTGGATACGAATATAAAATGAAAAAAATATGTTAGACTTAGAAATAAACCTCTTCATTAATTTAATTCAAACTTAGTCAAATTCAAAATAGGTAACTTAACAATTAAATATGTGAATATAGAAGGCTAGAAATTTAGGGATGATTTTGAACAAAACTTTCTTATTTTAACTTTCGGAAATTTTGGAATTTTTCATTATTTCTGATTGAATATAGATTAAAAGAAAAACCTCAAGCACGCATAATCCCAATACAGTTTTGAATACTTTGAAATCGTGTACTTGTGTAGAATTAAATTCACAAGTGAGTTTAAAAGCTTGGTAAATTCTATTTATTTCAAACTCTACACCCATTTTTTTCATTTGGAGACGTTTATGCTCTTTTTCAGTTTGATGTTTATGCGATATTTAGCAAGGTTAAAATATCGAGATTACCTGATCTTTTAAACTCCTTTCATTTTCTTTCTTTTTCCTAAGCGATTTCTTTTATGGTATTATTATACGAGGTTGGCTTGTTTGTTCCTTGGTGTCGTTGGCTTCTAGACATAGCGATGTTTGTCCTTGTTCTAATATATTTAGTTATAATCACAGCATATAATATTTTTTCTATTGCTGGTGCGAAAAGTTTCCAGTTTGCTTTATTTTCGCAATATATGTGTTTGGCTTTGTCAGAGGTGGTGTGCGTCTTCAATTGATATTGTGTGCTGACTATGAAAATAGGGTGTCTGAAGCTCCTTAAAACGTTTGAGTCCGAATTTTTCACTTCATATATTTTGTTCCTACAGTTTCACTCTTTAATTATTTGAGTTTCTCTTATTTTATTATGTCTATACCTATGCCACAAAACAGTTGAAAACTTGTAAAGTCAATTCTATAGCACCTTCTTTTGCTAATAGATTTATTTTCTCATTTATTTCTATATCTATAGATATGTTTCAGTATCCGTTGATTAATGAAGTTAACAAGGATAATATTCCGCACCTCTTATATACTTTTTTCCACTTTATCATCATTTATTTTTATTCAAAAATAATTTTTCTTTACATTCAAAAATAAAATTTAAAAATTACAAACTTTTTTTTTTTTATTTTTAAGTTCAAGGCTGTTTTTTTTTTTGTTTTGGACTCTATGAAAACAACAAAACAAAATCTCTATATAGATATTAGGTATATTCAAAATCTATAAATCACAAAATAACTTAAAAAAATTTTTTTTTTTCAAAAAAAAAAAAAATGAAGAGTTTAGAAAATCAAAAAAAAAAAAAAAAAAAAAAAGCTGTCACGGCATTGCACACGACCCTCTTTTTACATACAGTCAATTTTCTATCTTTCAAAATAGTTTTTGTTTTACCTTTCGAAACTTAATTAATGCAACAACAACTCTTTAAATTAATATGTACGTATTATTATACCTTTACAATTAAATTTTTTGATTTATATACGTATACTTAATAAAAAAAAAATTATTTTATTTTGTTTTTTGATATTTTGTAATAAATTTTAGTATTTATTGGTAGGATTTGTTTAAATGAAAATCAAAAAAACCATACAAATTGTATACCCAAAAAAAAATTTTGTTTTAAAAAAAAAAGATTTTATAAAATACAACGAATATCTGTTGACTCTTCAATACTGATGCAATATGCATTTGTCAGATTGTGATTTTGCTTATAATATTCATTATGCCGCTCGCGTATGCCACTACACATTTTGTTGATACTGAAAGTGCAATCATAATGCTGCTAAAAAAAAATTTCAATCAAAATTGATCATATGTATCATCTGAAAAATTTAATACGGTTGTAATAGCTCAACCGGTCATTAGCAGATTATGATGCTTTGTTCTACATAATGGGTTATAAAACCATATAGTTGCAATTATGGTGTTATAACCCACTATAATGGGTTATAAATCCACAAAAAACTTTTTTACGTAAAAATATATTACTGGAGTTTTAATTTTTATGTCTTACCGAAGAAAAATTTGTACAGGTGCCGAAGTTACAGGTGTCTAAAAATAGGAAATTTTCAATTTTTGAGCCATAATACCCAGCTCTTAAACAAGCGATGGTAGAAAAAAATTTTGCTGACGAAACTTCTGCTAATTTTAAAAATTCTTTCTTATCTTAAAATTTCAAGTCCCTGATGTCTAAAAGTGTGCCGGAAGAAAGGAAAATTATGGGGAATTTGGTTCTCTTATAACGGTAAATGTAAATACTTAATTTAAAAATATTGTATAATTTTGATATTGATTTATAAAGGTAAAAAAAATTGCTTTATAAAGGTAAAAAAAACGTTTTTAAATTGCAAAAATGTTAAGCAAAATATGAGATGTATACATTTAAAAAAAGGGCTTTTTCAAATTTTGAGGAGCTGTAGCTTCGTAATGGGTGCGGTTACATGAAAAAGTTTTTCTATAACATTAATTTTTTAATTAAAACTACCAGTGGTTAAAATTTAATTGCTCTATCTTATCTTTAACGGTGTAAAAGTTTTGAAAACAGACGAACGGACGGACGGACGAACAGAGTGAAACTAATAGGCATATGTTTTCAAATTTTTTTTTTTGGAAATGTGCTAAAAAAATCTTATTACTCTCAATTTCAAGCTTCTAGCTAGAAGGCTTCCGGAGTTGCACCAAATTTTGAAATTCATTTTAGAATTAAGAAGCAAAAAATTGTGAAAAATCGAAAGATACTTTCGTTAATTTTAAGGTAATCGAAAATAATCCAGAAAAACTGTTTAGACATGTAAAAATATAATTTAAATTTCATTATTTTCATTAATTTGAACAGATGCCAAAGTTACAGATTTCTGAAAATAGTAAAAGATGGTACAAAAAAGTTTTCTGAGGCAATTCGTATTAATTTTGTAAGATCTTTCTTTCCTCAAAATTGCAAGGCTCCATCTAGATTCTAGAAGCATTGTAGAGATATGAAGGAAGCAAAATCTTGCATAATTTTGTGCTCACATACTGTAAATTTCAATACTAAATTTAAAAAAAATAAAATGTTAATCTAAATGGTGTATTTAGATTGAGAAAATGTTAAGTTTGACATAATACACATTTAAAAATAAGGCCTTTTCAAAGTTTGATGTAGTAAACCGTAATGGATGAGGCTACATGAAAATTGCTCTATCTTTAACAGTGTAGAAGTATTTTTTGATTAAAATTTTAGGATTTTTTCAACCCTGAATTCTTATCAAAATCATCTTGTGTGATTATCTACAAGAATGTCATTTCACTTATTAGAAATTGTGGTCCCCTTTACTCTCAAATTTTGGTCATAATTACGTAGTATGATTATCTATAGAGTTCTCTAAGTAGTTTAAATACTACATTTATCTACTGTTGAGTTCAATTTAATGGTTAAATAAACAAAACACTTCAAAATGATCTTTTTTCATTCGTAATTTGATATTGATGATGTTTGTGTATAATAAATCGAAGTGTATCTAAATACTAAAATTTTAAATGAAAGTTTAAAATCTAAAATGATTTTTTAATGAAAATATGGATTAGGTATGATTAGATTTAATTGATTTCTTAAAAAGTCACAACGAAATTTTAA
Organism: Poecilobothrus nobilitatus; assembly: GCA_947095535.1. Taxonomy (NCBI): domain Eukaryota; kingdom Metazoa; phylum Arthropoda; class Insecta; order Diptera; family Dolichopodidae; genus Poecilobothrus; species Poecilobothrus nobilitatus. The sequence goes on along the minus strand of OX352775.1, from coordinate 11,876,817 downwards.
AAATCAACCACTTGTTCTTTAGTATTTTATTTTTTTACTTTTACTTTACTATCCATTCCATATTATAAGATATTATATATTATTAAAAAAAACATTGTAGATCCCTAGAGCTGTGGTTAGGATCGATATAAAAATATTTAATGTTATCTGCATTTGATTTTGAACTAAGGAAGAAAAAAAAACGTTACTTATATTGCTTCTATTATTGTATGCCTAAAATATTGATATTTGTCTAACATGCATTTTTACACGGTAAATATACGAAACAAAAGATTCAAACGGGAAACTTGATAATTCATTTTATTACATACATATATAAGAATTAGGTAAACAGTTTTTTTAATCGTTCTGAAATGTTTCTTCTATGGACTTAGAAAAGAAGTGTGATATTAAATTTAAAACAAAATAAAGTTAAATTTCTTAAAATCATAATTTTTTTTACTTTACAACTTAATTTCTAACTTCTTGAAATTTCGGTCGAATAATTTCTGTATAGGTATACACAATAACTGTCTACAAGGAAATTAAAAGCCTTAAAAAAAAAACATTTTTTTTACATCATTTCAAAAAATTTGCTTTTATTAAGTACTTTATTTGCCGGATAGATTGACTGTCGTCTGCGCGTAATGATTATGGGTCAAATGCATAAAACTAAGCTTGAACTCGAATCTAACTTTTTCGAACAAAATTAAGAGTTCAAGCGTATAGTTGATGCATTCGACCCTCAAGTTTTACAAAATTTCTTATAAGCTATGTCATATCGTTAAATTTTAACAAATTTTTCATCCCTTCGTATCTTCCAAACTCAAATTTTAACTTTGAGAATTTTCATTTATTGAGAAAATGAGAGTGCGGTTAAACTTGAAGTTGACAAAATGGTTCTGTAAACGTGACCAAAAATAAGAAATTCTAGAAGTTAGCTTATGATTTTTACGTCACTTTGGACTTTGTATTGTTTTTAATAGTAATTTGAATTTCTATTTTTTTTTTTAAATATCATAGCGAGGAGGTGTTATAATTTATTTTATTTTTTGGCAATTCCGATCTGGCTGTGTGACTGTAACAGTCATAAGGGGGTTTTATTCTCATGACGTGTATTTGATACGAAAACACACTTCCTTGATGTTTAGAGCGTATTTTATACGCTCTTATCCACTAGACCACCAAGGCCTTTCACGACTAGTTGTCACTTAGAAATTGACAACTAGTGCCGCGAAAATATGTTGTGATTTGCGAATACAATTAATAGACAAATGAATTCCTATCATAAGACAATCGAAATTTATTTTTATGTTTGACATTTCAGATCAATAGATGGTTGTTCTATATTGATAATGTTGTAAATTCATTTCCAATGTCAGGCTATATATGGAGAACTGTTAAAAATTTTCATTGAATTTTCATTTTACTGTATATAAACTTCTTCCCTATATATATCATATTATTCAATCCATTAGTTGAATTACTGTGTACTTAAATAAGGTTTTGTTTTAATCAAAAATTTAAGTTGAAATTTACAAAATTGTTTTATAAAAAAATATTCATACTACTACAGGGTTGTTAAGAAATTTTTTTTTTTTACTTTGAAATAAAAGTTAAAATAAGTAAAAGCCGAAGAAAAGTGTAGAGTAGCGACTGTGTCAATTCTAGGATACCCCCAAGAACTTAATATAAATGCTGTTTTAATAAAATTTGATCATCCTCTAGAAAATTCAAATATTTGACTTAATTAAATATCGAGATATATTTATGTAAATTTGGAGTTGTATGGCTGCTACCCAAACGTGTCCGGTCGATTTTGTTTAATTTGGAATATAGCGAAACAATTTTACAAAGGTGAAATGGCAAAAAATTTCGGAATTTTAACCATTTTTTTTTTTTTTTAAATTGTCGTGCGAACTTACGGTCAGACAGACAGACAGACGTATCTTTGTCATATCTAACTGCGTTCCTTTAAGGTGTGTCGCAAATGTAATTGGTAAATTTTTTATACCCTTGAACTATGCTCATACAGATTTAAAAATACCTTTGATATTTTATATACCTGAGACTTATAAATGGTGCAAGAAAAAAAAAAAAATTCCTATTATATAGCAACTGCTCTACGACCTAGGAATGTAACATTTCTACCACCTTCTGTAACTGTTCTATCATCTTCTGCATCGTTTGTTACTTTGAAATGAAACATTTTCAAATTGGTAAAATTCTTTTAATGTTAAGATTACGATGTTTGTACAATTTGCGTGGACATATTTTTTATTTTGACTAAGTCGCTGTTTTCTATAAAATGTTACAGAATAACTCCCCATACAGGATATTGATGCAAAAGCTCCAAAATCTTTTATTATTATTTCTCTTATTCCAACCTTCACCAATAAGGGATTGGGGAGAGTTGGAATACTTTTTACATATGTACATACATAATATATATAGTATTTAATTATTTTTGTTTAACAAGATTTTAAACGACTCTATATAATCACCCTGTACATAATAAATCATAATGATTGCAATGTAAAGTTAAAATTGTAGGTAACTTTTAAAATAAAAAACTTTAAAAATTATTAATAATTTTTACATAAAAAAAAAACAATCAGGAAGATTCTCTATTAATGTTTTATTATTATTTTTTGTTACTAATAGATAAACATATGTATATATAGCTACATATATATATATGTATATATATGTATTATGTTAAATCTATTTTAACAATGAACTGCTGAGGTTGTTGAATATGTTGAAAGCTTGTTGTGCTCATCCTTCCGTTGGATTAACGTAAGTGTTCGCGCGAGCGTAATACTACGGAAGATCTACCATTAAATTATGCTTTTCATTTTTTTATTATTATTCTTTTTTTTTTTTTCTATTTATTTTTTTCAATTTTTATATAGATATTTTTCTATACATATATATATAATATATAGTTTTAAAAGTATAATGTAATAATTATCTATATAATGTAAATGCATAATTTATGTTACTGAAAATGTTCTAAAAAAAAATAGGATTTTTTTTTATAGGAACACAACACATGTTTACGTTATAACAGAGAATAAAATGCAATGAATGCATTGAATATACTTATTCAAAGATACTTTGATAAATGTATAGAACAGTTGCATAGAATGAAAATAGCTCATACTCTATATCATATTCAATGATTTCCCAACACTTTTCGACATAATCAATCGAATTGCTATTTAAATCTGCCCTTAAAAAACTATAACACCTGTAAAATTAAATAGATACTAATTATGGACCGTTGGGCTGATGTAAAGATGTTTCGTGCTTCAAATATATCGGTAGTATAATTACTACAAAGGAAGGGGCAGATGAAGACATAGAAAATAGACTAAAACAGTCAAGAATGGTATTTGGCAGATTGTGGTCTGTATGGAAATCCTCACACCTAAATGGAGACATCAAAACAAGAATTTTAAATATCTGTGTGAAATCAGTCCTACTCTATATGGGAGCGAGACTTGGTACATAAAGCAGTTAACCACAACAAGCTGCAAACATTCGTGAATAAATGTCTCTCTTTGTATTAAGTCAAAAAAAAACCTACCTTTGCATTTATACGTCAATAGTAACACATGAACTCATATACTATATACTTTTGTAGATTATTACCTGTCATCTATCATCTATATATCATCTTAATATTAGTATATTTAACCAGTTATACTCCAAACAAAAAGGCAAACACATCATCTGAAAAATTTCAGGGCCAGAATCTGTTCAGGCGCTAAAGAAGTGCAGATTTGAAAATTTGTTAAGCATATCATTATTCCAGAAATTAAAACTGTCAAATATATCTATAGTCGTAAATCTAAAATGTCAAATTAAATTGTATAGATATCATATACATGCAGTTGTCGTTGAAAGTTTCTAAAATCTAATAACTGTTTAAGGTCACAAATCATCGACGATTAAAATAACGTATATATGTAATATTATAAGGTATAATAATTATTATTATAAGGTATGTAAGAAGTCTTTCAATCGCATATTATGGGATTCTGATGCTAAAAATTAAATCATAAAATTGGTGCAGTGTCAAAAGTCCCATAGCCATATGGGATATAAAATAAGATACATTTATTTTCCATATTCCGGCCAGTCCAGATATATGCATATATATATCTATTGAGAGGCATTTTATAGTCGATTGCGAAATCAGATTTGCCCCTTCTTCCAGAATATATGTATATGTATTTCTGAGATTCTGAATTACGAGCGAATTTAGAATTAAAAATTTTTATATACATTATGGAAAAATCAGGGGATTTTGTAGCCAACTCTAAAATCTCTCCTAATTCATTTATTTAACGGAAAAGTGAAACTCTGATTTTATAGCCTACTCTAAAATCTCTCCTAAATCAGAATCTCACATATACATTCGGAATCTCATATGCGCGATTTTGAATTAGAAGGGTTTTAGAGGTGGATTCAAAATCAAGGTTGTACTGCTTTTTCAGAATATGTATATACATATATATATATATTATTATTATTTTTTTTTTTTAATGTATTTCTCTGCCACATAAATGTGGACAGGAAATTACACAGCCTTTCCTGTTCAGGCGTGGCTGTACATGTCGTAAGGAGGGATAACTCTTACGACGTGTGTGGGATTCGAACCCACACTCCCTCGGTGTTTACAGCGTATTTTATACGCTCTTACCCACTAGGCCACCGAGGCCCCTATATTATTATATATGTATATATATGTACCTATATATAGTTTGTCTATATTGCAAATTTTGATTTTTGTTGGCAAAATTATTTTCTATTATTTCAATGGAAATTTTGACTTACTTTAGTGAGACAAGAGTCCCATTAGGACTTCTATCCTTAACACTCAAACAAAAGTCCCATGGGACTTCTCACTTATTGAAGTGTCCCAATGGGTCTTTTGACCCTGCACCGATAAAATTATTCGAAGTTTTTAGGAAAAAACTCTACCAGATTAAGTCTCCAAATGAATTCTTCAAAAAAAAATGTTTAAGATTGGTTACACTTACACGACCATTTCCATTAAAAAATTAATTCAATTCGCTAAAAAAATTCATAAATTATATGTATGTATGTATTTTGAGTTAAATGGAATTTTGTGAAATGTTTTTTTTATGCTAACTGGCTTTATGCCAACTGCATGTTTATGCCGAAATATGTTTTTTTTTTTTGAAAAATGGATTTAGACCAACTGTCATATAGATCCTGTATTTTGTCAAGTAAGGGTGATATGGACAAACTTAAAATTACAGTTAAGCTATTTTCATGCTATTGAAAAATTAAAAATTAAATATTATTGATTTGAATTTAAAAAACTTTTAGACTTTATCTTTTACAGTAACATATCTTATAGTTTAGTTTTTTTTTTATATAAATAACATAACAATAATATGGAGTAACTATACTACGTCACGCAGGTAAAGAAAAAAAAAAAGAAGTTTTTCGTCGTTTTTATTCGTTTGCCAATCAAAAAAAAAAAAAAAAACAAAGCAAAACAAAAACAAGCAACAAAAAAAAATTAGGAAGGCACGCGCCATATATTTTTAGAAGAAAATATTATTTCCAGACTTACCTATACCTTTTTAGACTTACACAGTGATAATGATGATGATGATCTCCATTTGATTTAATGAATCTTTCAATTCTATTATATACTTACATACATACATACTAGCAAATACGAAATTGTTTTTTTTTTTTTTAAAGTTTTATTATACTTATGTACATAATAAATTGATGTACATATATATATTGTTTATTCTATAATCTATATATAAATATCTATACTTTATGAATTTATATTATGTACGTATATATGTATGTTTATTTGTATGGAAATGTATGGTTTACCAATTTGTAGTTTTTTTTCGTGTATTTGTTATACGAATATTATAATATTTATAAACCAACCAGGTGAGACAAAATGAAAACACGAAAAAAAAAAACATAAAATAATAATAATAATTTTCACCGTTTCTGGTTTATTTTTCAGGTAAGGTAATAATAATACACGTTTCAGAGAAAAAAAATCAAAAAGACGTAAAAAAAGTAAAGAAGTTTGTTTTGTTAATTTTTTTTTTTTAAATAAAATACACATATTTATGTATATATATATATATATGTATATATATATGTATATTTATAGGGTGTCTCAAATATGATTGATTTGTATTAAATGTATTTAAAATGCATATGCATATAATTTTCATTTTAATCAAATCTTGTATTATCCAAAAAAAAAAAAAAAAAAAAAGAACGGGTTCTTCTGCAGCGTTTGTTGTACCAGCGTACGATCAAATGACAATATCTCAATGATAATTGGTATTGCTATAGTTAAATTATATCAAAAAATATATATCCTTAATTGTACATATTATCATTTAAGGAGACGAAAAGGACATTTAAAAGTATCCTTGTTGTTTTAGTTTTCTTGTATATAAACCGTTATATCTGGCGATCCTGTTATATTCAATTCTGATATTCAATTTAAGATAACGGTCTGGCCAAAGTATTTTAATGTTTATTTGGATGACGCATAGGTGTGCTGCCGTTTTTTGAAGATATTATAGTTCAAAGTTGAACATTTTTGAAAAAAGGAAAACTGTTTAATATCTTTCTCTAAGAGTCAAATATCTCAAAATTTCAACAAACTTTCCCAATATTTTGTACATGATTGGAAAGTTATTTGTTCTGTTCCTATAATTCGTACAAACAAACAAACTGTATGTCTTGATTATATGATTATATAAATTTAAATTTTTTATTTTATTTTTTTAACAAGTAAAAAGACTTTTCTATTCTCCAAAATGTTGCAAAAAGGTTTTTTTTTTATGCAGTCTTTCTTTGTTTTTGATTTCTCTACTTATGTTTTTTAATACTTTTTGTTTTATTTTGTCCAAAAGGAGGTGGGAATCTTCTAAAGACACTATCATAGTTTTAAGACTCACACAAGTCAGATTTTTACTAACTAAACCAACTTTTCCCATTTTACCCAAATGCATCAGGATACTGGTAATATTTTTGTTTTTGCTCTTATTATACCCTACACCTAAAGTATAGGGTATATTAACTTTGGTATGGTGTTTGTAACCACCAAAAGGAAGCGAGTTAGATATGGACATGTATATATATTCTGAATCAGAATCACCTCCTAAGTCGATTTAATGATGTCCGTCCGTCCGTCCGTTCGCACGATAACTCAAAAACTAGTGAAGCTATGTTGATGAAATTTATATAGTAGGTTACCAATCACGAAAGGAAGGCTAAGTTCGAATTTGGACAAAATCGGTCTATGGGTTCGGATTCTGGAAGCTTCCGAATGATTCCGGAGCAAACGAGATTATCTCCAAAACCAAGAAAGATAGAACCTTTATTTTTAGTACAAGAGTGTGCTGTTATGTTTCCTTTTCTATAAAATTGGAAACTGACATTTGAAAGAATTTGAACCATGGATTCGTATATTGGAAACTTCCGAACGAGTCCCAGAGCAAACGAGATTATCTCCAAAACCAACAAAGATAGAACCTTTAAATTTTTTACAATGATGTTCCTTCCCGTTTGATTTATGTCTCTGAAATTTAAGAGGATATAGTCCATAGGTTTGGATTTTGGAAGCTTCCGAACGAGCCCCAGAGCAAACGAGTATATCTCCACAACCAACAAAGATAGAACTCTTATTTTTAGTACAAAGGTGTTCTGTTATGTTTCCTTTTCTGTAAAATTGGAAACTGACATTTGAAAGAATTTGAACCATGGGTTCGTATTTTGGATACTTCCGGACGAGCACAAGAGCAACGAGCATATCTCCAAAACCAACAAAAGTAGAAACTTTAAATTTAGTACAATGGTGTTCTGGCATGTTTTCTTTATGTTCCTGAGATGGATTCGATGAATTGGAGTGACAATTCGGGTACCTGACACACACCTCCCAAGGACTAACAATCTTCGAAATTAATAAAGATAGAAACATAAATTTTTTTACAAATTTCAGCTGGGAGGCTGAAATTTATTATTGTCATTTTATTGTCGCTTTATTTATGTCACTTTTTCAAAATTGTTAGTTTTTCTATTTAAATATAGCATTTTCGGCCGCGGGGTTCGAGTAGCTGCCATACAACTTCTCTCTTTAAATGGAAATAACTCAGTGCCTATTCAAGCTAGGTATCTGAAATTGTGCAAATGATGATCGATTTTTATGGCAACAACTTCTGTAAAATTTTGTTGTGATGGTACGGTACGACAGGTTCGGGTAGCTGCCATACAATTTCTCTTTTTAAATGAAAATAACTCAGTGTCTACTGAAGCTAGGAACCTGAAATTTAGTAAAGAGGTGTCGAGCTACATGCCAATAACTTTTGTAAAATTTGGTTGGTCTAGAGCAGCTGGTTCAGACTTCTTGCATCTCTTGGAACTTAATGAAGCTAGGCGTATGAAATCTTGCAAATGTTGATCAAGTTTTATGGCAACAACTTCTGTCAAATTTGGTTGTGCTGGTGCAATAGATTTTGGTAGCTGTCATACAACTCCACAATTTACATGAATATATTTCGGTAGTTATAACGTCGGTACTAGAATATCTGAAATTGTTTAAAACATGATCAAGTTATATAGAAACAGGATATATTACGTTCATACGGGTATCCCAGAGTTGACATAGTCTACTCTACTGCACTCTTTCTCGTTTCATTTAAAATTTTGAAACATTCAGATCCTTCTGTAAATTGTGTCCAATCAGTTATGCTTGAACCGTCAAGCTGTTTTACAAAAAGTTCCTCTACTTTTTCAATTTCATCCTGCGAGAGAGATCTTTGTAATTATATTTAGGATGGAAATAAAATACTGCTAAAACGTAAATATTTAAAGCCTTTTCTTTACGGGAATGAATCTTGGCCTCATGTTTTGTGTACAACGGATTATTTGCCAAATACTTCCAACTTTCAATTCTGCATTGAGATTGATTGATTTAATTGTTTACGTATTTGATAAATTGTCTACATTATCATTATTGTTGACAATAAAAGATGACATTATCGACTCCAATCGCTGCTGTTTTGTATTACGTCCACACAATATTTCTTACTTCAATGTTTTTTTTTTTTTGTTATTTTTAAATGAATATTTTCCTTAAGATCCTGAATTGTTTGTGATTTATAATGGTATAAACTTTAGGTTTTTTAAAAAGCTTAAAAAGAAAATCAGCCACCGTTGACGACAAATTCATATAGTGTGATCTATGGGGGAGCTAAGCTAAATTTGAGTTTTTTTTTAATATATGTAAGTCGATCATTGAGAAGTTCTTGAAAAATCACACGATGATGATTGTAACTTTGTGGTGTGCTCCTTTTGAATCTACATCTACTTGAATCATATGCCTGGGTTATTCTGAATTAACGGGGAACGTTAAAAAAAAAACTTATTTATTATGGTTTGTTACAACTCATACTTCATTTAATAATTTTTGATTATTTCTTGTACTTGATAACAGTATAGCTTTTGTAGAATTTGAAAAAAATTTTATTTATGCTCTCGGTACATGGTAAATGACACACTACATGCAAATTAAATAGAGTCAGGGAAAAAAAATACAGTAAAACACAACACGACACAGGCAAATGAAATACAGGCATATGACACGCTTCCGAAATTAAAAATTATAAAACGTAGATCTGTCTTAATATCCGGTCGCCAAAACTTCTAACTACTGCTACATAAGAGATATGAAAATTTTGTACAGGTGCCAAAGTTACAGGTGTTTAAGTATAGATAAAAATATCAAATTTTGAGTCCTAATAAGTTATAGGTTTTAAATTTAAAAAAATGTTAAGCTGAACCTGCGAGATATACACATTTAAAAATAGGGCTTTTTCAAAGTTTGATGGAATGTATAGCTCCATAATGGATGCATGACTACATGAAAAAGTTGTTCTACAACATTCATTTTTCATAATGAGATCCGCATGGCTAAAAAAAATTAATTTCTCTTTCTTTAACGGTTTAGAAGTTTTGTAAACGGACGGCCGGACGGATAGAGTGAAATTAATAGGCACATTTTTTCAAAATAATTAATAAATAAATAATGAAAAAGAACAAAGAAAAAATATAAATGATGTTTTCTTGTCATCGTTAATGAACGCTAAACTACAATTTTTTTTTTTTGGTATCCCAAACAATAGTTTGGAACATAGGTCGGGAAATAAATTTTCTCAATTCTATTCGATCTGTATAGTCTATAACCGTTTAATTTATTATTAATTATATATTTATTAAATTATAAAAAAAAAAAAAAAAAACAATTTTCAAAAAATTACACAAAATATTTTTTTTATAATTTTATTTTCTTTCCATCACGATTTTTTTTTTTTAAATTTATTGTGCAATATTTTGTTTTGTTTTAACTACATATGTATATTTAAAGTTACAAAAAGGTCAATAATCTTTTATTATATACATAGTTATATCATTACATATGTATATATATCATTATATATATAATATGTACTCGTATATATGTATTTTATTTTATTTTTTTGATAATAAACGGTTATTAGTTGACATCAAAAAATGAAAATATAGTTTAATTTTAAATAATTACAATTAATTACATTTACTTATATTTATATATATATTCAGATATATATATGTATATATATACATATATGTGTTTATGTTTTATTAATTACATATTCATATATCACATATAAACGTTAAATTAAAAAAAAAATTTTAACACATACACATATACACAAAATGCATTTTTATTTATTTTATTTTTCTATACATATAAACTATATATATATTCTATACTATATACATATAATATGTGTATATGTACATTATATAATGCTTTGTTTAAAAACATCAAAGTTTCATCCAGTTTTTTTTTATTTTAATTTTATTTTAAGTATGATACATGCACAGTTTTATGTTACGATGACGTCAATATAAATTTAATCACAAAATTAATTTTATCCAAGTTATTTGTCAAATATTTTTTGATATGATTTTGTATTATTTATTGATGACATCAAATAAAATTGCGATAGCTAAAATATCAAATTTTTGCTTCAAACTTTTATCCAAATTCAAAAATTTCTTTTGTATGGTTAAAATAATTTTAAAAATAAGAAAAAATAAAACAAATTTGATATGAATGTCAGTTTTTTTTTTTTTTATTTATTGACTTTTCTGTAAATAAAAATTTGATTGAAAAATGAAAACTTAAAAATTGATTTTAGAAATAAAAAGTAGGATGTATTAATACAAGGTAATTTTTTAATAAAGAATAAATGTAACAACATTTTTAGCAACATTTTCATGATATATCGACATCATTTGGTAACTTTTTTTTATGTTGAATCAAAGTTCAGAAACATTTTCCAGCTACTTTTTCATGATGTAATATTTTAGCATCAACTATATCGCAAGTAACATTTATATCAAATTTCATTCAAATCGTATAAAAATTACTATATGTGCTCCAGATTCTATAGAACATATCAAATAATATTCGTATACGGATATTTTAAGGCGGACCCCCTGATACTGCATACTTCCAGTTTGGTGTCCTGATGCAGTAGCAGAAGATCCATCCGTATACCAAATTTGATTGAAATCTAAGACACTTTTTTTTTGTCTGACCACGTGGTTTTTTAGAACAAATCATATTCTACTTCAACATTATGAGGGGGTTCTGCTACAGTTTCCGATTTCAACGTTTTTTACTGAGGTCCTAATTACAACACTGACCTCTATAGAAAATTTCATTCTAATCGGATAAGAATTACATGAGTTAAGCTAATAACAAGTTTTTGCGGACGCGGATACGGAATTTTTTTTTATGTTTTTGGTTTCTACACCCTTAAAAACGTGTTTTTTTTCGAAACCCCATTGTAACATCTCATATAGTACACATTTATATTACGGCTAAAAATAAACTTGAAATTTAACCGTTTATGGACAACAAGAAAAATGTCAACCGGATAATGTTAGAAAACCGTTTATTAAAAAAAAAAACCCTGATGGATGATAATTGAATTGCAATTGCAGAATTATTGGAGAAAGTTCGATACCTAAAAGAGATTTAAATTTCATTTTGAGCACATTAATTTAGGTTCGACTACACTTGTTATAGAGGTTTTGGGCCAAAAAAAATAAATTAATAGGTATAATATTAAATTAGTTCGTTTTAATCCCACCAGTGTTGAGTATTGAGATGTTAATTGAACTCAGATTAGATGACATAACCGAGTTAGATGACTCTTACCAAAAAAATTGGCATGGTGAAGTGTTTTTTTTTTTGGGTTATTCCAAATCCAATTTTTTCTTGAGTATTTTTAATTTTTATTTTTTTCAGATTAAAATCATGCATATAGGTTCGATTATAAAATTAAGAGAGCGAATATACTTTAAGGGATGATATTATTTTATGTAAATTAGAATATCGCTATTTATTTTCCCCATCAGTTTTTCTTTTCTATTGTAGGTAAACACATACATTAGTATAAAATAATTTGTTACTAGTTTTTAGTTAGGATACAAAAATAAAAAAATCTGAAGTTAAGACAGAAAATATTCTACGGGGTATATAATTCGTCCTTTTTTGAAACTAAAATTTATATAAATATTTTTTGGGTGCTTAAGCGCCGTATCCACTATGCTTCATGTGTAACATACATGAGTGACGGCATTCCATGTAGCACAGTGGATGGCATTAAATAAATACATGTCACACATGATGGTAAAAATCAAAATAATTTTGTTTCCAATTTCGTCACTCATGTATGCCACACATGAAGCATAGTGGATACAGCGCTTTATAGATACTTTTAATTGTATTTTTTTTGTGCATTTCTCTGCCACATAAATGTGAATTCATATTACACAGGCGTGGCTGTAAATGTCTTAATGGGGAATAACTCTTACGACGTGTGTGGGATTCGAAACTACACTCCCTCGGTGTTTACAGCGTATCTTATACCCACTAGGCCACTGAGGCCCCTTAATTGTAATTAAGAATATTTTTTTTTTTAAATGTGAGTTACATAATATGGCTTTATGATGATTTAAAATATTACATTCTTTACGTATATGTAAAAAAAAAATTTTTCCTTTTTCGTAAAATTTGAGGAAAATTTTGTCTCTTGATTTTTTTTTCTTCATTTTGCGGGGTATTCCTAATTTGTTAATTAGAAAAAAAATTAAAATGTTGCATTAAATTTTAAGTATGGAGTTTTGATAATTACTCAAAAAAAAAAGAGAAAATTTTATATATATGTATAATATCTATAGATAGATAGATAGATAATATAAAAATTGAATTAAAAATTATATTGGAATATTGGAATATAAAATTTTCAATTTTATCGCATGCAAAAACCTAAGAAATATAAAAATAAAGTGATTGCACACACCATAAAATTACATCACAAACAAAAAAAAAAGAAATATTACAAACATACAACATACAACACTCAAACATGTATATTTATTTCTATCTATACAGTAAGAATAAAATTGAATGGATTTTATTCAAAATTCAAATTTAAACGTTTTGAGCAGATCTTTTCCATTATTCAAATCATTTTCCAATAGTTGCAATTAAAAAAATATCTTAGCTTACAGTTTTAATTATACAAAATTTGGCGGCCTAATAAAGTTAATATATATTAATGTATATATATTTTTTTCTTTTTTGCCGAGGAACGGTGGAAAACATCAAAAGTCACTCAAAGTTACTGCACGAGGTTCCCCGGGTATAGTGTTGGACTTTAACCAACCAAAACCACCTCCTTTAAAAACAAGCTTTAGGATGGGTCCCAACATAATAACATAATGTACGGCTTGGTTTTGAAGAAAAGGATAAGGGAAGGATTACTTGGCATATTGGGTTTCGCTGTAATTGGGATTATGGAGGATGAACGGAAAAATTTGAATTGTTATTTTGAAGAAGGATGTTAATGTTCTTCTTCAATTTCGCTATATCGTACACAAATGAATTACCAACTTTTGGGGACATATGTACGGGCTGGTATAAGGTAGTTGAAATGGTAGCAAATTTTAAGTAAAAATCGATTAAAATCTTATATTGACACGGTACATACATTTCGTTTGACAGTGGTATGTACGACTGGCTGATATATTAGTGATTCAGATAGTAATTCGTAATTTTGTTTTTCAACTAGACATACATATATATGTTTAAAAATAAATGTTTTTAATATTTATATTTTTGCTTATCTAAAATAACTGTAATAATGTCTATTTTGACGATTATTTTTACCTCATATAGTAAGTATAGTAGTTTTATTAATTCGTTAGTCTCTAATTTGGATCTAATGTGTGTAGGTTTAACTCAAAGAGAAAGAGAGTCAGAGGGAAGCAGTACGAGAAAAACAACCTGGATTACAATAGGATAAGAGAAATTGGAAGACAAATTTGAAATGAACTTGAAAATAGGTTCGTTTTGAATAATTATGCAAATTGCATAAAATGGAACATACCCGACATTGATGTCTTTTAAATTTTTAAACGTAAGATAGAATTTTAAACGTTGTACCTACAGGACGTAACAACCAATTGAGTTTTTCGTTAAAATCGTAGAATTAGATCAAGAAATCATATACCTTAATTAGCTATTTTAGCTAAAATCGCACTTGACAAAGTTAGTAATTACGTGTTCTCTAAGCGGATTTCGGTCAATGTGTGGCATTAGATTTCTTCAATTGTCGTAGAACTTCAGCATAGTGGTGTTGTCACCTTGCGAAACTATTCCGATTGGTTTCAGAGTAATATTTGAGTCTTAATACAAAATTAGCAAGAACCGCTCCGCAATACAAATAAGAAAGAGAAAAAAATAGAGATGGATAGGCCGTATATTAAGGAGAAACTCCATTGCGAAACACGCATTTGATTGGAATTCCATGGGGAAAAGAAAAGTGGGCAAACTCAAAAACACATGGAGGAGAACAATAGAAATAGAAATTAAAACAGGAGGAAAAACTTGGGCCGAAGTAAAATCAATAGCTCAAAATAGAATCAAATGGCATGGCATGGCTTTCTGGAAGCCCTATGCTCCCAACGCGAGCAGAAGAAGGAAAACCAAAAACAAAAAAAAACTCAATTTTCCAAATAAAGTTCATTTTAACAGATTGCACTGTATACATTTATTCTTAAAGATCTAACAATGGATTTATTAAATTGGTATGGCCATATACTACGTAACATAATGAGCGATTTAATATATATATATATATATATATATATATATATATATGTATGTATAAAATAAATTAAAATTTATTTTTATTTCAGGTTTGATGATTTTGAACCCAAACAAATATTCTAAACAATAGTTTGCGTTTTTAATATATGTAAGTTCTGAGTAGAATTAAAATTGTTGTTTTTGTTTTTTGTTTTTTTACTATCACAAAATTTAAAAATAAAAACATTTTTTTCGATTATTAATAAAACAAAGAAAAAAAAAATCGCGACGCGACTTCAACGTGTACTGAACCAAAAAAATCGCTTACCTTTTTTTTTCTTGCTAAGTATAAAAACGAATGAATGAACGAATTGAATGAATGAAATAAAAAAAAAAAGTTCATCATTTTGATAAATTGATAGTAACACACTTTGTGTAACTGTATATTTTGTTCCAATTTTTTTTAATTTTTTCTTTGTAACTGTATTTTTGACATAATAATTGTTACCTGACCTTTCATTCTTTCTATTAATAGAATAAATCTTAAATTTTCTTTTATCTATAATTCATTAATCAAATAAAAATTATATCTGATGATAAAAGACATTAGATTTTATTTAAATTTAAATCGAACATAATATTCTGGAATGAAAAGCTGATCGTATTTTTATACTCTTTTTAAAATCTTTTTAAAATATCTAATTTAAATTTTTTTCAGTTAATTTAATGGGAAAAAGGAGTGATCACCATTAGATAGAAACATATTTTAGGCCGTGCCTGAAACTATCGTACTTCCCACTAAATACTACCTAATCGCACTAAATTAATTCCGAAAACTCCGAAAATTTTTTAGTGCACTAAATTGTTTGATCGCATTATTGATTATCTGTCAATATTTTGTTGTACTCTCGACTACACTAAATGTTCGCCCCAAAAGAGTAATACATGTAAGAAAAAAGTCTAAAGTGTCTGGTGTCAAGACATTTTACACTCATGCTAGTGCGATAAATTCGGAAACGTTCTTAAGATCGAAACAAATAAAAAATCTTTGGGACAAGTAAAAAAGAATCTGTCAATAGATTTTCACTAAGGAATAATTTAATTCTGTAGAATTCCACTAGATTACATATACCATGGAGTATAGAATTCCATTCCTGTGGAATTTGTACTCTAGTGGGTAATTTTACTGTGGCGCAATTCGTATATAAAGCAATTTCATTTTTATTTTATCTTGCCTTTTTGTATTTGTGAGATCCTGTTGTTGTCCTGTGAAATTTCATCGAGTATTAATATGTGTCTAGTGAAACTGGCCTAGAATCGAAATCTACCATAAATTTATCTCAAGATAATCAAACATAAAAATTTCATACAAATTTAAATATTATATATTGGAAATATAAGACAAATCATTATAAATTATCAAATTAAAACTGAAGTTTTCCAATATTTTAATAATTAATATTTAAAAATGGTAAATTTTATTTTTGTCAGAGATTAAATTTGATAATTAATTAATAGACAAGAAAAAGTTAAGTTTAGAAAATGAAAATTGTTTTTAAATAGGAATATTATTAATAAAATTGTTTATCATCATCTGATGACGTTACAGTTCAGGCTGAGCTTCAGTCTATTTAACAATTTTTCTCTAAATATCTCGTTCTGATGTCACCTGTTATCCAGTTGGTAACGTTAAGTGTTTGTAAATATTTTTCCAAACAATCAAGCGATCTTAAACGTGATCTGTCTTGATGTCAGCTGACAAGTATACGTTATTATAGAATTTGCTTTTGCGGGGCGGTTGTCTTCGATTTTTACATGACTAACCTACCTAATACGCTGTGAATTGGCTAATCTTTCAATTGCTTGACCATTGATCAAATTGTTCATTGATCGTTGTATATGTATGCCGACTTCTATTGTTTTAGGTCCGAAAAATTTTCGCAGAATTTTCCGTTCAAAAATTTTAAAAGTTATTTTCATCTGCTATTGTAGATGTTCAGACTTCGCATCTATACGTTAACACCGGTTTAACTGTTGTTTTGTATATGCTAAAAAGTTTTATTTGCACAAACTAACATTTATTTGCTGCCGCAATATTATTAATTTATCTTGTATACTATTTTTTATTGATACAATCTTGCAAAGCTATTGTAATTTTTAATCAGAATACGTAAATATTCAAAATATTATACACCTTGGAAATCATATTCTCCAATAACGATTATTTGTGATGGTTGTCTTCTTGTTTTCAAATAAATAGATACAAATATTTCCGACATATGTACGGAGTTTTTTGCCATACCAGATTGAAAATAGTTGTTGATAGTGTTTTATGACCTTTTTTTACACCCGTTTTAATTTCAGAAACTTTAGACGCAATTTGTTGAAGTAAGATTTTACTTTTGGTGTGTTGCTTAAGATCATCAACTAGATCATCATCACAAGATCATCATCACTAGCCTTAATAACTTACATGGGATTCTTATAGATTGTTTAAAATTCCTGATATTTTTGACGGATCAATACTGTCCCAGACAAAAAGAAATTGTTAATGTTCACCTAAAATCTTGGAATATGGGATTCATGGGATGTGAAATGCTTCTACATTTGCGAATTTAAAATATGTATAGACAGTTGAAGTTTTTCTTGTTTCTTTTTTGAACGCTTTATATGGGGGTATTAGATTGTTAATCTCTTAAAAATAAGTTTTCACACCTTAAAGATTAATAATAGACACTTATATGCATATGTAGATTCCGGTTTTAATTATTGCATTGATCAAATGATATTTTAAATTTTCTTAATTCAATTCAATAATTAGATTTTCCTATAACGCAAAAAAAAAAAAATGACTGAAATTTCTGTAATTTAAAAATTTTCTTGAGGTTCTCCTTCCCAAATTTGAAGTTTGACAAGTTTAAGAAGTATTTTGTAAAGTTTTTGATTTTAAATTCTTTTCCTTAAGTCCTTTTTTTTTTAAATTTAATACCAGTCGTTATAGACAATAATAGGGTAACATAATAATAGCTGGGGTCTTTTTATTGTAATCGGTATATTCAAAATTTTCTTCATTATATAATGTATACCTTAATTAAGAATGTGTAACTGTTAAATGCATATACATACATATATATGCACATAAATAAATAAATTTATATTTGTTAAATGATACTTGGGAAAAGGGACTGTAAATGGCCAATTTTTGTTTTGTTGTTTTTTTTTTATATTTAGAATTAAAAATATCCGTTGTTTAATTAACGTTTTGTTTTTATTTTTTATTTTTAGTTGTTTTTTTTCTTTTAATATTTTTCAATTCAACGTAACATCACACAAAAAAAACTATACAACTGTTGATCATCATAATAAACATTTTGTTTTTTGTTTATTGTTTTTGTTTTTGTTTTTATATCATTTGACCAGTAAGAATAATTTTACATAGTTTCATCTAATTTTTTTTGTTTATTTGTATTTGTATTTATTATTACTCAAATTAATACATTTACATTTAATATTATGTATGTATGTGTTAGAAAACACATTTTATTGTATGTACCTTTATTTTATTGTGTGTACCTATATTTTATTGTATCTTAATAGGTTCAAAATATTTTAACTCAATTTTGAGTAGAATAGCCCATAGGTATGTATGTATGTAGTATCAATATAGTAAATTTTTTTATTTCACTACAATAACAAATTATATTATAGTCATTTTAAACAAAAACAACAGTAAAAAAAAAAAAAAAAAAAAAAAACACTAAATAAGAGATGAGTGAAATGATCGTAGTTGAATTGAAAGTAAATAATGAGAGAAAAATTGAGTGTTTTTTTTTTATTATCTTTATAAAATAGTAAAATATTGTATAAAAATTAACGTTGTTTTTGTTTATGTTATTATAGGTAAAAAATCAGGAACATTTTTTTTTTTTTTTTTATGTATATACATATGTGTATTTGTTTTGCTATTGGTGTTGAAACGATCAACGACCAATGCTAATATCACTATATATTTTGTATTTTTTATTTTTATTTTTGATCGTGTATTCGTTTCGTTGTTTGTTACTTATTGTGTATATGTACATACATAATATATATTATATATATGTAAAAAAAAAAGTAAATTAACTATAACGATTCCTTGTTTATGCCAGTTATATTCGAGATCTCACCGTCTCTAGACCAGAAAATACGGTCGGTGATTACACGTTCTTTGTATTTTGTTATTATTTCTCTTTTTTTTTATTTTTTTAGTATTATTGTATACATATTTTGGATATTTTGCTTTTATTGTTTTTTTTTTTTTTTGGTTTAGTTGAGCGTTATCGAGCGTTGATTATAACAATTTTGTTTTTTTTTTTGAATGTTATGTTCCTGTTAAAAAAAAAAGAAGAACATGAAAATTTATGACTAATTTGTTTTTGGATTGTCTCATTTTGAGTAATTTATTAATAAATAATTTATTAAATTATTTAAATATATATATATATATATATATATATATATATATACATAGAATATATATATATTCTTTTATATTTAAAAATAATAATAAATAGGAAAAAAAAAAATAAAGGTATAATTACTTATAAATTTTTTTTTCAAATAAAAAGGAATTATTTACAAGTGCAAATTCGAATTGTTATGTGAAAAAAAAAAAAACAAAATACAAAAAAAAAAAAAAATATATATAAATAAAATAATTAAAAAGAAAAAGAAAAAGGTTAAAAAATATAATAAAAAATTTTATTATTTAAAATTAAGAAACAACTAAAAAAAAAATTTATTTACATACATACATATTATATAATGTTCAAAAAAATATCAAAATTTAATAAATATTTTCGGATAAAATAAAAATAAAAAAAAAAATTATTATATTTTTAAAACAAAGGTATATATATATATATACAACATATATATGAATACAATATTATATAAAATGTTTATTAATTAAATAAATAAAAAAATGATTTTTTTATTTTAATTTTATATAAACACATGTACCCTATTATACTTATATTAATTGAAAATTTTTGTTTTTTTTTTTTAATTATAACCATATTATAAGTTATTAATATTATAAAAATGTAATAGAACATAAAAAAAAAAATTATATTGTTTGTTTTTTTGTTCCCCCTTCTCCCCCGTTCCTTTTTAAACAATTTCATTTCGTTTTTTTTTGTTTTTTTTTTTATATTAATTTTTATTAAATAAATAAATACTCATTCAAATACAAACAAAAAAAAAAAAAAAAAAAAATTAATAAAAATAACAGTTTTTTCAAAATTAATATAAAATACTTTTTTTTTATATTAAAATAATTAATTAATAATTTTTATATTAATTAATTTTTAAATGTGTTAATTAAAGTGTTTTAATATTATAAAACAAAAAAAAAAAATTTATATAAAGCTATTAATAAAGTTATTATAAATAAATTATATAGGTACATAATATACAAATAAAAATTATATTAAATATATTCCTAATAAAAAAATAAAAATAAAGTGAGGGATAAAGAAAAAAAAAAATTTTTTTTTTTTAGTGAATAATTTATGAATTACATACCTATATATTTTTTCGTGTTATTTTTGTGTTTTATTTTTTGTTTTTAATTAATTATTTAAAAAATTAATAAAAGAAAAAAAAAAAAAATTTATTATACCTATATTAATAGTGGATTAAAAAAGGAAGTTATTATTAAAAATAATAGAAAATCTATTGGATTTAAAAAAAAAAAAAAACTTAAAAAGGCGCAACAAAAAAAAAGAAAGTGGAAGAGAAAAAATTATGAGTCATATAACAAAAATAAAAATAAAAAATTTTTCTGTATAACAGTTTATTTTTGTTTTTTAATTTAATACTTAAAAAATAATATATCAATTCCAAAAAAAATAAATTATAAATTTAAAGCAAAGAAAAAATATATATATATATATATATTAATTATTATATAATTTTTTTGTTTTGTATTGAATTAAAATAAAAAAAAAAAAAACTAAAAACATAAACTAAAATTTTTGAAAATTTAAAAGGTTACCAAATTAATTTAAATGTAAATTGGTGAGTCGTTCATTTAATTTTGTTTGTTTCTTTTTTTTTTGTCTATTGAATTTTATTTTAATGTTTATTTTTTTTTTATTAATGTCCTATCAATAAAACAATGTTGTTATAAGTTTTGAAAATTTTAGTAAAACGAGATTGGGCAAAAATCAAAAGTCTTCAATAAAAATTGCATCATAATTGATATTTGTTTTTATTTTTGTTTTTAGTGCATTTCTCTGCTACATAAATGTGAACAGGAAATTACACAGCCTTGTCTTTTCAGGTTTGGCTGTAATTATAGTAAGGGGGAATAACTCTTACGAAATGTGTGGGATTCGAACTCACATTCCCAAGGTGTTTACAGCGTATTTTTATACGCTCTTACCCACTAGGCCATCGATATCCCTCATAATTGATATGAAATTATTATATGTATAAAATTCGAAAAGAAAGGAATCTTTCTCCTTTGTCACTTACTCCCACCTTATCTTCTTTGTTCATAAAATAATATTAACCTGCGTAATTTGAGTTGAGATATCAACAAGTTTTTTAATTTTAATTTATATTTTCTTTCTTCTTTTCACTTCATACGATTTATTTTCTGAACATTTTATGGTCGAAAAATCCGAAATGTGCACATGTTTCTTATGTGCGCTCGCGGCACCCTCTTACAAAATATAATTTAAAAAATTTGAAGTTAATTTTAAATTAAAGGAATATAAAAAGAAAAATTTTAATTTGAATTCGGATAATCTAAAAATATAAAAGATTTGATCACTGATCCACTCATTGCTTAATTTGCGTTTTCAAATATAATACATATATATACTTATGTATATACATATGAAGATGTTTTTTTTTTTTACTTTAAGTGAAGACATTTGTATAATAAAATTTAAAGAAAAAAAAATATACAATGTATACATATATATATATATATATATATATATATATAATATATATCAGATCCATATATTACGAAAATAAAATTCATATATGTATGTATATTAAATACTTATATATAACATAAATTACTGAAGTAAAGATTCTTCACTTAAAGTAAAAACGTCTTCATTTTAACTAAAAAAAAAAAGTTTCACTTAAAATAAAAATGTCTTATTTTTTAAATAAAAAAACAATTATTCACTTAAAGTAAAAAAAAGTTTTCAGTTAAAGTAAAAAAGGTACTTAGTATAACATATAACATATGTTATACTAAAGGTATAACATATCATCATAACATATAATGTTGATTCATTTTGATTATTAATTTTCGTTTATTTTTCCAAAGGATACGTTTAAAACTTAAAAAAAAAAAAATGTTTCCTTAAGGATTTAAATTTTTATTTAAAAAAAATAGTTTTTCTAAAATGTTTTGTATAATTTTATAATGAAAATTAAACTAAATTAAAAATGATATATAGATATGTATATACATACATATATATATATAAATTTGTTAGAAGTCAAAAAACTCTAAAATCTTAAAATTAAAACTTAGGTTAACTTTAAGGAATTTACCGTCTTAAGACCGAGAATACTAAATTTTTTGGTTTTAAAGATTTTTTTTTTTTTTTTTAGAAAAAAACGCGGATAACGAATTAAAAGATTTCATTGCGAATATTTTTTGGTTTGAATTATTATATACTTTATAGTTTTAAATTAAATTTCATTTTATTATAATTTCAATAGAAGAGATATTAATAAATTATTTACTTGGACTCTCTATTGTTTGTTTCATTGAATTAATTTTCATTATATTTATATAATTCATTTAATTATAAGCGGATCATTTTTAACAAGGATATTTTATTTACATATACATATGTACATACATCTACATATTTACATACATCTATATATAGTTTATTATGCAAAACACGTATACATTTATGCAATTTTGTTTTGATTTCATTTGATATTATGTAAAAAATTTGTTAATGAAATATTTTCGAAATTA
Source organism: Poecilobothrus nobilitatus (assembly GCA_947095535.1). Classification (NCBI taxonomy): domain Eukaryota; kingdom Metazoa; phylum Arthropoda; class Insecta; order Diptera; family Dolichopodidae; genus Poecilobothrus; species Poecilobothrus nobilitatus. Next base: position 11,853,592 of record OX352775.1, on the reverse strand, counting down.
ATTCGAAATTAGCTGTGAAAATGTCCAAAGATGAAATTCTAAACTACTAAATCAAGAATATGAATGAAGAGTAAACATCTGCATATTTTTTGCCAGAAGGTATCTAATTGATCCAAAGATATTAAAATTCTGTTGTACAATTAAATAAAATTTAAAAAATACTTTACAGGATATTTTTTTGATAGTATATTTAGAAGTTAAAAGTTAGAAGTTCGATTGATTATTTTCCAAATATTAAAAAGTTTTTAAAGTCTTTCAAAAATTCAAATACACATAGGTACGTTTTGTATAATAAAAAATTTTATTTTTGAACGTTAAACGTTTCATTCCTGTTTCCATTTTCTTTTAAATTTACACATACTTAGTATCTAATACCAAAAACAAAAAAAGAGTCCTTGTACTCTCTATACTATATATATACATGTATATATATAGTATATATAGTATATAGTATATAGTATACTATATATATACATGTATATATATAGTTATGCTTATACTTCTTTAAAAAATAAATTTTTTTTCAAAATGAATTTTTTTTTGTTAGCCATATTTAAATTTTATTTCTGTAATTTATTAATGTGGGGTAACCTGTCTAACCGGAGTAAAAAAAGGGGTAAAACTTTAGGAATCAAAAAAAAAAATAAAAACAGAGGCTCGAAAATGGGAAAAGGACTACCTTTAAAAATATATATATACACGGTTTAATGAAGTTGAAGACTTAGACCGTGTCCGAAACTATTACACTTAGCACCAAATACTAAATTGATAGAGTGTCTAGTGTCAAGTGTCAAGTACGTTAGATTCGGAAACGTCCTTAATGTGTATTTCGATTATGTAAAGTGTCGTTTGTTTTTTTTTTACTTAATTTTTATTAGATTCATTCAATTAATGAAATCTGTTTTTTTATAAAAATTGAATTTCAAATATATATACAATACATTGAATCCTATAATACGTTAAGAAGGAAATCTTTAAATATCCGATAATGCAGTAAATATTTCTTTCTTCATTTCATTCTCGATCTTAATTTTTCTACTTTCTAAAATTGTATACATAATCTTTTGTGAAGTTGACTTAACAATGGTTAAAATAATTCAACTATACCACAATTCAACATTTACTCGTGCACTACGAACAGGGAACAATATTTCATTAATTTAAAAAATTGAAAAATTGTTCAAATAGTAATTTTCATTTTGATGTTGTGGACAAACATTTTTCTCTCCCCTTCCCTAACTAATTTAATCAAAATAAAAAGAAATAAATACATTAAGTATTTAAGAAAAAAGGAGAGTACAGTCTGTTTAGGTATCATCTTTAATGAGAAATAAAACCATAACGCCGATTTTTTGGCTTATGGCTTTAAGTCTCATTTGGGTGAGTGCCTTAAGCCAAGTCACCAAAACAATAGGACAAACAAAACAAAAAAAAAAACATTTTATCAGAAACATTAATTAGATTTATTAATGATTCTGAGGGACGGGGGGAACCATAAACATACTTTGTAAATTAATAAATGAAATTTATAACTAACGGTTTTGTTTTATGTTAAATTTTTTTTCCCTTCCATCAAATAACTACATACATTCTTAAATTATATATATTTACATATATATGTCATGGTTCATGTTGCCAAAAATATACATTTTAAGTTTTATTTTTTTTTTTGCTAATTTCGTGAAAAAAAATCGCCTTAAAGAATAAAAAATAATGCATTTTTAAATTCCCACAGTCAAAATAATTATTTTAAATATTTTGGTGTCCCCACTTAAATAAAAAAAAAAAAAAAAAGTAGTTAAAACTTAAAAAAAACTTGCATTTTCATTTAAAATTTTCTTCAATAATTCCAAGATATTAAATTAAAAAGGAAGTAAAAAAAAAAACAAAAAAAATTAAAATAAAATGAATACATTGAACAACCCCTTTTCTATAATATATATATATAATCTATATATATATATATATGTATATACATATTTAAATTATAAGAATGGTGGGAACAACGTCTGGGCTCATCAAAAACAAAAAACAAAAAAATTAAAATTAAACTACAAGGTAGACTCTTACACACTAGATATATATATATATATTAAATAACTATCAGATACATTTTTAATTTAAGTATCTGCATTGCGATACGTTTGTTTTATATGTTTTTATTTATTTATTTATGTTTTTTTTTTTTTTTTTTACGTTTTACTTTAAGAATGTGAAATTTGTTATTTTTGTTTTGTTTCTTTTTTTTTTTTTTTCGTTGAAAAAGCAGCATTAAAAATAAGAAATATGATGGACATTCTAAAAAAAACCCAACAACTTAACAAACAATTAAAAATTTCAAGAAAAACAACAGCATTAAAATTATTCACCGCCAAAAATTCATTAAAAATATGTATATGTATTGATATGTTCATATATAAAACACTCATTATCATAATATACAGTACATATATTTATATGTATGTATATTATTAATTTTATTTTAGGTACAACAGGTAACCCTCATTCTATTCATATATATATATACATAATTTGTATATATATAGTGCATTTCCTATTCTAAATTATTTTTCTTTTTTCCCTCCTTATTAAATCTATATATAATACAGTGTATGTCAAAAATATGTTCCTTTTGGTTTTTTTTTTGTTTGCAATTTGGATGTAAAATTTTTTTTGCGATAAAAATTGAAATAAAAAACGTTTTATATTTGTTTGTATCTGTTTGTTAAATAAATGTAGAAACTATTTCAAAATAACAGGAAATTTTTTACATTTCTAAATTTTTTCTTTAAGCGTAAATTGACTTGTGCGATGTAAACGCCGAGGGTGGGTTGTGTGTGGTGCGTGTGTTTAATTTATCTTGAAATTTGCCTTTAAGAAAATCGATATGGAAATTCTGGAAATATTTCAGAAAAATCTTTTAGAATCTTATATATATGTTTCCGCGTTTAAGTAAGAAAATCCCTCCCAAAATAAGATCTTTATTTCTTAATGATTTGTCAGAGGTTTGAATTTGATACATTTTTAGTTAAAAAGGAGGCTACTCTTATACATCACTATTGACAGCGTTATTAATTAGATAAGATAAAAAAAATATGTATACCTATAGTACATGTACAAAAAATGTTCGTTCAACTCAAATAAAAATGAAGAAATTTTATAAAATAAATTTTTTTTTTGTCAACTTAAATCAAAATTACATACATATAAATTATTTCTATCTTCACGAAGACAGCTGTCATTCACTGACTTTGTGAAGATAGAAATAATTAATATGTCTTATTCTTAAAAAGTTTCCCAAAATTATAATTTTTTATTTTATTTATGTTTTTCTTTTCTTAAGGGAGGTGGGGGGAATCTTTCAAAGACAACAAGAAAAAAGCCCCTTTGGTAGTATCAAATTCTTATTGATTAAACCCAATTTCGCCCAATATATAATGGGATGAAACTCTTAACTGCTATAATCTAGTATATTGTCTAAAGAGTAGAGATAGGAGAGAATAGAATAATATGATTCGGACACATTGAATTGAGATTGGAATTCTGTAAGGGAAAAATGATTTCGCCTATTGTCAGTGACGATAGTCATTAACAATATTACAACATGCAGTATAGTATACATATAACAGTTAATTTTATTGTTCTTTGAAACAAAAAAAAATAAAATAAAATAAAACCGTATATTTATGACATACACTGTACATATTTTATGCATATAATTTATGTTCAAACTTTAAATTAAAAACATTATAATATATACAGTATATTAAAAGTGTTACATATTTTTAATTTACTATTTTTTTTGTTTTTTTGGTTAGTATGTCAGTTGTTTTACTTTTATTATATTACCTTTTAATTTATACTAAGGTAGTAGTAGTTAATAAATATGACTTCTAATACAATATTAAATGTGAATAAATTAATGATACAATAAAGACCTAAATTATTATTGAAAGTTGTATAGTATTTATTTCTGAAATACAAATAAAATTTTAGAATATTTTCTTTGGGGTTCCGAAATATTCGTGTCATGAAATAGAAAATGCTTTTTTAAAAAAACACACAATTTGCTAAAAGATCTGGTAACTGGCGGGGGTCACCATCTAAAACATAAAATTTTTATTTAAGTAAACATTAAATTTAATTTAAAATAAATAATTTAATTTTTAGGCGTTTAAACACGAAAAAAGTCCTTCCTCTTCAATTTTTCATCCACCGCTAGTATACTAATAAAGAAAATGATAAAAAAAAAATGTAATATGCATTTCTTAAATGTCTCTGCGCGGCTTCGATTTAATTGTAAATCTATTAATTGTAATTGTTAATCTATTAAATTATCTATACTAAACTAAAAAATTATGGCTAGAAAACAGAGGCAATAGCTCAAAAACGGTAAAAACAAAAATAAACAATAATATATATATATATTAGAGCAAATTTTAAAGATTATATTAACTCATGCTTGTAGCCAAAATCGAAGTAAAAGAATCAGAAGAAAAAACAAAATATTAAACTACCGCTTCCACTTTTCATTTCATCATTCCTCACAGTTTTCTGCTATTATTTTAGCATATTTCTATTTGTGGCTCCCATTGGCTTAATTTCGCTGGTCCTTTTCTAAGTATATATTATGATGCCTATATGTCTACCATAATTTTTTTTCTTTTTTTAGCCTTTCTTAATAAATAACAAATCAATTAAAAACATTTTTTTTCCTTGCCACTCCTAAAAAGGATCATAGGAATAAGCTTCAGTTTAGAGAATCATTAATTTCACTAAGCCGTTGATTATTCGGCGGCTGTACATAATTAAAGTTTTGCAATCCGATAAATTGATTTCTTTGTTATGTAATTTTTTAAAGATGTAGTCTCTATATAGACCATGTCTTAAAACTATACAACCGTTATGGCTAACAAAAAAGCAGAAAAAAAAAAAATTAAATTCCGTTATTCCCAAAAAAAAAAAAAAGGATATATACAAAGGACAATTTAAAAATGATTATTAAAAAAATTATTTGAAGAGATTACATATTTCGAAATTTAACATTTGCAGTTTTTCTTTTCTATATATATTGCATTCTTTTCTTTTTTCTATATATATTGGCTTTATTTGTTCCTACCACTTGAGAACCACAACTAAAAAGAATAAAAATTATATATATGTGTAACTAGTTGCTTCTGATTAAAAATATCCTGATTAATTGATTATGGAGAATTTCTTATTTTGTTGATGATTTCCAATACTAATAAAAGGATACAAAATGCAAGACTTTTTAATAATTTTTATTAAATATAGTGATGGGGAAGCGTGTGATTCTCAAAAGGTACAGAGGATAAATATTATATAAATTTAAAAGTATAAGATAGATATTTAAAAGTTGGCCGTATAGATAATTATAGTAATTTTATAATTGAGGACATAAAAAAAATCAAAAGAGGCTTTTCGTTTTTTTTTGCGTAAAGTGTTTTTAAAATATATATTTTTTTTTTTATTTTGAAAAATATCTCTAAACAGGAAGAATATTAAGTGAATTTTCGTGCATAGATTATATACTTAAAATATCTGCAAATATTCATTGGTATATTTGATATTCATTAGCGGAATAAATGGCGACGAGGTGTTATCTGTGTAAAAGTGTACGATTATAGTTTTGTCTAATCTACTTTTAGAAAATTTTGTAGTGCGTAAATGTTGTACAATATATTCGATTTTTGAGCTGAACCTTGTATAAATACTTTGGTTTAATACCATACCGATCTAGAGGGACGATCTAGAGAGACGATCTAGAGAGACGAACTAGAGAGACGATCTAGAGATACGATTTAGAGAGACGATCTAGAGCGACGATTTATAGGGGCGATCTAGAGAGACGAACTAGAGAGACGATTTAGAGGGGCGATCTAGAGAGACGGGTATTACACGAAATTCTTTTTTTTTCAATGATTTTTTTTTTTTTTGTCACAGATAAATTAGAAAATTTTTATTAGAAAATAAAGGAAACGAAAATGCCAAACAGAACAGATCATTTTTGAAGACAAAAAAATTTATGTCAAGCAAGTTACTAAATTTATAAACCTATACATTCTTTTAAGTGTTGATTTTAACAATATTAAATATTTAGACATTTGATAAACATTATTTTGAAAAAATATATTAAACATTTTTTTTTTTAAATAAAGAAAAAATAAAAAAAAAATTATCCGCTATCATTTTTATTTATTTTTTTTTTCTTTTTTTTTTCAAATTTAAATTCCCGCGCGTTAAATGTTGAAACGTTCGTTTTATATATGCATTCATATTTTAATTTTTTCTTATTTTTTTGGTTTCTTTTTTTTTATTAGGTAAATATCATGCATAAAACATTGTCTAATAATAAGAATATATATAATATAATATAATCTATATATACATTATGTATATAATAATGTTTTCTATATGTAGATTTAATTTTTCACTTTTATTTGAAGAAATTTTATTACAGAATGTAAAATACAAGACAAACAAAAATAAAGGTAAGAAAATTGGAACAAAAAACAAAAAAAAAATTGGGGTTATAGAAAATATATAAAAAAAAAATGAAAATGTAGCAGGTGAGAGAGATAAATAGTTATTTTTATTTTTTTTTCGTTTTTGTTCTTTAATAAAAAACAAAAAAAAAAAAATGCATAATAATAAAATTATATTTTTAAGAAAAAAAATACTTACATACATACATATATGTATATACACAATAAAAACTAGAATATATAAGTAGGTAGTGCAATTGTTGTGCAGTGTCAAATAAAATGAAATGAACATAATTCAAAATTATGTAAATTTGAATATAAAACAAAAACAAAAAATTTGGGTTACCAACATGTATTGAATAAAAATAAAAGTGATATCCTATAGATTATATTAATTTATAAACTATTACATTTTAAATAAGATTAATCGATTATCCGATTCATTAGATTTTTTTCCTTTTCCTTTTGTTTTTTTTTTTGAATTATTGACTTTAACGAACGATCGTATTTAGATTTTTTCAAGAGGGTCAATAGAAAATCAATAGAGAGGGTCTTTCAATGAAAGTTAATGAGATTCCTATTGGCAATATTTTTAATTTAAACAATAATCAAAAATCATACATTTTTTAATTTAAAAAAAATATGAATAGAATCTTTAATTCAAATGAACAATTGTTTGATTTTGGGGTGATAAAGATAAGGGGGCAGGATGTTTAAAAATATTATACAAAAAACAAAAACAAAATTAGATATTTGAAAGTGAGAAGAGTTAGAAGAGTTCATGATTTTTTCTTTTCATTTTTATATTTCAAACCTTTTCAAAGAATTTGGTTTAAAGACATGTTTTTTTTTGTTTTTCTTTAAAGTATTGAACATTTGGTAACTCTAATACATTTATAAAAAAAAGTTATAAATTGTTATACCTATTATAATACCTAGATTACGTTTTTCTTTTTTTTTTTTATACAAAAATTGTGTAAGTTTTATTTGAATTTTTCCAAAAAAAAAAAAAAAAAAAAAAAAACACCTGTTGAAGAAGAAATAAGAACTTTTATAAAGTTTAAGGGTTCGAATAATTTTACTTTTATTTCATTTTATCTATGTTTTTTTTGTAACTTTCTTCTGTTCAAATACCTTAATATTATTTTATTGGGCCAAAAACAAAAGAAGGTTTTCCCAGGATCAAAAAAAAAAAATAAAAAAGTTGAAGAATGTCTTTTATAACTTTTTTTTTTCTATATAATGAACTGAAATTTCTTTCAATATATTAAATTTTAATCTTATTATTATCTATTATATAATTACAATATAATTTTTGACCTGGGCCCTATTGCATCAACCACTTATCACTAATCAAAATTATTAAATATTCATTTTCTTGATAATTTTATCAGAAGTTATTATAAAGAATTGGTTTGGTGCAACAAAAACTTATCAAAAAAAAAATGATTATTTGGTTTTTTAATTAGTGATAAGTGGTTGGTGCAATGGGCGCTTAGTTGCCTAAAAGGGACATATTGGTCGAAATCCTGATTTTATAGTTTTGATTCACTATAAAAAAAATTTCATTCGGTTTAATTCTTCATCTATATGTTTAGAACAATTCTCTATACTAATGAAAATTGAACTTTGTTTTATTATAAGTAGTATTTTTATTTGTCCAATATCTTAGTTAGAAATTGAAAAAATTCAATAATTCTATGCTCCAGTGGAATTATTCGAGATGACTTGTTTCTTATAGCAGAACAATTCAGAGTGCAATTTTATTGTAACTAGCAGGTATATGAAATTGGCCGGTTACAAAAATTTCTGATTTTGCATTTTTTTCAACCTAAAAATATTTAATACTACTTACTAATATAATATACTAGCTAATATATACCGTTAATAAATAAAACATATGGGTTTTTAATTGAAGATAAATGAGTTAAGAAATTCCAAGTCTATTAATAGAGTCAACTTTTTCACTGTCAAAGAGCAACAATTATACACAATTTTTTGTCAATCGGTCAAACCGTTTTTATTTTACGAAAAAGTTTAAATATTTGCACAACGGTTAGGAACTTTGGCGGCCTGTTATAGCAAAATGAATAGCTCAGAAATACTCCCCGTATACTCAAAAATATTTAAATATACAATAGGAAATGACTGCGGAAAAACATTGAATTGGGAGTTGTAAGGAGGACTGTAAGGAAACAATGAATCCATCTATTATTACTATTACTATTTTGCTAACAGTCACTATAGCTGTTATAACAGTTACAACATGCTACATGGTAGTATATGTTTTTTTCGTTTCATTTGGAATGAAATCATTTTTTATATTAGAAAATATTATATAGAGAATGAATAGATTTTGTTCGGTTTAATATATAATGCAAGACTTGTAAATATAGCAATCAGTTCTATACGTTTACTATTAACAATATGATAAAATGAAAACCTTTCATGATTTAAACGAAGTACATTCATATATATATATATAATATCAAAATTAAGAAATTTCCTTGGAATCATTCAATTAAAGAAATATTAGGAAATTTAAGAAGTAAAATAAAAAAAAAAAGAAAATTATCATTAGCAAAAAAAGAAAAAAAATAAATAAATAAAATCTCTTAAGCTTAAAAATACTGCAGAAAAAAAAAAAATTACTCTAAATAAAATACCACTAAAAAAAAAAAAAAAGAAACAAAAAAAAAATTGATTAAAAAGTAAGCAACACACAAACAAAAAAAGGAATTTGTGTTTTTTTTTTTTCATTTTATTGCAATTTTTTTTTTTATTTATTCAGTATAAGCAGAAACAGTACCACCGCACTAATAATAACAACAATTAGGGGGTACATACATTTTATCAAAACACATTATTACAAAATATGACATAAAAAATAACCCTCTGCAAATATTTTACAAAATTATTTCCATTTGACAAAAGAGTGGATCATTTTGCACAAAAAAAAAAAAAACAATTAAACAAAGAAATGTTTTCTTGTCCAAAGTGATGAAATCGAACAGATATGATACAGAAATTCGAAAGTTAAAATTACGATATGATTCAAATTTTAAATAGTTTTTAATTCTTTATATATATGTCAATTATATATATAGGTATATATATTTTTTTAAATTAAAACTGAGTAAACTGTCAAATATATATATATATATATATATATATATATATTTTATATATATATTTTAATTGTTTAATATTTTTTTATTTAAAAATACCATTAATTTAGTGGAGAGAAAAATACGAAATTAAGAAAAAAAAAATGGATAGATGATATGAGATTTTTTTTTTCGACAAAGTTTACAGCTGGAATGATAATTAATATAATATGGCAATACTAATTAAATGTTTTATCAAAAAATTTATTAACTTTCGTAATATGTACTATCGTATATGTATTAATATTTTTTAAACATATATATATATATGTATATGTTATTAGTGGTGCCATTTTTCAATAAATTTCACTTATAATATGTTATATCGTAATTAAAACAATATTGAAGACACAAACCATATCGATTTTAAATTTTCAGAATTTATAATTTACTACCAAAAATTTCACGACAAAAAATTTTTTTTTGAAAATTCTGAAATGAAAATTAAAAACAAAATACTTTGATTATACATAAAGGAGGCTAAATCATTGTTCTTTTATTGTTTTATTTTGTTTTGCATCAAAATTACAATTATGTAATGGGGTTTTTATTTTTTGTGCACAAGTGTCTTATTATATACCAGAGAGAATCTTCTATCTATCATCTATATATATAAAAATAAAAGTTTGTTTGTTTGTTTCTTAATTTGTAGACTCCTAAATTGCTCAGCCGATGAACATGAAAAATTTGTATTTTTAAAAATTGTTGGGAACGAAGAGTGTTTATTGAATACGTCGTCGTCATCACGTTGGGGTTGTAGTGCAAAAATTTAGACTTTTTGTCTTTAAAATAAAAACGGTTTCAATCGAACGATTGATTTGAAATTTTGCATATACGTGTTGCTCTTTGACAGTGGAGAAGTTCATTCTATTAACGCACATTTGGAATTTGTTAACGCTATTATTATACCCTACACCTAAAGTATAGAGTATATTAACTTTGGTATGGTGTTTGTAACTACCAAAAGGAAGCGAGTTAGATATAGACATGTATATATATTCTGAATCAGGATCGCCTCCTGAGTCGATTTAACGATGTCCGTCCGTCCGTCCCTCCGTTTACACGATAACTCAAAAACTAATGAAGCTATCTTGATGAAATTTATATAGTAGGTTACAAATTACGAAAGAAAGGCTAAGTTCGAATCTGGACAAAATTCGTCCATGGGTTCGGATTCTGGAAGCTTCCGAATGATTCCGGAGCAAACGAGATTATCTCCAAAACCAACAAAGATAGAACCTTTAAATTTTGTACAATGATGTTCCTTCCCGTTCGATTTATGCCTCTGAAATTTAAGAGGATTTGGTCCATGGGTTTGGGTTTTGGAAGCTTCCGAACGAGCACCAGAGCAAATGAAATTATCTCCAAAACCAACAAAGATAGAACCTTTAAATTTGGCAGAATGGTGTTCCTTCATGTTTGATTTATGTTTCTGAAATTTGTGAGGATTTGGTCCATGGGTTCAAATCTTGGAAGCTTCCGGACGAGCTCCAGAGCAAACGAGTATATCTCCACAACCAACAAAGATAGAGCTTTTATTTTTAGTACAAAGGTGTTGTGTTATGTTTCCTTTTTTGTAAAATTGGAAACTGACATTTGAAAGAATTTGAACCATGGGTTCGTATTTTGGAAACTTCCGGACAAGCACAAGAGCAACGAGCATATCTCCAAAACCAACAAAAGTAGAACCTTTAAATTTAATAGAATGGTGTTCTGGCAAGTTTTCTTTACGTTCCTGAGATGGATTCGTTGAATTGGAGTGGCAATTCGGGTAGCTGACACAAACCTCCCAAGGACTACCAATCTTCGAAAATAATTAAGATAGAAACTTAAAATTTTATACAAGGGTGTCAAGCATATCCCAAGCGGATGCCTCTTTTACGTTCTTGAAATTCGAGTTGAATAAGACAGAAAAGGGAAGAAGTTCAAGCAGCTGCCAAAAACACTTATGGATTTTTAATTCAATTCGAATTATTCAGGTGTAGGGTATTAATAAGTCGGTTGCATCGACTTACTGTTACATTTACTTGTTTTCAATTAAAAACCCCCATATGTTTTATTTATTGAAGGGACGCAGCAACGCGTTAACGCGCATCGCACAATTTATCCTTTTTTCAAATACTAATTTTTTCAAATAATAAGAACGTGTATTGTCTTTTGATGAAATGTCTTTTTGTAAATTAATTTTTGTAATATTGTTTTGATATTCCAAATAACAACAATAGTATAGTTATAACAAAAAATTGTAATAGTAACAGTAACAACAGTAATATTAAATAAACAAATTTGAGTGCAATGGTCAAGTAATTTAGTTTTATTTTTGTTTTTTTATTGTTGTTGTTGGTTGGTTTCAGGGCAGTCACCACAATAACAACAAAACAACAGTAAAAAACAAAAAATAATTTTGCTATTAGTTTTATTTTTTTCAATTCACATTATAATATGGTATTTTATAGATACTATAATATGTTCATCAATAAAATATAGGGTGTCCTGCAATAGATAAAGGAGGGGAGGCATGATCACAAATAAAAGCTTTATGAAATTTTTGATATTTTGCAATATTTTGAATGCAAATAATCGAACGGAAATAAATTTTTATGTTTATAACCTTGAGATAACCTTGATATATAAAAATAAAATAAATAATTATAATGATTGATTAAAATAGAATTGAAATTATGATAACATAAGAATAATATATACATATATATATATTTAATACATTAATTACAGTTTTTTTGAAAGATCAGTGATCATTGTAACAATAAAAGAATTAACCTATCATTTTGTTTATAAATATTAGGCTTGTTTTGGTCAAAGTTATTTTGAATACTATTTAGATTTCAGAATAACATTATTTCCCCATTCAGATTTTCTATAGGTTTTTTTTTTATCTTTATTTTCCATCTTTTTGAATACAAAAAGCTAAATAACCAAGAGAGGGGTCTCGGTGATCTAGTGGGTAAGAGCGTACAAAATACATTGTAAACACCGAGAGAGTGTAGATTCCAATCCCATACACATCGTAAAAATAATTCCCTCTTACGACATTTACAGTCACAGGCCTGAAAAGGAAAGATATAAGGTGTAATTTCCTTGTCATATTTATGTGATTTTAAAGAACAAAAATCAGGCTAAATGGCTTGTCGTGTGTCACATGACAATAAATAATTTGTCCAAAGTTTTATAGTTGCGCTAAAATCTAATGTGATTGACTGGGCCCATATTCGAGAGGAAAATAAGGGCTTATATATTTAAATTATAATATGTATATGTATATATGTATATTATATAAATTTAATAAAGAATCCAAATATATAATTAAATCATTTTTCACATCTTACATCATTACATCACATCTGAGGGGGCTTATCAAAATTTCGATTTGTTAAAAGTATAACCTTACACATTTACAGCCACACCGCCTGAGAAGGAAAGACTGTGTAATTTGTTTGTAATATTTATGTGGCAGGGGGGAATACACTAAAAAAAAATCGTATAATAATGTTCTGCTGACTGATGACTATATTGACAAGAGTGACAGTTAAAATAGTTATCAAAATAGTTGTAGTACATACTACTTATAATGAAAAGTTTAAAAATTTTCTTATAAAAAAAAAAGTTTAAATCAGAATGGAACCAATTAGAATAAAATAAAAAAAAAAAATAAGACATGTAAACTTGTTTATTACTGCGCTTGAAGTAATATCCCTAAAGAAGAGTAATAGTTATATGTTTAGAAAACAAATGAAACACACTTTCTATATAATATGTAATATATATGTAAGATTTTTTTTTATTTGTGTATTTTACTTTATTGTAAATGTTTTAATGTAAGAAAAGTATTATAATCATGTTAAAAAAAAAAAAATAAAAAAAAATTGAATCTTAAGATTATATTAGTTTTAGTTAAAAAAGAGTTTCTTCATGTGAATCTTATAAACTATAAAATCTTTAAAGAAAATTCGGAAAATTTTATGTTTTTTTTTTTTTTTAGTGCATTTGTCTGTCACATAAATAGGAAATTATATACTTATACTTATTCATTATGATTTAAAAAATTATTACTATTGGATGTTGTGATTTGATAAGGATTTTAAACTGAAGAGGTATCAATTGAAAAGCCGGACATCTTAACAATTACACCATATTATGGTCAGATATTTAATTTTTTTTTTTAATACAATATTTTTGTGTAGGTAGGTTTAATATTTTTTTTTTGGGGGGTCGGGAAAACATTAAAAGCTTCTACAAAGCATAGAACGGTGCAGATATATGAGGCTTTCACCCGAACTAAAACCCGTACCCAGTTTTATGCAATTAAAATTAGTCGTGAAGACTATAACCATTAATTTATTTTTCATATATATTGGTTGCGAGAATATCCCGCGTAGAGACTATCGTTTAGCGATAAATGTCAGGAACCGTGTAGTGATCTACATTTACTTCTAGTTCTATCGGCTTCTTTCTTTTAAGCCTTCTACGTATTCCATCGGAATATCGAAGTTTACCGGCTTGTACATTTATATGACCTTCTAATCGGTGGGCCTTATCTTTCATTGCATAGTTTTTTTATTTCTTGCACCACAGTGGGAATATTTCAGTCTCTATGTAAGTCGCTATTTCGGACATACCAGGGAGCATTAACTATGTTTTTTAAAACTTTATTTTGGAATGTTTGAATTGGTTGGATCTGTTTGGGCACAACCCTAAAATGGTATACCATACAACCAAATCGATTTAATAAAAAGAACTGTTTACTGTTTAATAAAAAAAAAAAATAAAAATTTTTAAATTTGACCGAGAATAGGTAAATATTATTATTATTTTTTTTTTTATAACTGAAAGTTTAAACCTATTTCTGGTCAATTGTTTTTTTTTTTTTAATATTTTTACATTAAAGTCAAGCGGGGGTCAAGCAATTTTAGTTTTTGCTTTTATCTTTCTTTCAATTTAATCTTTTGTTGTTTTTTTTTTTATTTTTATTCTTTCCTCATTCATGCCTTTTATTTTAGAGTTTATTTATTTATTTTTTTTCTGTTTTTTTAATAATTTTCCTGTGGTTTATAATTTTGTTTTTTTAGTTAAGAAAAGTTTTTATATTTTTTTCGTTTATCTCCTTCCAAAATTTGAGTAAACTGTACATAAATAGATAGAACAAAAAAAAAAGAAATAACAAGAAAAATAGTAAGAGAGAAAAGAGATTAGTAATACGAAATATATATAAAAAAAAAATTACAATAATATAAAAACACAAAAAAAAACGGCAGCAACCAGCAGCAGGAGTAGCACCAGCCATCAGCTGTAGTAACAATAACAGTAAAATTAACAATACTCAGATAATAATAATGAAAATAGCAAAGCATTCACCTAAGTAACTTTTTATTGTAAAGTAAAAAAAAAACAAAACAACCAAAAATCAAAACTTAAATGTTTTTTTTTTTCAGTACTTACCTAAAATTATACTTACTTTAGTACCTAATTTTAATTTTTTTTTTCAGTAATATTAGGATATTTTGTATATAGAAAAGTGTTAACCCTTTGACGCCTTCAATTGTTTAGAGATTCTATAGAGAGAAAAAAAAAGAAAAAAGCAAAAAATCTTTGATCATAGATATCAAATAATTTTTGTACCTAATGCCTGGATTCACTACTTCAGTACATTTGTTCCGTATTATTTTTTTTTTTTAAAAGAGAATTCTAACGCTAACAATTCATTGCTTCAGAATATTTCGAACTTAAACGGTTATTTACTTAAAAAAATATTACTGCGGAGCGTCTGTTTTCTAAATTTTTAAATAAATAAATTTTTTTTTTAAATGTTAGAAATGTCAAAAAAATAAAAAATGACAGCAAAAAAAAAAAAAATTTGTGTTTTGAACTAAGAAGTTAAAGTTAAATTAACTTTTGTTCCAGTTAAATTAACTTTTTTGAAAATATTGAGAGAACTCAAATTTCAATTTAAAAACAAATGCGCGCGCATGAGTTCAGAACAAATGTACTGAAGCAGTGAATCCAGCATAAGTTTTAATAATTTTATTTTACTTATTAGCATCTAAAATAAACAATCAGTATTTAGTATTTTTGAAGTTTATTAAGTCAAGAGACTTAAACCAAAAGTTAAAATTTTAAGTTTTAAAATCATGTGACTCAGATTCAATATAGTACAAAATATATTAGAGTTTTAGGTTTTTTTTATAGGTATCTTTGTAGGGAACGAAACTTGTTCTATTGAATTAAAATCACAATAATACCTTCTCTCAAACAATTTCAACTTAACTCAAGAGAGGCTGCAAATGTTGATTTCTACACCATGGAAATCCCTAGGTGATTTAAAACTGGTTATGGGAACCGATTTGTTGTAAGAACTGCTTAGAATATATGTAACATGCTTCCATCTAATGTATTTGTCTCCGTTGATTATATTCCACCCTACAATACTTGTAACGATTCAAAAAGAATCTTTTTAGGTTCGTTTCCAATTTACCATCCAATTTGTTATCCTATTTTCTTCCCCCCCCCCCTTTCTATTTCCTATGCCAATTAGTCAAACTCATACTAACACACTATATAAAGAAATTTATTCTGGAGTTTGGTTGGCTTGTAAAAAAAAAAGTACACAATACTAAATACAAAGGATAAAGTACAAAGTGGAAAATACAAAACTTCATAGTACAAAGGATGGAGGGAGTGTACAGTACACATTATAAAGTACAAGTTCTATATGATTGAATTATTCAAGGATGAAAGTAAAATCCCTCCTCCCTATATAATCAAATGAATTGAAATTTGCGATTATCTACATAAATTGGAAATTGATTGGAACACACCATTTAATTGTTCCAATATATTAAAGAGAACAGTTTTAAGTGTCTGTGAACCCTGTACCTATAAAAACTTTATCTCATATCTTTATAAATGATTTCTCAATTAAAAAATCTAAAAATCTTTTATAAAAGAAATAATGCAATAAAATCAGCCAGTAAATTTAATACATATTTTTTATTTTTTTTTTTTGATATTGTAATTTTTACAATTGTTAAGATATTCTTTTATCTGGATTTTATTTCTTTTATATGCAAAGTTGCCCATATATAGTAATCATATAGAAAAACTTTTAAAATCATTTCAAATTAAACTTATTTTAATCTGATACATTTTTGGTATTTATTTGTTTTTGTTTTTTCCTTAAACTGAACTATAAAATCGGTGCAGTGACAGAAAGCCCGAGGAAATAAAGCCCGCGGACTTTAGAAAAACATATAACCCTGATTTTGTAACCAACTCTAAAATCAATCAACCAGTTCTAAAAATATATTCTGGAAAAGGAAATAAATACCCCAATTTTTTATTCAAAACTCTGAAATCCCTCCTAAAACTTTTGCTCTACATATTCTATTACTTTCGTCTTTTAATAACAAAAAAATAGTGTGGGTCAATTCAAAATTAATTAAAGCCCGTTGGTTTTAATTCCTTTTAATTATGGGCTTTAATTCCAATTCAAAAAGGAATTAACGCCCGCGGGCTTTATTTCCTTGGGCGTTCTATCACTGCACCTATAAAATATTGTATAATTTCCTATAATTTTTATTTCCATTTATTATTCGTAATTCCATTACGATAAATTATTGGTGGAAGTGTAGTTAAGCGAAGGTAGAATATAATAGGCATCTAATCATTTTGATTTTAAGAGGAGGGTTGGGTGGTTTACGTTTTATTTTTGAATCAAATTTCGATATAAAGGGGCAAGGAGACAATTTTAATCTGGTCTCAAAATTTTATTTTAAAAAAAAATTTATATATTAGATAGAATTAGATAAAAGTTTAAATCAGATTAGGATTGCATTAGGTAAAATTAGAAAAAATCTAATAGAATTAAAACTGGAATCTTTTTACTATATACATTATATAGTAGCTTACAGGTAAATCTGATAGATATATCACAGATTACAAAACGTCACGGTCAAAAATCAAAAAAATTCAAATTGAAAATTCTCTTAACAAAAATAAAACAAAAAAAAAGAATTTTGTGAATTTCTTGCAGATATTTTCGCCTTATTCATATGTAAGGTAAATTTCTATTATAATCTGATCTTTTGCACGGCACAATTTAAATGCCTCAATTTTTTTCGGAAATATTAATCCGATATTCAGTTCTGTGAATTCTTAATCTTCCGGAACATTTATTCAACACTTGTTGAATCTTACAGAACATTTATTCAACACATTCAACTTATAGATACTTTAAACAGTATGTTATCTATATACTTCAAAAATGATCTCTTTTATTTGTGTAGGATGTCTATAGGAATGTTCTATAGGATGTTTATAGGAATCTTCTATTTTTCTTTTTCATATAAAAAAATTTAAGCTTCATCCTGATTCCTTTTATTATGTTCACTTAGTATTTTAATTTTTTTTTTTTTATTGATAAAGGCGCCTGGACACACTCAATAATCACTGGGTTCTATAAATCCTATAGAATTCAGTCATAGGAGACACCTTGTACATAAAAGAGTACTTTTTGTTGAATTTCTTTGCAATTCAATGCATTGTTAAGTGGTTCATCTAAATCTTGAATAAAACAAAAAAAAAAAAAAAGAACAAAAACTGCCGAGATATTTTCATCTACATTTAATATTTTGATAGGCTCAGTGATAAGACCTAGTAATAAAAAAAAATGTTCACATATAACATTAATTTCTTTACAGAACTTATAGTTTAGATATATATATATATATATTTATATATGTATATTCAATCTATATAATAGCATGTCACAAAAAAAATTATGTTTTATAAGGTGACACCTTTAATTTTGTTTTTTTTTTAGTAAATAAAGTTTCACTTTAGGGATAAAAAAAAAAAAAAAAAAAAAACGAAACGAAAATATGAAAGTTTAATTATTTTCGTTTTTATAAGTTAAAAAAAAAAAGTTTAAATATATAAATAAACATACATACATATACGATACACAAATATATATGTATATGTATATGTTTAAATAATTTAACAATTTAAGACAGTACACAAATTAAGTGATCTAAATTTATTGGATTAATTTTTTTTTCTTAATTTTTTTTATTATAGTAAAAAATAGAAAAAAAAACAAGAGAGAGTGAGAGAAAAGGATAGAAAAAAAATAATTAATTAATAGTAAAGAAATTGTGTCATTATCTAAACATGACCTATACACATAACTATTTTTTTACTTTTATTTTGTTTTCTATATGGTATTTGAGATTTTTATTGAAACGTGAACGCGTTTATACTTATTGTGTTTATTGACTGAATCAAGATTCATTTATATTTTAACAATTTGATATTAACTTTAATTAATTAAGGTAATAATATTTTCATTTGATGTACTTATGATATTAACTCTATATGTTATAAGCCTATCGTAATTCTCACTTTTACATTACACTATACTACAATAATTATATGGTTAATCACAATTGATTTAATCCGAATAAATTCGGAATCATATTCAGAATATGTAAATATGTGTACTGATTAATTTTTTTTTTTTGTTTTTCGTAAGGGAGGTAGGAATTTTCAAAGACTAAACTCACATCTTCCTTTAGCTCAATATAAGGGATGAAATCCCTAACTGCTAAAACAGTATATGTTGGCTAGGGAGTAAAGATAGGAAAGTGTAGGACAGGGATGCAGAAATTTTGAATTCTGGACTGTGGGAATACAAGGGAACAATAAATTCGTATTATTATTACCATTTTGGTATGTGATTGGATGTGATGGAAGCTATCAACAAGTACAATATGTACGAGTAGTATATAATGTCTTTTTGCATGAAATAATTAATTGATAGAATATCAACACTGTATCAGATTTTATTCAACTTTTATTTAATAGTTTAACTAATATTTAATAAGGTTGTCAAATTTTTCAAGTGAACTTCTGGTCTCTCTTAATGAAAAATTAAATTAAAAGGGTTTCTCCGAACCCTATCCAAACCTATATTTTTTTCGTTGTTCACGGAAATTGTAAAATTAATATGTTATTGGTTTTAGAGGTTGAGTTGTGCAAAAAGATCAAAGAATTTAATTATAGAATTTTTAAACACTATAATTCGAAACATTTATCAACTGTCTACTATTCCGAAACATTCCAACTGTCATAATTTTCAAAAGAAAATAAGAAACAAAAAAAAGTTCGGAGAGAAAATAAAGGCGGAATATAATGTGACAAATGATAAACTAGGTTTCTTTGGGAGTTTGAAGTTTAAAGATGATGTAGTTAAAGATGCTTAGTTGTCTAAAAAAAAAACTTTTTCACACAACACATACAACACATCAACAACCGAAGAGAAAAAGTCCTAAAATTTATAAAAATGTCTAAATTTTTAGAAATCTTAGGCGCCTGTGAATTAAACCTCAAATCACTAACTCCCAAGTACAAAAACAAACTAATCCCCAATATTTTTTGCTAAAATTTAATTTGGGAATTAGTTTATTTTTAACTTGGGCGGTTAGTTTGTAGCGCTGCCGTCTTATAGGAAATTTTTTGTAGTTTTAATCACATATTAATCTTATATGGGGAAACATTTTTTTAAGCTGCTTTTAAATCGTTTATAATTCG
This sequence comes from Poecilobothrus nobilitatus, assembly GCA_947095535.1. Lineage (NCBI taxonomy): Eukaryota > Metazoa > Arthropoda > Insecta > Diptera > Dolichopodidae > Poecilobothrus > Poecilobothrus nobilitatus. Next base: position 11,833,314 of record OX352775.1, on the reverse strand, counting down.
AAAACTATACTCATTTTTTTTTAATCTAAATTTAAAGGCGACTTTAAAATCTATTTTGTTCCAAGTCATATATATAAAGCTAATCCTAACAAATGTAGCATACAATGTTAAGAAGGTCTTGGCAAGCTTAACAACTTTTGTATGGGGACTCTGGTTCCAGGATGCCCTGTTTGGGTCCAGAAAGCTTTTACAAGCTCTTGATATAAAATCAGCTGTACCCCCTACTTACTGTTTATATTCCCCCAAGCCCGCTTAATATAAAAGTGCAAGGTATATTATTATTGTGGGAATCATTGTAAAGATCCTAGCGAGCTCTCCAACTTTTGTTTGGGAATCGTGGTTTCGGATCGTCCTGCTTGGGTGCTGAGGAAGTTTGTGGGCCCCTACTATAACAATCAGCGATACAATGCTTTTCCAAAGTGTCATGAGATTTAGTCAACTGTTTGACGACGCTTGCATTCTTTTCATTTGCCATTTAAAAAGTTCCTTTTTTTTGTAGAAATATCACACGAATCTTTTTGAAACTTTGTTAACCATCATTTAATTTAAATTATAGATAGTTAGGTAGGTAGATAGGTTATACACTTAAGTTAGGTTTAGGCCCGTTATGATGATACATTGTGAATCTGAATCTTTGAAGTAATATTCTGTAAAAAAAATATTTTACCCAAATAAAAATTATAAAAACACTTTCAATAATAAAAAAAAAAAATCCTTTTAAAACTTTTTTTTAATTTTAAATTACCTAAAAAAAAAATATTTACAGTATCATCAAAAAGTTTTCAATCATAATTAAAATTTTACTATAATAAAATCATAAAAATCTTATCTTAATTTTAAGAATTTTATAACAAGAAAGAATCTGCTTCTGAATTTTAATAATTAAATTCTTATAATAATCCAAGCATCGTAAAATTTTTCATCATCTTAAATTTCCTTTTTTTTTTTCCTTTATAAAAAGATCATTCAGTATTTCGTGTGAAGAAATTATTGCTGTTGTTTTGTTTTGTTTTGGTATTATCTTAAGATGCAAAATTATAAAATTTGTTTTTTTTTTTTTTGTTTGTTTTAATTTTTCTTCATTATTTTTATTATATAATTTTATAAAATTAAGAAATTAAGAAAAGGAAGGAGAAAACTTTTGATAGGCCTAATTCTTTTTTCTTTTTACATTAAATATATAACTGATTCTCAAACTTTGATTAAATAAAAATCGCAAAAATTGAATATAAAAAGTTAAATGATTTAACTTCCACGGACATAAGTTCCATTGAACTAATGTTCACTTAAATGGACTTAAGTTCTATTGAACTTATGACCATTTCGAAATGAAATTAAGTTTCATAATAGTTTTGACCACACCTTGTGTTGGAAGCTAAATCTCAAAACAAAATTTGCGAGTTTTACAACTTTTTTGTCCTTCTTCTGAATTGATTTAATGATTGAAATAAATATATCTCAGATTCAGAATAATTACATTCAGTTAACTTTCAAAGTTATTCAATTGTAAAAATTTGTGAAAAAAAATATGGTTGGGATCTGAACTTCAATATATAGGTATAGGTATAGGTTATTTGGGCGTTCCATTCGCATTTTATTACAATGACTTTCTTTATTATTTCAAAATGTATTTCCATTTTTTTTTTGCAGTCTCTTTTATTTTAAAAATCACTGGAACATTCAATTTTTTTTTTTTTTTTAAGTATTTTAAAAATATTAAAAAAGGAAAGAAAATTAAAAATTAGTTAAATATTGATTTTAAGTATACATAATTAAGTTATTTAATTTATGAGAACAAAATTATTATTATATTGTTTTTTAATTTGACAATTTACTTAATCAAAATTGAATCTTTTTTTGAACTCTGAGATTAAGTTATTATTTTCAAAAGAAGAAGAAAAAAAAAAGGAATTGGTAAAATTTAATAAAGAAATTAAAAAAAAAAAAAACAAAAATGAAAGAAAGAAATATCATATCCAATGTGTTAAGCATTTTACATTTTACTTATTTTTATTTGTCTTCTTCTTTTTGTTTTCTCAATAAATTGAAAAAAAAAAAACCAAAAATGAACTGATTTTTACACTTTTTTTTCTGTTTCCATTTGAATTTGGATAAAGCAACATTTTTTATTACCCTATAATTTGTTACATACAGTTTTTATTTAAAAAAAATATATATAATACAAGTATATACAAATATTATTATACTTATATATCTTGTAAGTTCTTAGAGAAGTGTTCCAATGTATTTTAAAACAGAATTAGATTATTTATTTAGCTGAATTTTTTATTTTGGTGAATACAAATTTACGATATTTTTGTAATTCAGAATATTTTTTTAATTTTGGAATTTTATAATAAATATATTGTTGTTTGTAGCAAAGTAATACGAAAGACTTAAGATGGAAACTTGAAATTTACTTAAAGTATTTTATGTATTAATATTATCTATCATTGATTTTACTATTTGGATTTGTATTTAAGATGGTAAATGTTAATGATTGATTATTTGTATATAAATTCAATTATTAAATGCTCCGTATCGGATACAATAATGTCTAGAAATTTACATTGATTCGTTGCATATAATTATGACTAATCTGTTATTTGATAATAATCGTGATATAAATATTATAGGCTTTTTCTCTTGTTATAAGATCTGAACTTTGTCTTAGTTCTTGATTGCACTTATTGTCTTCTTGAATATTTTCATGTGCCTGACTATTATGTCATTATGTCTGTCTACTGATCGATTAAATAAATTAAAAAATTAGATAAAAATTTCAATAGTTTTTGTTTAACATAAAAATCTATGTCGATTTATTCAATAAACATTGATTGGACCATGAATAATTACTTATTGGATCTTAATTAATATGGGATTGAATAAGGAGGATCTCTTATAACATTTACAGACAAAATAATGGAGGCAAACAGAAAGTTGAATAAAATTAATCTGTAGATTTTTTTTTATTGATATTTTTTTAATGAACGGTTTTTTTTTTTTTTTGTTTTTTCAAAAATTGATCCTTAATGATAATTTATTTTGTTGCAATATTTCTGTGACTATATATACAGAGACAATTTGTACACCTTGTACACAATTAATGTTGAGAATTTTTTATTTTTTTTTTTCTCAAATTACTTTAAGAGCATAAGCAAGGAAATTAGCTTACAAAAAACTTTGATGATATAAAATTTATCGATCGGGTCTTTTTTTTTTTTTTAAGTACTCTTTAAATTCTGTGATCAATTTTACAAAGATTTTTTATTTTTTTTTTCTTTTTCAATTTTGATATCCAATAAAAATCAATAAATATTTCGATAATTTTTAGGAACTATGGGCTGTCGTATTAATTTGTTTTTTTTTTTGTTTTTGATGCTTCGATAATTTGTTATACCTATTAATTTCTTCATTTTTTTTTTTTTTCGGATGCATTAATTAATATGTTTAATTTGTATACACTGATTTTATTATTTAATTAATTTTAAATGCATATATATGCAAAATATACCATTATAGAATGTGTGGTATTAAAATACTGGGTGTCTTTCACAAATCAATGAACTTTATTTACTTTGGTGGTATAAATTATTGTATTTATATATATGTATATAATATCTTTATATTAAAATTATAATTAATATTGTAACCAACGCGTGAGGCCTTAAAAAGATTTTGATAAATTTAATTAATAAGAATAATTAAATATAATGTTTTGTTTAAAATAAAAAAAACTAAGTATCTAAATTTTTTTAATATATAAATGTAATTAAAAAAAGATTATTCTAAAGGTTTCATTGTGTTTTTTTTTTAAGTAAATTAAAATGACAATTTAAAGTACAATATAGTATTAAATATATATAAAAATTTTGTTTTTTTTTTATTAACAATAACCACACATACATATTTTGTTCTAGTGTTATTAACAGTTAATATTTTCTTTTCTAAATTATTACCTTCAAGATATTTGAATATGCTTGATTTGAAAAAAAAAATGGATAGATAACTACCCTCACTAACCCTGATCAGACGTGGAAATTTATGAGTGTTTTGTTTTATCACAGCAATTCATCCAAATGGTTAGTCTCCTGGTCGAGTATTATCACTTTAGAGAAATCTTCTTAACCTTCTTCCAAGGTTATTCGCCTTTGATATTCCAGCGTAATGTATTGGCATAGTACACATAATACTGTCTTTGTCTGAAACTTCTTACACACTCTTGTATCTGTCTTGTCTATTTTTGCCGCAAGTATCTTTAACATCAGATGGATCGTATTTTGAACACAAATATGAAGTAATAAGTTTAAGTCTAAGATATTTGAATAATTCAAATAAGATGTAAGCAGTAACAACAGTAGAAAATAGCATTATTAATATAAAATAAAAAAGGTATATGTAAAAGTAAAGATAAATAAAAGATAAAGATAAATTTGGGAATAGGAAATTTAATGTAAATGTAGAGTTTGGATTTTGTGATTGTGGAAGTGAGAAGGAAGTTTAAGAAGTATGATTTAGGAATTTTGGAATGGACGTGATAAAGGAGAACACTTAATGATCTCAAATAACAAATAAAATATCTTTTTTAATACTTCAAATATGCTAAATACATTATGCGATCTTATAATAGGTTATGAATAACCATTTTTTTTTGTATTGGTGGAAATGCACTTTAAGAAACACAAAAAAATTACTAGCAATTTATTAAGAATTTTTTCTATAAAAATATTTATTTTAATTTAATAAGATGCTCTCTGGGTACAATTTTTTCATAATATAATTTTTTTTTTTAAATTTATAAATTTAAAAATTTCAAAATTTTAAGATTTTATTTTTAAATGATTAGGAGATACGAACGAGCAGAAGGAGAAGGAGGACAAAAAGGAAGAGGAAGAGGAGATCAATAATAATAACACAAAACCAAATCAAATTGTATCACATTACATAAACTACAATGATTTCTTAAAGTATATTTGGTAAGAATGAGAATAAAATAGAAATTACCATAAAATAAATTTAACCTAGTCACGTGCTATTTTATTGTTATATAACTAGACTAGAAAATAGTTAACATCAATATTTTATTATTATTCATTCTAATATTAAAATTTTGTAAATTTCTGTTTTATTTAAAAAAAAAAATAAAATTCAAATTGAAAATATATTTTTTTTTTAAGTTTTAATTTTTTTAGTTCACATATATATAAATTTCTATTAAATCCGTTGTCTAACTAATTTTTAATGTTTAATAATTAATTATTCATGTTCTATAAATTATTATGCAGTCAGACACAAAAAAAAAAATACCTATGGCAACAACATTTTCAAATAGAAAAAAAAAAACAAAATAAATCAAAATAAAACTGAAATAAAACTGAAAGCATTTGCAAAAATATTAAAAGAAACTCTTTAATAAATTTCAAGTTTCTCCCTTAAGTCTTTTGTATTATTTTGGTTCCCAAAAAACAAAAAAAAAAGATAAAAATTCTTATAGAAATCAAAAGTGGTTTTTTATTTTTTATTATTTACCCACTATTCTCAAATTACACACATATTTTTCATTTCTTATATATATATATACATATACATATATATATACTTATACTTTGAATATATTATATATACGTATGATTCAATTTTCTTTGTTTTTAAAACTTTTTAGACAAGCGAAAAATAATAAAATTCCCATTTAATTAACGATGGAAAAGAAAATTCTTTTTATGTTTTCATATATATATATATATATATATATATATTATATAATAAAGAATAAATGTTTACAAGGTGCTGAACTTAATTTTCAATTGAAAATTAATGATTTAAAAATTTGTAAATATATAAAGTGAAAAGGTTTACCTTTTTTACTTTCCAATCCATATACCATGTGCAAACAAGAAGCTCTGATAGCTATGGAAGATGGTTGGTTTAATAAAGTAAAAACCATAAAAAATTCTCAAAGAAATCTTTAAAGATCCCTTTAAAATATCCCTTAAGAAAAAAAAAAAAAAAGAAGTAAAAGTCATGAATTCAACAAACACAAACATAAAATTTTTGGCTTTAAAGTCTTAAAATTGACTATTGACATGATGTTTTTGTTTTTATTTTTATGAGACACTCTATACATAGAATTTTCCCATTGTGATAAATAAATAAATAAAAAAAAAAAAACAAAAAATTAAAAATATTATATTATATTATATAGATACATATACGTATATATATATACAAAATAGAGTTATAAAAAGCGCACTTCCCTTAACATTGAAAATTTTCTTGTTGAATATGTAATTTTCGTTTTTTTATGTTCAGTATTTTTTTTTTTTTTTGTGTCTTTTACTTTATTTTAATTTTTTTTTTTTTTTGTTATTATTATTTATTCCTTTATTTCTTTGTTTGTTCGTATTCATTTTTTTAGACTGGTGGATGATAGTTGAATGAGTAATGACGATGGATGATAGTCTAAAGAAAGGAAGAAATAATAAAAAAAAAAAATACTAAAAGGAAGTTAGAAATTAAAATTTAAATAAAAAGTTTTTGTTTTTCGTTGTTTTTAATAATTGTTGAAAATGTGATTTTTTATAAAAAAAAATTTTAAAGTTTTTATTTTTTATAATTTTAAAGGCTATATTAATTTTTTTTTTTTTTTTTTTTTAAAGAAAAATTTAAAATAAAATGACTCATTGGATCAAATGCATAAAACTTAGTTTGTACTAAAAAAGATTGTACGTTTTAACATGTGTATATATACAAAAATTTATCATATGCATAAAAATTTAAGATTATACATAATATTTACTTGAATTATTTTCTCACAGATTGAAATAAGTTTCCCCAGATTAATTTGATAGTTAAAAATCATTTTTAGTTTTTATTTTCTTTTTTTTGGTTTTTAAAGGTTTTTTAAATTTATGATGCTATTTAATTATTCGGCATTCGAATGGAAGAAGCGGAGTTTATACTCAAAAACAAAGGGATGGATTTTCATATCTAATTTTATTTTTAAATTTTACTCGGCCTGGGCCTAAAAGTTTAAGTCTTCAAATTATTACAAATTAAGGGAATATAATTAAAATTAAATATGGGAATTCTAACAATTGTATGTAAGTTAACTTCTTGCTTAAATATCTCATTATGGTAATGTATCACACAAGTTAGAGATTATAGAGATAAGAACGAGTATATTTTGTATGGTTATACTCTATGTGTAATTATGTTGGAGAGTTTGGTTGGAAATTTGGGTCATGATATTTTGAATCCAGAACAGATTTTTTTTTTTTTTGAAATTTCCTTTTCAAGTTCCTTTTTTTTTCCTTTTTTAGTTCCTTTATTTTACTGATAACGTCCAAAATTTTAAGAGTATTTGTTTTAAAAATTTTTTTTTTCAAAAACAACTTATTTTAACGTTTTTATCAACTAAAATAAAGAATTAAACTTAACATTCAGATATATAAAACGCTCATATATTTCTTTAAAGGAAGACTAAAATTTGGTAGAGCTCTATGAAAAGAAAAGTTTCCTATACCAAATGTGTTTACACGAGAGTGTAACTCTACAAAAACAAATTCGCTCTACGAAAGCTCTGGTAGACAAATGTCTTGTATAGATGTATAGATTTTTCACGACAAGATTTTTTACAAGGTCTACATATTTTTTTTTGTATATGGTAGATCTGTGGTACAGCAATAAATAGAATTTAGTTTAAAATAGGTTAGTTTGTTGCAAATAATTATTTTAAAAATAAATTCGGAACAATTAAAAACTGCGACAGCTATCGTATGTTATTTAATTATTTAAAAAAAAAATAGAAAATATTCGGTTCGAGAATGGGTTCAAAGAAGACGTACTGTTGGATCCTATAAAGATTTGTTAAACGAGTTAATAATTTTTTACCTATATGACCCATTCAAATTTTTTGCTATAGGAAAAGTTAAACAAAATATTCAAAAACAAAACATGCGAGAATCAATATCAGCTGGAGAAAGATTAGCGATAACGTTAAGATTTTTAATTGGGATGTAATTCAAAAAGTTCGATGAGTTTATATCTTTACTCCCTGTTCCAGACATATTCAATTCACTGTCACTTCGATTTTTTTTATACTTAAAAGTGATTACACGGTAAATCTCTGGCATAGTTGATGTAGAGCTCTACTGTAGTGCTTTAACGAGTGTTCACATACATGAAGATGGCTCTACCGATATTTTTCTCTCACCTCTATCATTTTTATTTTTTCCGTGTGTACTTAGCTTTAAGCGTTTTAAAAAAAAAACTACAATAGATAAGCAGAGCAGACAGAAAACAATAATATTAATTTTAAATCTAAAAAATAAAATATACCGAAAAAATATTTTATCTACGTATAGATCCGATATTATATTTTTGATTAACTAATTTAAATTTTCTTGTCCTTTTTCAAAAAAAAAAAAAACAAAAGGAAGCACATAAATAAAAGATAAATTCCAAAAATTAATTAAACCATTTGTTAAAAAACTCAAAGAACATAACTTAAGATAATTTTAACAAAATATCTTAAGAATTAACAAATAAATTTTAAGTAAGTAATAAAGAAATCATTAAAAACCAAGTCGGGAAATCTTTTCTAAAGGAAATAAGAAAAAAAATTTACAAAATAAAAACAATTTGATTTAATGAAAGGATGAGGTAACTGGTGTGGACTTTTAAATTAGAAGGAGTTGATCAGTTTCCCGCGTTTTTAAGAAAATTAAAGAAAAGTTTTAAAATTCATTTATAAAATTAAAGTTGGGTCTCGGTGGTGGCCTAGTGGGTAAGAGCGTATAAATGCGCTGAAAATACCGAGGGAGTGTGTGTTCGAATCTTACATACATCCTAAGAATAATTCCCCCTTACGACATGTACAGCCACACGCCTGAAAAGGAAAGACTGTCTAATTTCCTTGTTACATTTATGTGGCAGGGAAATGCATTAAAAAAAAAAATTAAAGTCTAAAATAAATTTCCTTTTTTTTATATAGATTTAAATAGATTGTGTCAGAGAGAGAGAGAGAGAGGGCGAGATAATAACTTTATAAATGACAAATTGATTATTATACATTGGATTTGTTTAATTTTATGTTAATTCTATTATAAATTATTAATCAAGTGAATAAAAAGTTTTTGGGGTAAATTTTTCATATTCTCTTTCATCCACCACCATTTCATTCACATATTTAATAAATCTAAAACAAAAAAAAAAAAATCTTAATCCAATACATATAATTATAAATAAATTCTAAAAAAAAAAACAAAAAAAAACAAAAATTTTTTTTTTTTATATTAAGAAGGAAAGAAAATTATATAAAATTGTATTGTATAAGCATTTATTTTAAAAGTATCTACAGATATTATACTGGTGATTTTTAATGAAGTGGGAAATTTTTTTTTTAAAGTTTTATTAATCTTTATACTAAAAACTACTGGCGTTTATATTTTCTTACTGTTTTTTTTTTATTTTTGTCGGAAATTTTTTTTTTTTTTAAAATGATTTAAATTCAAATAATGATGATTAGGCTTACAAATATACATATACGTCATGTAATTTCGTATATATATAATAGTTATAATAATATATAATAGGCAGGTATATTATAATATGTACAGTAACGGCAAAAAAAAATAGAATAAATTATTCAAAAGAAATGAAATAGCATACAAAAACAATGAACTCGTGAAGCTTAGTATAAATGATATGTGACTTTAAACATTGGTTGGGTTACCTGGGCTGGGTTACCTACCTAATGTTAAGAGAACATTTCGCACAAAAATAGGTAGAGCAGAAATTAACTAACTGAAAACTAAAGTATATTGAAATTAAGCACTGCATTGTCATTGCAACCGAATTGGAATCCCCCAGTAAAGTAGAACTTAGAGAACTTTTTCGGAGTGAGAATACTTCAAACAAGGAAAAATCATCTGATTCTTAAAGGATTCAAGAGAGAATATACGAGTAATCCTATAAAATCTTAATTCTTAAAATCCAAAAGCCAATAAAATCCAAAAATAGTATATAAGCCAAAATACCACATAATCCAAACACTGGTACTAACCAAACACCAGATAACTCAAACATAACAAAATCTTAACTTACATAGATCCAAATGTGAGACTGCGTTTAGGAGGTGATAGCCTCCTTGGCCCCACTATTTTGAATGCTGTTTAATCGAAATATGTATGTATCAAAAAAAAAAAATTATTAGGCACCTTAAGTGTAATTGATTACAAAATCATGATTATAGGTCTTTTACAGAATAATTTATGAGGTTTAGGAGAGTTTTTATAGTCGGCTATAAAATTAGGATTTCAATAATTTGTTTAGCGGAGATTTGGGACAGCAGTCTACACTATTTTCAAAGCTTTCCAGTTTAGATACATAGGTATGTAAGAAAAAATAATTAGGAGGGATTTTAGAGTTTGTTACAAAATCAGGGTTCCAATAATTTGTTTAGCGGGGGTTTTGGTGGTGGCAACCTCCACCATTTTGGATGACTTGTTGTTAAAATATTTAATTAATTCAAAATTGAAATGTGGAATATTGTAGAAAAAACGACAGCTATTAAAAACAGCCGGAGATTGTGATTTGGATTTTGAGGTATTTGAATTTGGATTTGGCGAACCAAAAGAATCAACAAACGATATTCAACTTGGCGAAATTTTTTTTTTATTTTCTTTAACAATTCTTCCTCAAAATCATATACAGTTTTTTTTTAATTTTAATTTTATATTTTCCATAACTGTATTATGGGAAATGAGAATTATGTGGGAAATGAGAATAAAAAAAAAATAAAAAAAATAAAAATTCCTCATATTATTAATTTTCCAAAAGTTTTTTTTTTTTTGTTTTTGTATAATACGAAAATTTTTGTTTAGTTTTGAAGGTCTAGAGTATGGGAACTTTAATTGATATTTTTCTATATATATATACACAATCACATTGAATTTGATTTTTTTTTTGTTGTTTGATTTTTCAATCAGCATGTTTATCTTTTTGTTTTTTTTTTTTGTTTTGTTGCTTCCTATTCTTCTTTTTATTTTTTTTATTCTTATTTTCATTTTCATTTGGATTTTCAGTTTTTATTTTTTTATTATTTTTGTGTTTATTGCTCTTTAATATTTTTTTTTTTCACTAGTCGTACTTTAATTCTTTGTTTTTAACACTTCTTTAATTTGAAAAAAAGGTGGTTAAAAAAATGTTTTTTGTTTTTTTTTTTTTAAATAATTGTATTAAGTTTATTTATTGGTCCAATTGTCGAGAGCTTTTTCGTTACGGAACTCGGAACTCGAAGGTAAAGAGAAAAGAAATTGATATGGAAGAGATCTAACTAAACAAGTAAAAAATTTTTCGAGAAGTGGTTGTGAAAGAGGACCAGGGGTTGGATTCTTTAAAGTTTAATATTATAAGTAAATGGGGACTGGAAGGGCATATAATCTAATAACTTTGAATATCATTACACTCTCTCTCTCTTTCGGAATGTTTTTCTTTTACATCTTTTGATCTTTCGAATAAACTATAATTTTCTTATCGTCGAATATCCAGTCAAATTTGAAGTTAAAATTCAAGTTTGTTTTTTTTTTGTATGGGAATTTTTTTTTTTTTTTTGAGAAAGAGATGAAATAGAGATGGTATGCTCTCTCATATAACTTATCATATTAATTCAAATTTGAAGGATTGCATCACATTTAAAAATGGTATTATCATTCACTATTTAAAAAATTAAACTTCAATTTTCAGTATTTTAAGTGTTAGCTAGTCGACGAATGATTTAACACAACGAGCACAACGGGTCGAAGGGTCTAGGCTGTAAGGGCAGTCATATGCAGTCATATATAAAAAAAAAAAATACATGTAGACCCGTGTTCGTTTAATGGTATATGAAATTCTATACTCATTAAAACCCGTTTATGTGTTTAATTATGGGGTAATTAACAAGTGTAATGTAACTAATTAAAATGTTAAAAGGAAGAATAATTGATAAGTTTTATTAAAAAAAAAAAAAAAAAAAAAACTGAATTAACAAAATGATAAGCAAATTTAATAGAAATTTCTGTTGATGCCATTTTTTGTTTTTCATACAAAAATACCAAAAGTCTGTAATGGCAACTATATATGAACTTCAAGGAAAAGTGCTTTATTCAAAAACTCTTTCTTTAATTTTTAGTTTTTCTTTCTTTGTTAAATTTGTGTTAAGTGACTAATTCTCATTTTGAGAAAAACAAAAAAAAAACACAGAGGGTGGGGAGATTATGTTAAGAAGAGGAATTATTAAAAAGGGAGGGGGCGGGTTGATGTATTTTACTTATACACAAATATACTTATTTGTATTATACTTAATGAAGGTTGACTTATGCGAATTAAATTTATTGTGCGAAGTTGAAATTTGTTGTTTTTTTTGTTTTTTTTTTTTTAAATGACAATGACAAACAAAAGAAAGAAAAAAATCACCATCAAAATGATAATGATAATAGTTATATTAATAAAAATAATGTTAATTGATTGAATGATTATGACAATGATGATTATATTAATGATTAAAAAAAAAGTTAAAAATAAATACATACATATACATACATAATATATTGTATATATATATATATATATATATGTATATATATTACATTAATTTTATGTATAAACAAATGACTCAAAATAATTTCGTAATTCTTAAAAACAACACAACAATACAAAGAAACAAAAAAATTCTTTTTTTTTGAAATATTATCCTTCTAAACTCTTTTTAAAGCCTTCTTTACACTAGGCCAATTATATTATCAATCAATTGACAACAATTTGCGTTAATAGATCTTTTTTTAAACAGTTATTCTAGATCAATCTAGAACATTCTAATATTGTACGTTTTTATTGTGTTCATTCGTTTTAGAACAGTCGCGATGTCTTTTTTTTTTTTTGTACAAAACTGATCTGGCTTATAAAGTTCGGTTTTTCTTTTTTTGTTTATCTTTTTGACAGAGGTTTTCACAGATGATACATATTAAATGACTGTAAAAATTATTTGTTTACTTAACATCTGATAATGACAACTAAAAATATAGAACTGAAATATATATATGTATATATAGAAAATGTTTATTAAGATTTCTGTTCTAAGTGTGATGTAAAGTATGTTGGTAGACAACTAATGTTTACATATAAAAATTGAGATTAAAAGATTGTTGATAACAATAATTGACCAACATATTGTTATTTAGTCTAAATAAGTATAATGTCACAAAAATTTTGTTTAGAATTTTCATTTTTTTTATGCTTTAGGAGTAGATTATAGATTGTTATTTAAGAGGTATAAATGACACTTGCGATTTTCTGATGTAGATCTATATTGTGCTTCTTCTGTTACGACATCTTCACTTATAATATTTTTGTTAATCGAACTGTCTCTAAGAAAAAAAAACACAAGCTACTCTTGCTGCAAGTAAACCGCTGAAGTTTTTGAGTATGTGATCTGACATTTATCTTCTTTATGGACAGAATCTGCATGTATCGTTATTTTCTAATTCAGTTTCCTTTAAGTGTCCCTTTAGCGGGCAATGTGCCGACAGGAATCCTGTCTTAGTTTATTTTTTACTGAACACTATGATTTTTTCATATCTCTTCCGCCGGTTGTAGTTTCGCAAAAGTTGCTTAGATTGTCTGAGCCTGTATTTTTCACTACATAGTTTGCTTCCTTTGCTCTGTTTGCACAGTTTTTTACTTTGATATTTAGTGCTTTTCTTATTTTGTGTTACCTATGTCACAAAAAGGTTCGGGAACCTGTAAAGGGAGTGGTAGCAGCTTCTTTTTCTGCAAGTTAATCCGATTTCTTATTTCCCTGTATGTATACCTGTAGGTTTCTAGGTGTTCAGTAGAGGATTATTTTCAGTAGAGGGTTAGTAGAGGGAGGGTAGGAGTATATATATGCAGGACCAATATATTCTGCGCATAAAACTTTTATATCCTTACAGTTTTTTTTAAATACCATTTCTAAACAATAAAATTCATTGATTTAATTAAACTGTTCAAAAAGTTCTAATTAAAATGATCCTACTGTATTTTAAATTTTGTAATACAGAGAAGGTGTTTTTTTTTTGTTAAAACTATTTAAAAAGTTTTGTGATGATTGTAATAAAAAAATAAAATACTAAAAATATTCGTTTTTTAATCATTGTTGATTTATTTTCCATTTTCCATTTTCTGTTTTTTATTATTATTATTTTTTTTTGTTTTGTTTTTGCATGTACATACAAAATATCAAAGCTTATATTTTTTATATTAGTATTTGTTTTATTCTTAAAATATGGCGACATGAATATTCACCAAAAATGAAAACGGCCAAAATAAAATTGAGTCAATGATTTTGGTCGATTTTTTATTTAATTTTTTTTTTTTGGATAATTTTCATCGAAAAAAATTATGCAGAAACAAAAAAACATTTTCGGTGATTTATTTTTTCTGCTTACATTAACATTTTAAAGCGCTGGAAAATTTTTAGATAATTTTACAAAAGATAAAATCATAACACTCTCTTTAGTTGAAATTTTCACTCTCGAAATTTTACAAAAACCAAGAAAATGTCTATCCGAAATGGAGTATACTACCGACGTTATAACAATGTATAATGTATCGGACTTCGTACAAAAAATCAGGATTTCAATAAATTGATTAACGGAGAGGGAATTTTAGCAATGATAGCCCGGCGTTACTATGTAAATACTATGATGCAAGTGAAATAGTATTTATATGATTTAAAAAAGGGATACAATACAGTTATCCGAATTTCAAATTGCAAAACTCTAATTTGGCCATTATTATTTGACTTAAGGGAAAATATTTTCCTAACTTTTTCATTTTACTTTTACTTTTGTTTTGTTTTTTTTTTTTTGTCAGAGGAGTAGGAATCTTCCACAATCTTTAACAATGAGATACCAAGAATAAATACCCTTTTGGTAATGTCAATTTCCACCTCCCTCTTTACTCTAATGTAATCGGATGAAACCCCTAACTGCTAATGCTGGAAAAATGAGGATGGGATTGGATAGGGAAACTTTGAATTGGTTATAGAGGGAGGACTGTAAAGAAATAATGAATTCGCCTATTATTATTATTATTATTATTACGTTGCTATCAGTGACGAAACTATCTGGGCAATAATATACAGTATAGTATATAACAACTTTCCTGCATGATGCAATTAGATTGCTGCAGTTACTATTATTATTATCATTTTTTTTGGGGGTGGGGGAGGGGTTATTTTTGTAAAATGATAATTATTTCAAATATTTTTGGGCAATTATGCATGTAACCAACCTTTTAGTGTTTTGTTTTTTTTTGTAATTTAATTTATGTTAATAATTATTCTAAAATGATGATAACATTTTGTTGTTTTTTTTTTTTTGTTTTATTTAGTAGTGACTGACTGCCTGACAGTGATAACTACTATATTATTGTGTCTGATGTCACAAATTTTCACAAAAAAAAAAAAAGAAAAAGAAAAAAAAAATTTTTGTATATGTATTATATTAAATAATAAAAAATAGTATATAACAAAAAAAAAAGAAAAAAAAAAAAATTTGAAGGTTATTCCCGCGGTAATAATATTTTTTTTTTTAATTTTACTTAAACTTTAAACAACAGAATTTTACTTAAAAACGTATTTAAAAAAAAAATAAATAAAAATTCATATGGAGTGACAACAATGAAGGTTAAGTAGAGTAGATTGAAATGGGTGTCTTTTTGACGTACATACATACATACATAGACCAGATTAAGTTCAATGTAAATTTAATATTTATTGAATAAATTTTTGCTACCGGTTAGAATCATTTTGATCTAATTTTTTTTTTTGTTTATTTTCTAACTATAGCCATTTTATTATTCATCTTTTGTCAATAGATGCGCATGCGTATAGGGCGGACAATTCATTATACGATTATTAAGTAAAATTTATTTTATTTCAGAAATATTAAATAGTTGAAGGTTAAAAATTTTTTATTTAGGATGAATACATTTTTTTTTTTTTGCTGTCAATTAATCCTTATTTGTCGGCTGATTTTAATTAAGTAATTAAAATTTTTGTTAATATATTCAAAAAATTGTTGTGAAAATGATCAAAAAATTTATTTTTTCAGAATTGTTCTAGCAATTTTGTCAATGAAGATCTTTAATTTTTGAATTTTTCTTATTTTGAAATTGGTTATCTTAAGTAGGACTTAAATGAGTTAGATCCAGTCATCATCATCATCGTTTGGTACTACAGCCCCGTGGTGAGTTCTGATCTCCTTTACAACATTCCGCCAACCTTCTCGCTTTACTGCCGTTGTCCTCTAGTTCGAAACATCTATATTACCCTAAAATCATTTTCGATATTATTTATCCATTTACTTCTAGGACAGACTCTATGACGTGTACCAATTATTCTGGCCTTAAAGATAGATTTTTGAGCCCGATTTCGAAGCATTCTTATTACATGACTCTCCTATTTTATTTTTGAATTTTTATAAGTTTCACTACATCTTCACCGTTGATTAGTGTCCATTAGTTTTGCTTTGGATCTCATAATATAAGTACAATGTTCATCTTTGTTTCGGACCAAACATTTTTTTAATATTTTTCTCTCATAGATTAGTTCAAACCGTTATTCTATATGTTATAACCGGTCTTATGAGTGTTTTATACTGATGTTTTTACTGATTTTACGTTGTCTATTTAATATTTTTGATTTGAAAAGTTTTAGATATGTAGAGTAACCAGTCTTAATTCTATCTTGAATGTTGTAGTGCATGTTGTTCCTATTATTTAATTGCACTCCTAAGTATAATTAAAATTGCTTACATTCTCAAAAATATATGAACCTATCGACACTGGTTGTAGGATTCTGCAAGACTGCAATCTAAATAATATCAGATATTTGGTTTTAGTTTCGTTTATTTCGAGTTAAATCCAGAATCAGCAATAAAATGTTAAATGTATTAAATGTTTTGTATATTGCTTTTAATGGTTCTATACCCATAATATGTTCATATATATATAGGCATTAGAATAGTTTTATACAAGAATTTCATTATTTAGATTGATTTTTCTTTTAACGATTTTAATGTATAGAAAAATAACGATTAATGTTTCATAAGGAATTAAATGTTTTTTTTTATTTATTAAGAGATATACAAATACGAGGCGGGAGAGAGGTACCTTCTATGGAATTTTTGAAAATTTTTGATGAAATATAGAAGTGAAACTTCAACAAACTAAAAATAAATAATATATGGATATGAACTATGGCTTTGATCAAGAGGAAAGCTATGTAATTTCCTTGTTACATTTATGTGGCAGTGAAATGCACTAAAAAAAAAAAAAAATAATAATGGGTTTTAAAAGTAAATTTTCTTTATTTGAAGAAAATAAAATTTAAAATTAAAATTGGAAGGAAAAAATTTAGCTATATGTGAAAGTAACATATTTTTGGAATCTAAACATCAGCTGTCAAAATGTTTTTTTTTAGTTTTTCTGTTTCATTGGGATGGCGGTAATCTTCAAAAGACACAAAGAGAACCTAAATACTCCCTTGATAGTGTAAAATTTTGAATTTTTTAAACCCACTCCCCCCCCTGTAGCTGCCTCCGTCACTTATTCATATTTTTATTTTTATTCAAAATAATTTATAAAACTGTCGTTAATAATATGTTCGGATTGTTCGGAAACAAGTAACGTCCATCCATCCCTGAGAAAAAACTTAATAAAAATTACCTTGTTTTTTTTTTAAATGTTTTTAATTTATTTTTTATATTTTAAATATACATAATATATTATGTACTATGTATGTTTTGTTTTATAATATACTGATTAAAATACACTACATTCTCTTAGATAACATAATATTTCACAATTTTTTTCTGCTAAATTCCTCATTTTTTTTTTAAATTTATTTATTTATTTTTTTTTTTAATACAAAAATTTTAAGCAAAAACTAAGCAATAGGTACATACATTACATCTAAATATTTCTTCGAGATAGGTAATACAAAACTGGGTGATTTCTACAAAAACGGACTTTTATATTAGGTATAAATAGGGTAGGTAGAATGGTGATATTCATGATGCTGCGTGAAGGTCTCAATTAGCACTAGGATTGCGCCATTTTTATACCACTGCATTCACGTGACTTATGTTTTAAGATTGTTTACGGTTTTAAATCCAACCGAGGAGTTCAGATACGAAATCAGTCCTCTGATTTTGTGTTCAGAGAGCTTGCTGAAGTAGTAGAAGAACGGTTTGCTGAGTGAGAGAAGTCAGGCTCTAGCTAGGACTCTAAGAGGATATTATTTTTTTCGAATTTCATTATTAATTTCTTTTTTATATACATACACAAGTATCTGAGATATTGAAAGGATCTAAATGATGGTTTCTTTTTTGTGTTTTAATTCTTAAGCTATAGTTTAATTCTCAAAGTTGTTATTTTAATTCTCTTTAGCTAATAAATTTTTGATGGATATATGAAAAAATTCGAGTTGATTAATTTTAATTAATTACATAAGTCATAAGCGATGGTTTATAGTTGGAATTATATTCTACTCCTGTAATGCTTCAAAATGTCAAATAAATATTAAGTCTTTTAAAATAAAAATACCGATTACTATGAATGTGCTTTTTTCTTTTTATGTAATTGTAATCGTTTCAATTATACCAAAAACTAATATGTGCACTTAACTTCTAAACACCCGGTATATAAATAAACTTATATACAATATACGAAAATATTTCGTTCTTTATAATTGTTTTTCTTCTTCTTTATAATTGTTTTTTGTTTCCTTTTTTTTCGAAGAGGGGAAAGGGGGTTTTTGGAGCGAGCATTTGTACTAAATATTCATATCCGTACGTTTAAAACAACAAAAATTGTTTGTAATAATTATTTAAAAAAAAAAAATGATTTATCTGGAATGCCCTTTATATGATTGATTGTTACTTCGATCGTTAATTAACAGGTGTATAAATATCTGATTTCTTTTAAATGGTCAGAGACGTTAGGCTCTTTACCTGAACAATATTTATGGTGAAACAGGATCGTGCATAGGAAAAATATATAGGAGTGCAAGAGGATGATGAGTTTCAAATCTAAAGCAAAGAAATATAATAAGGAAATAATTTTAAATGACCAAACCTGATTGCATCCGAAAAGGGATCACGCTTTTAAAATCCAAGCAAAAAAAAATCCAAAAACATCAAAATTCAAGCTTTTTCAAAAGCCAAAAAAAATCTAAAATTATTATAAATTTTAAAATCTAAAATGAATAAAAACCAAATTTTGCAAAATCCAAAATGCATCCGAGAGAGGGGGGATCCAAGAAATAACTTATTACCTGAATGAGGAATAAGTAAAAAGAGGAGATAAGAATGAGTGATGATTAAATTAGTCAAACTACAAGAATTTGATAATTAATATCCATTTCATTAGTTTATACTCTTTCTTTATAATAAAAAAAAGATACAATATACACCCTGTACTATAATATAACATTTTATAGTCTAGCATAGTATGCTTTTTTTTTCTTTCTTCATAATACCATGCTCTTTTTTTTCTATATTACAAAATAAACAACTTTAAGAGATATCCAATATGTAGAGCACGCGTGGCCCCTTTAATTCAATAAATTTATCACCCACAGTTAAAAACAAAAAAAATTTTGTTTGGATGTATTTTATAAATACAGGATGTCCAAAAAATGTTTGTCCAAATGATGTTTTTTTTTTAAATTTTATTATTAAAAATGGAAAATAATTACTGAAACCAGATTAAGTTTTGAATACTCCACCAAGAACCATGTTAAATGTTATTATCTTATCTTAAATCTTATTTCCAGAATTATAGACGTACAGTTAATTTTAATATTAAGTAGGTACTTTTTAACTTTCACATTAAATTCAAGATGTGTCATAATATCCCATATTCAAGATCAATTTGTAAGGGGGGACATTTATATATTGATGTATAGGGAATTTGTGTTGTTTTGTTTTTGAAAGGAAGTTTATGTTGAGATCGTTACAAAAATCAGAATTCGTTATGAAACTTCACCACAAAATACCAAATAGGAATTTAAAGAAATGATCAACCGATAATTTGTAATTCTTATATTGTTTTGTGTCTTTACAACAACTGTATATTGGTAATTAACAAAGTCCTTTATGAATTCAATAAATTTTAATTATATGTTTTCAATACATCCTGTATTTTTAAGAATATATTGTATAGTAAAACTACAATAAAACAAATAAATTGAAAGGTAACTTAAAAATCATGAATACGATTATTATAAAATTGAACCTCAAAAAAAAAAAAACAGCAAAACCAATTGCAAACTTGGCATATAGAAAAAAAAAACAAAAATAGGGAAAAAGCAAAATAGAAGGAATAAGTAAAATAATATAAGAATTTCGATTTATATTTTTGTGTTTTTTTTTTTCTAAAATTATACAAAGTTTCCTGTTTACTGTTATATTATATATATATATATATATAGGTATATACTATATGTACAATATATAGTAGTTGTTAATTTGATAGAAAGAGAAAAAGAATAAGAAAATTGGTTTTTTTTGTTTTTTATCTTAATCTTTTTTTGTTTTTTTTTTTTGCTGAAGTAACATATGTTTTAACGTTTATAATAGAATTAAAGAATAATAAAAAAATTATATATAAAAGCAGAATGACATATAGAATGACATATATGTATATTTAGTTTGAACTATTATTTAAAAGAGATTTTGTATCTCTTATATTACAGAAATAAAAGTCGTTATGTTTAAATTTTCTCTTTTGCTTAAATGCGTTCTATATACATATACAATGTATAATTTTCTATATAGAATTTTCTAAAAGGGACTTGCACTCCTGTTACATATATATATATATCAATGTGGAACTGTTGTAGGGTTTATGGATTTAAATAATAGAAACAACAAAAAAAAAAAATAACAATTCCAAAAATTATTTTAGAATCATGAGTAAAATTTTCTGAGTCCTCAGGATATTCATAAAAAGTTATATGTTACAAAGTTAGCAATTACTTTATAATAAATTTTTACTCCCAGATAGATTAGGACGAGATAAGGGTATTGCGCCCTATATCTTCGACTAGTCGTTTTAGTTGTGTGTTTAAGATTTTATGTTATGAGCACATTGGATAAGGAGTGATTGATTCGTTGTGTTCTCCTATAGGTCTAAATACATGTTATATGCCTTGAGACTTATATTCAATATAATGTTTTGTCATTTTATTGTTTTCCAGGAATATCTATCACTAATTCAAACCATCACCACAACCATAACTTTCATTAATCATCGTTTCCTATTATACTCGCATATGTACATATACTTTTACAACTCGTATAGAATACTTGGAAAAATAAAAAATTGAACAGTAACTGCTTGAATAAGAAAACAGTCTTCCTTTCATCTGCGACAGCCTAATAAACTATGCAGTTTTTAAAGATCGCGTAATTTCATATTATCGCGTGAAAGGATTAAAGCTTAAATTTAAACAAATTGTCAATGAAGTCAAGAAGTTAAAACAAACAGTAGGAAATTTATAACAAAAAAAAAAAAATTCAAACTTATCATCCGCCGCCGCCGCCGGGTAAGTAACGAACGACTAATGATGATATTTCTGTAATGAACGGCTCATTATAATGAAGTAATGAACGGCTAATTTCATAAATTAACAAATTTTCTTATCTAAGCATTTATAACCATATTTTTTTTATAGTAAAACCTTTATTAGGTTAAATATTTTTTTAATTTACACGGAAGTCGAATAATCTGTAGAAATTTTTATATTTTCTATATATAAGATCGAAATATGTATTATTATAGGTATGTGATATATGTACTTATATAATAATCATTGCATGTATGTATATGTATATATTGTAATGTGTAGTTATATACAATAATAATATTGATTGCTATTCCTAATAAAGGCAAAAATAACTTAAAAAAAAAATTGTGTAAAATCCTAATAAAAGCAGTTCATATCTATTGAAAATAATTTTTTTTTTATTTTGTTTTTTTTTTTGAACTCATTTATGATCAAATTTCCTAACAAGTTTCGTTATTTTTTTTTTTTTTTTTTGTGAAAAATTTGCAGAATTTTTTTTATTGTTATTATTTTTTTGTATTAAAAGTTAATAAATTTAAAGTAAAGTGCATTAAACTTATTATTATTACATATACTTGTGGTACTTGTATATATGTAACACATTTATACCTGGTCATACCTATAATTTATTTTTTAGGGAATTTTTTTTTATTTATGTATTTTTTATTTTTTTTTTGTGACCGAATGAGTGACCAAATCTTATTAATATCTAATAAAAAAAAAAAAGAATTGAATTGAAGAAAAGGTTTGCTTATTGTATACCTAATACAAATAAAAGACATAGGCCGTTTTTTTTTTTCAGATGTGAAGCATATGAATTTAAAATATAGATATAACAACAGGATTTTAATTAAACAAAAAAATAATCTTTAATATTTTACATCTTTAGAACGTTTTCGTACCTCTCGCCACTTGCACTTTCCGAAAATTCTAATTTATCGCACAAAATTTTTCGCAATTAAATTTTTATCCGGATTCAAAAAATTTATGCCAGTTTTATATTTTTAGGGGTAGTAGAATCAGTATTTACGTTAATGCATTTTTTTTTAGCATTTTTATGTCAAATTTATTTTTGAAAGCAGCAGAAAGGCACTTTATTTCGGCTTTATTTAAGCAAATATTTATGATAATTATAGGTGAAACCAGAATCGCGGCAAATATTCGCGGCGGTTGACGAATTTCGCCATTGACACACAATGACGACGGTGGCGGCTGACGAAAACAGGTGTTTTGACAACAAGAAATGACAATCATTCAGTTTAAAAAATTCAAATTATTGAGTAGTCGGTTCGATTCGGTTAATTTTAAATTTTAATTTTAAACAAAAGAACTTTTTGCATTTTATATTTTTTAAAAATTTAAATTCACTTTCATTTATTTTATTTATTTTAACTTTGATTGATTTTGATTGATTTTATTCTTATATCAAAAAAATTCTCGGCGTTAAATTAGAAATTATGTTAATTTTACCACTAACGAAAAAACCGCGGCGAATATTCGCCATCGTTATTTATTGTCAGTTCCATTTAAATACATGGATAGTGAAATAAATTCTGAAAGTCGCCGCGAATATTCGACATTATTCTGGTTTCATCTTATGACAAATGTCAGATATATACTATGTTTGTATATTTGTTAAATTATCAAATTAAAAAAAAAAAAAAAAACAATATTTCAAATTATCTATTTAGAGAAAAAAAATGAGTTGGTTATGAAAAAATTAATAGCTAATATTGTTTTCGTAATATTGCGCTTAATAATTGTGAACAAATTTCGCCTTTGTCTTTGAATGGTTGGTTAAAGTCCAATACTAACCACAGGAACCTTGTGCAGTTCCTTTGAGTGACTTTCGATGTTTTCATTTAATTTTTTAATTTTTAAATTTAATTTGTAATTTTTTTTGTATTTTTATCTTTTAGTGTTGTAAAAAAGACACTAAATTTTGACAGGTAATAAAGTGCGATTTGACAAGTTTAGTGCGCGAGTGCGAGTTGAAACACGCACTAAAAAAAATTTTTCAGAGTTTTTAGGAATAAATTTTGTGGGATTTGACAGGTTTAGTGCGAGTTCCAAGTGCAAGTACGAGAGGTTCGAAAACACGCCCTTTAGAACTAATAAATGGCACCATTTAACTGAATCTGGAACAAATCAAATTTGCAATACAAATAAATCCAAAATGAGGCAAAATTAAAATGGCAGTTTTAGCTTAGTAACTTTTTTTTTTTTATTTTTATTATTTTATTTATTTTATTGATTTGAAAACATTGTGGTTCTTCCTGTTTGCTAATTCGAGTTATAGAGGTTTTACTGTGTTGTTTTATTTTTGTATTATTATACCCGTATGAACTATGTTCAAGGGTATAATAAATTTGCCATTACGTTTGTGACACCTTAAAGGAGTCGAGCTAGATATAGTGTCAAAGGTATGGATCGGCTCAGAATCGAATTCTGAGTCGATTAAGCCATGTACGTCCATCCGTCCGTCCGTCCGTCCGTCCGCACGATAACTCAAAAAATAAAGGAGCTAGGGGGCTGAAATTTTTTTTACGTCACTTTTGCAAAATTGTTAGTTTTGCTATTTAAATCCAACATTTTCGGTCGGCGGGTTCGAGTAGCTGCCATACAACTTTTATCTTTATATAGAAATAACTCAGTATCTATTCAAGCTAGGTTTCTGAAATTTTGCAAATGATGATCAAGTTTTATGGCAACAACTTCTGTAAAATTTGGTTGTGCTGGTGAAGCGGGTTCGGGTAGCTGCCATACAACTTCTCCGTTTAAATGAGAATAACTCAGTGTTTATTGAAGCTAGGAATCTGAAATTTAGTAAAGAGGTGTCGAGTTACATGCCAACAACTTTTCTAAAATTTGGTTGGTCTAGAGCAGCCGGTTCAGACTTCTTGCACCTCTTGGAACCTAATGAAGCTAGGCGTCTGAAATTTTGCAAATGATGATCAAGTTTTATGGCAACAACTTTTGTAAAATTTGGTTGTGGTGGTGCGGCGGGTTCGGGTAGCTGCCATACAACTTATCCGGTTAAATGAGAATAACTCAGTGTTTATTGAAGCTAGGAATCTGAAATTTAGTAAAGAAGTGTCGAGTTATATGCCAACAACTTTTGTAAAATTTGTTTGGTCTAGAGCAGCCGGTTCAGACTTCTTGCACCTCTTGGAACCTAATGAAGCTAGGCGTCTGAAATTTTGCAAATGATGATCAAGTTTTATGGCAACAACTTCTACAAAATTTGGTTGTGCTGGTGCGACGGGTTCGGGTAGCTGCCATACAAAATCTCTTTTTAAATGAAAAGAACTCAGTGTCCGTCCGCACGATAACTCAAAAAATAGAGGAGCTAGGAGGCTGAAAATTTTTTTACGTCACTTTTGTAAAATTGTTAGTTTTGCTATTTAACTCCAGCATTTTCTGTCCCCGGGTTCGGGTAGCTGCCATACAACTTCTTTCTTTAAATAGAAATAACCCAGTGTCTGTTCAATCTAGGTATCTGAAATTTTGCGAATGATGATCAAGTTTTATGGCAACAACTTCTACAAAATTTGGTTGTAGTGGTGCGACGGGTTCGGGTAGCTGCCATACAAAATCTCTTTTTAAATGAAAAGAACTCAGTGTCCGTCCGCACGATAACTCAAAAAATAAAGGAGCTAGGAGGCTGAAATTTTTTTTACGTTACTCTTGCAAAATTGTTAGTTTTGCTATTTAACTCCAGCATTTTCGGCCGCCGGGTTCGAGTAGCTGCCATACAACTTCTTTCTTTAAATAGAAATAACCCAGTGTCTGTTCAATCTAGGTATCTGAAATTTTGCGAATGATGATCAAGTTTTATGGCAACAACTTCTGCAAAATTTGGTTGTGGTAGTGTGACGGGTTCGGGTAGCTGCCATACAAAATCTCTTTTTAAATGAAAGAACTCAGTGTCCGTCCGCACGATAACTCAAAAAATAAAGGAGCTAGGAGGCTGAAATTTGTTTTACGTCACTCTTGCAAAATTGTTAGTTTTGCTATTTAACTCCAGCATTTTCGGCCGCCGGGTTCGAGTAGCTGCCATACAACTTCTTTCTTTAAATGGAAATAACGCAGTGTCTATTCAATCTAGGTATCTGAAATTTTGCAAATGATGATCGAGTTTTAATGCAACAACTTCTGTAAAATTTTGTTGTGATGATATGACAGGTTCGGATAGTTGCCATACAACTTCTCTTTTTAAATGAAAATAACTCAGTGTCTATTGAAGCTAGGTATCTGAAATTTAGTGAAAAAGTGTCGAGTTGCATGCCAAAAACTTTTGTAAAATTTGAATCGTCTAAAGCAGCCGGTTCAGGCTTTTTGCATTTCTTGGAACTTAATGAAGCTAGGCGCAATAGATTCGGGTAGCTATCATACAACTCCACAATTTACATAAATATATCTCTGTAGTTCGGTACTAAAACTCTGAATGTTTTTAAAAGATGATCAAGTTTTATAGAAACAGGATATATTACGTTCATACGGGTATCCCAGAGTTGACACAGTCTACTCTACTGCACTCTTCCTCGTTTAAACTGTTTTTTTATTTTTTTTTGTGTGGTTTTATTATTCTTTAATCTTAATTACATTTTTAAAGTATATTTTGACATACCATGTACTTTTGCGAATTATATATTGAAGAAAAACTATACAATAAAATAAATAAATTGAAAGGTAATTTAAAAAAATGAAAGCGATTATCATAAAAGACTTAATGAAGTTCTACTGTAATTGTGTGTGTTTTTTTTTGTTATATTATTTGAATTTATTAGTCAAAAGTAGATTTTCTTTTTTTTTGTTGGGGGTCGGGAAAGCATTGAAAGTTTCTGCAAAGCGTAGCGCGATATGTGGGCCCTTCACCCAATCTAAAACCTGTTCCCAGTTTTATGCAATTAAAACTAATCGTGAAGACTAACTATTAATTTTTTTTTTCATATATTGGTTGCGAGAAAATCCCGTGTACAGATTCTCGTTTAGTTATAAATGTCAGAAAGGTAGGGATCTGCATTTACTGCTAATTCTAGTGGCTTCTTTCTTTTAAGCCTTTTGCGTATTCCATCGGAATATACGAGTTACATTTATATGCCCTTCTAATCAGGTGCTGCTGTAGACGAATCTGTTTGACACAATCCCATATAGTTGTATACCATACAACCAAATCGTTTTAATTATTTAGTTATATAATAGTATTTTATACTGAATTGGCAACCTGGATCTTCGATCCACAAGTCAATAAAATTCTCTATATTTTAAATCACATTTCCATTTGTTTTTTTTTCTTTTAGTCAAAAATAAATGGTTTATAATTAATAATACATTCACTTACCCCATAACAACTTTATTCATAAAATTTAATTTCTTTCTATATAATATCCTTCCTATTGAATTAATGTTAATTCAAAAACAAAAGGATAGATATTTAATAGATATTCAATTAAAAAGAAAAGATAACTGTTTATTTTGTCACCTTTTTATAATAAATAGGATTTTTGGGGTCTTAAAAATACACCAAAAAGAAAAAAAAAGTGATATAGGGGAAAATCGAAACACGGACGAATAAACAAATAGACAGACAGAATGAAGCTAATGAGTAAAATTTTTTATTTTTCAAAAATATGCTAAAACTTAAAATAATATTTTGCACATAATTTTCACCTGAAACAAAAAAAAAAAAAAAAATCCTGATTTTAGATATTTTTATCTATTTTATTGAAGTACCTGTACTTTAAATTATTATATATGTATATCTTCAAAATAAAATATGTATGCACATATATATAAATTATTATTTAGAATAGGTGTTGTAACCATTATCTTAAAAACTAAACTAAAAAAAAAGAAAAAAAAAATAAATAAATAAAATTAAAATCAGTATAAGAGTGTAAAAAGAAAAAAAAAATGCCCGGAAGTCTTTAAGCGAATTTATATATGTACAAAATATGATGAATAAAGAATTTTTGCCTTTTGATAAATTTTGTAGTTTTTTTTTTTTTTTGTTCCACATGCTATTCTCATATAAAATGTTAAGGAATTATACAAAATTTAATTCATAATATAGTTTGAAAATTATTGTATCTATTAGATTAAAAAAAAAAAAATTAAAATTTGATTACAAAAAAAAAACAAAAAACAAAAATTATTATAACACCAATCCTTATTAAAAAGCGCACATTTCTAAATTATTTGAAAAGCTTTGCCGTCTTTTAATGTTTTCAGTTGAAAACAAAACAAAACGAGGTATCAAGGTATAGTGAACAGTAGACTGCGTCAACTCTATAGTCTATACTCTATAGAATACACATATCAACATATTATAATAGTTATACTGTTTTCCATAAAATTTGATCATTTTTTATACCCTACACATTAAGTATAGGGTATATTAACTTTGGTATGGTGTTTGTAACCACCAAAAGAGGTATAGACATGTATATATATTCTGAATCAGGATCACCTCCTGAGTCGATTTAGCGATGTCCGTCCGTACGCACGATAACTCAAAAAATAATGATGCTATCTTGATGAAATTTATACTGTAGGTTAACAATCACTAAGGTAAGGCGGGGATTGTAAATGGGCGAAATCGGACCATGCGTTCGAGTACCTCCCATACAACTCCCAAAACCGAATACGCATATCTTCGAAATTAATAAAGATAGAACCTTAAAATGTTGTACGGGGATGTGTTTTTCTGAATCGCTGATATCCCTAAAATTTGAGATAAATTGGAGTGGTTGTTCGGGTACCTCCCATACAAGTCCCAAAACCGAACAAGCATATATTCGAAATTAATAAAGATATAAACTTCAAATTTGGTA
Source organism: Poecilobothrus nobilitatus (assembly GCA_947095535.1). Taxonomy (NCBI): domain Eukaryota; kingdom Metazoa; phylum Arthropoda; class Insecta; order Diptera; family Dolichopodidae; genus Poecilobothrus; species Poecilobothrus nobilitatus. The sequence continues at coordinate 11,804,826 of OX352775.1, read as the reverse complement.
CTAGGGTGTTGTTTCCTGAATCTCTTATTTGTCGAAAATTTAAGATGAATTGGAGGAGCTGTTCGGGTACCTCCCATACAACTACCAAAACCGAACAAGCATATCTTCGAAATTAATAAAGATAGGAACTTCAAACTTGATACGAGGGTGCTGTTTCCTAAATCGCCGATTTGCCTAAAATTTGAGATGAATTGGAGTGGTCGTTCGGGTACCTCCCATACAACTCCCAAAATCGAACAAGCATACCTTCGAAATTAATAAAGATAGAAACTGCAAATTTGACACCAGGGTGTTGTTTCCTGAATCCCTGTTTTGCCTAAAATTTCAGATGAATTGGAATGGTTGTTCGGGTATCTTCCACACAACTCCCAAGATCGAACAAGCATATCTTCGAAATTAATAAATATAAAAACTTGAAATTTGATATAAGAGTATTCTACCCTGTTCTGATGTCTTTAAAATTTGAGATGAATTGGGGTGGTGGTTCGTGTGCTAAAATAACTTATGGATACCTAACTAAAATAACTTATGGATTTTTAATTTAATTTTAATTTTTTAGGTGTAGGGTATAAATAAGTCGGTTGCATCGACTTACTGTTACATTTACTTGTTCTTTTTTTGAGATGACCGCGAGACGTAAATATATCTTGATTTGAAGTTATTTGACAGCACACTTGAAATCTGTTGTCCCGAATGAATTAGATTTTACAGAAATTATTATTAATAATACCTGGTCATCTTTGTTATGTTTTTAGATGTTTAGTCGTTAATTAAATTCTAAGATTATTACAAGCTATCTGAACCTAGAACTCTAGCTCTAGCACAACCAAATTGGCAAATTTTACAGAAGTTGTTTGCATTTAAGTTGACCTTTTTTTTTGAAAAAGTTTCAGATACCTCAAATACAATACTGAGTTATTTTCATTATAAAGAAAGAAGTTGTGGGGCAGCTACTGCAACCCCCGTCAGGCAAACTTATTGAATTTAAATAACGAAATTAACGAAATTTTATAAAATCGACATTTTCACAAATTTCAGAATTTTGAGCTACTTTATGTTTGGAGCTATGGTTCAGACGGACAGGCGTACTATGGGTTAATCGTTATAAAATTTAATTCTGATCTGATCATACATTTAAGTCTATCTTTTAGTTGGATTTCTTTATATTAGTCACAAACGTAATAGTAAATTTATTATACCCTTGAATTATGTTCATACAGGTGTAAGAATGATATACGAGTACATAGATACATACATACATACATAAGCAGTAGAATTTAAGTTGAAATTGGCATTTTAAAATTGTGATAATTTGCTTATAAAAAAAATGTTCGGTTTTCTAAGGATTTTTTTTTTTGTTTTTTGTTTTCGTATCTTATCATTAAAAAATATGCACAGGTGCTCAAGTTCCAAGTGTCTAAAAATAATTCTTATATTGCATGGAAATGTAAAAACGAGGATATCATTTTTATGCATATTCTTAAATATTTAGTTGCCCTAAAATTTCTAATGTTTTTTTTTTATTTTCATTTGCTTTAAGATAGGAGCGGTGGAGGGCGAACTCTGAAAAAAATTTCGTGAATTCTGTTTTGAATGATTTTTTCGATCTGTTAATTGTAAATTTAAATTTTGATATACAGCGTTTTGAATAAATCTCACAATTATTTAATAAAGAGAACACAGACCCGATGTATTTCTATGGGGCGCTAAACTGGTGTAAGTATCCTCCCAACCTGAACAAAAAACCTATCTAACGGAAAATTTTCATATGTTATTCATCTTACCCAATACAAAATATCAAAATTTTTTAGAGGTGAAATCGCACCTAAGATCTATGAAATAGCTAAGGTACAAACCCTTTAATTTGGGTTACAAAATCCCAAGAGAAATTAAAAATACTTAACCAAAACTTTTTAAATATACTTCAAATCAACTCTATTATTAATTAGTTTCACACATACATAAATACATACATATAGTATATTATAAGGTTTAATTTTTTTTTATTTGAAATTATTGTATTTCTTTATCGTATATTGCAACACACTGGTTTGTTTTTTTTAATCATAAATAATAAAAAAATTTTTGAATTTTATTTTTTTTTTGACATTGCAAATAAATCACACATCGAATTCGACAAATAAAAAAACAAAAAATCTCATCTTAAAATTGTTTTTTTATTTTATTTTTTTATAGTAAAACGATATTATTCGTCTTTCTTCAAAAATTTCAGGGGATTATTATGTATATATGGTTACTCTATATTTTTTTTTTGGGAGTCAGACACATTACAAAAGTGATTTTTACTAAAAGGACATTTAATCATAAAATAATTTTCTCATATTGTAAAACGGTAATTAGTTAAGCACAAAAACTATTTACGAAAAAATCCTTTTCATTAAACATCATCATCAAACGTAATTTATTTCGAAAAATCAAATATTTTACTGTTTTCCCAAAAATTCATTTTTTTCCTCAAAAAAGGAAACCTTTTTGAATCTTTGTGTATGTGAATTGTTTTCTTTATTAGACTGCGTTGTTTACAAAATTGTTGCTTTTTGTTAAATTGGTAGTGCCAGATAATTACTGACTACACCCACCTCCCCCTTTTGCCAATACAATGGGATGAAACCCCTACCTGCTAACGCAGTATATTGGATAGGAAGTAGGAATAGGAAAGGATAGGAAATGGATGCGGAAACATTGCATTGGGACTGGGACTGTAAGGAAACATTGAATCCGCCTATAATTATTACTATTTTGCTAGTGTTACATTAATATTACAAATCATACAGGATGATACCATATTTTCCAAACCATTGGCTATTAAGACCATTATAGGTCGAATACTATTATTAATTTAATAATACAGTAATAATACAGTAATATTATTTTATTTTGTTTATATTATATATTTGCACTCTATTTGGCAGGAAAGGGAGGCTGAAATTTACTAGGAAAGGGATGCTGAATTTTGTCCGGAAGGGGGGAGACTTTTTTTTAGTAATAATCCTTACAATTAAAAAGACTTAGTAGACTTAGTCCATGTGCAGTGGTTTTAAATACTGAGTTTCTCGGTCAATAAGGCATATATATTTAACCATTATGCCACCGAGCTCGTATGTTCATAGGGTATAATAAATTTGTCATAACTTTTGTGACAACTTAAATGAGTCGAACTAGATATAGACTCAAGTGTATGGATCGGTTCAGAATCGAATTCTGACTCGTATAAACTATGTCCGTCCGTCTGAACGATAACTCAAAAAATAAAGAAGAAAGGCGGCTGAAAGTTTTTTTACGTCACTTTTGGAAAATTTTTAGTTTTGCTATTTAAATCAAGCATTTTCGACTAACGGGTTCGAGTAGCTGCCATACAAATTTTTTTTTTTATATGGAAATAAGTCACTATAAGTCTATTGAAAAGCCAACATCTTTTTTTTTTCTTGTTTTTTCTTTATTTAGTTTAAATTGCTTTAAAGCCTTAGCCGTAGCTGCCTGGCTAAATAATTTTCTAAGTTGTATACTAACAACTTCTATAAAATTTGGTTGTGTTGGTGCAACAGATGCAGGTTCCAACTCCAGCTTCAAAATTTACATAAATAATCTCGGTATTAACGTCGGTACTAAAATATCTGAAATTTTGTTAAAGATGATCAAGTTTTATAGCTGTACTCTACTGTGCTTTTATTGTGCTCTTCGTTTTCTTTTCTGGAATAACTTTTAATGAAAAATATTTTTTACAGAATTGCTTTTGATAAAGTAAATCTTAACCCAATTTTTAGCACATTTTTTATTCTCTTATCACTAAAATCATTTGTAGGTACTCGTAAATGTAAGTAAGAAAAAAAAAAAACTTTCAAGAGTGCTCGAAATTTACTTGAGGGGAAATTATTTTAAAAGTAACGAAAGCAAAATTAATCAGGGCTCACTAAATCATATTCCATCATTATATACTTTGTTTTTAATCTGTACATATTTCATATTACAAGGTGTTCAAAAATCTTTATACAAAATTTGAATAATTATAAAGCAAATTATGTATGGATTTACAATTTAAAACTTGGTGATTCTAGGCCAATTTAATTTCATTATAACTAAGTAGTCATCATCCCAATTTAACTGCTTCATTTGGCATATTTCCACTCTTATTTATTTATTAAAAACAACCAATTAAGGTTGAAAATAACTGCATTTAACAAAAAATTAAAATTCCATTGGAATTGTTATTGGAGTTGTACTAAGATGAATCATACATAGGAGAATTGTTCTTATAGATTTTAATTTTAAATTTTGAAATTAAGCTTCAAGTTTTCTTCAACTGATAATCATTTTACTGATAGTCAGTCAGATGATCTGCTAATGATATTTTGGTTATAGGTATTTTCAAGACACCCTATATATAATATATATATATATATATATATATATAAAAAACACAATATTTTATTAACCTATTAAATACCAACCTATTAAATTGAATTAAAACAAAAAATTTTTTTTTAAAGATATAAAAAAAGATATCAATTTTCTTAAAATCTCGACATAAATTTAATTCTAGAAATTTTAATGATTTTTGAACATTTTTGGACTTTCTTTAGTCAGATTTTAGAAAAATAATTTCAATATACCGAACATTATAAATGTAAAAAAAATTTTCAACGTTTTACAGAAGTTGTTAGTATACAACTGTCTGTTTACAAAATGCAGCGTTTTAGATAAAGAAATGAAATTTCAAACATAGAAAAACGAAGAAAAGTGCAGTAGAGTAGACTGTAACAACATAACATATGCTGTTTCCCATAAAACTTGATCATCTTTTATAAAAATTTCAGATGCTTTAGTGCCGACGTTAAGTACCGAAATATATTTATGTAAATTTTGGAGTTGTGTGACAGCTGTTGCACCAGCCGAACCAAAATTTTACAGAACTTTATCATCATTTGTAGGTGTTCAGATGCATAGCTTCAATAACTTCCAAGATGTGCAAACTACGTGAACCTGCTGCTGTATAGCGCAATCAAATTTCACAAAAATTGTTAGTATATAACTGGACATCTTTTTATTAAATTTCAGATATCTAGCCTTAATAGATACAGTTTTCTATATAAAGAAAGAAGTTGTATGACAGCAGCTACTCAAACACGACTGCCAAAAATGCTTAATTTAAAAAGCGAAACTAACAATTTTGCAAAACAGATGTAAATAAATTTCAACCTACCAGCTCCTCTAGTTTGTTAGTTATCGTGCGGGCGCACGAATTCAATTCTGAACCGATTCATACCTTTGATCCATACATACGTAATGACAAATTTATTGTACTCTTGAATATACGTTCATACGGATATAAAAATTAATAGTTAGTCATAAAAAAAAGAAAAAGATTTTTATGTAGACAGTCTCATTCGTTTCAATAATTTGTTTGGTTTGAGGGCGGCGGCAGCCCCACTTATTTTAAATATGTTGTTTACAGCTGAATAATTTAAACAATAAATAAAAATGAATAATAAATAAGAATTTTAATTAAGATTTTATTAAAGTATACCTGTTAAAAAATATTTTTGGCACATACAATGTATATGGGAGTAGATGCAGCCTTTCCCTTTGGGTTTGACTGAATATTTTGGCTTTATTTCAAGTAAATATTTCTTTTGTGTAGTTCAGCGCTTAAATTTACCGTTATTCAAACCAATATTTTGCAAAAAATACCTGTACATAATACACAATTGATTAAGTTAAATGTTTGTGCATCTCTTAAAACCTTTTACATACTGCCTTTATTTTTTATCTTATATGTTGCCTTCTAAATAACCTCACATTTTATAGAATTTTCATTATCAGTAATGAATAAAAGAAAATTTATTGAATATAATTTCAATTCAATTGTTGAACTATTGATTAGATTTTCAATTAAAGTTTTTTTTTTGTTTATCATATAAATCAATTAATAAAAGGAAAAGTATTATAATCGTACTCTAAAATTTGATTTTATGGAAAATTATTACAAAACATCCCATTATTATTAATATTTTACATAAAAGTTTATACAAAACTGTGTAAACTCTTATACAGAAAACTTATTTAAAACGTTTATATATTAAACATCAGAAGATATAGAAGCTGAGGTATCAAATTTTGTTTAAAATCAAAAAAACGTTTCAAATTATTCAAAAATTAAAATTGAATTGTATGAAATATTTTTGTAATAAAGTAGCATTCCAGATACCAAAAATCAATGAATGGACCAATGAATCAAGTAATTGAGGTGAAATTCATGAAAACCCGGATCCGGAAAAATATGTAGTATACATTACACACAACAACACTTAAAACAAATGCAATCTGTTGCCAAAATTTGGGCTAAAACAAGTAAATACAACCGACTTATTAATACCCTTTCGTTTTTTATTCAATTCGAATTTCAGGAACGTAAAAGAGGAATGATTTAAAACCCTAGTATGAAATGAAGTTGCTGTCTTTATTAATTTCAAAGATATGCTCATTAGGCCTTGGGAGGCATGTGTCAGCTACCCGAACTGCCACTCCAATTTATTTCAAATTTCAGAGACATAGAGGAAACATTACTGAACAACCTTGTACTATATTTTAAAGGTTCTATCTTTACTAATTTTAGAGTTATGTTCGTTTGGTCTTTGGCTCGTTCGGAAATCTTCGGATTTTTTCTAGTTGCAATCCCAGCCTTTCTTTTTTAATTAATAACCTACTATATACCTTTCATCAAGACGTAGGGACGAACGTCGTTAAATTGACTCAGGAGGTGACACTGGCTAAAAATAAATGTACCCATATCTAATACTTGCTTCCTTTTGATGGTTACAAACACCATATCAAATTTAATATAATATACCCTATACTTTTAGGTGTATGGTATAAAAGGAATAAAATTAAAACGAATTGTTGAAAACTCTATTTATGTATTATACCTAAAAGCAAAAAAATATACGATATAGTCGAAAGGGTAACGTTCTCTTTATTTCATTTTTTTTTTTTTTTTCGTATTCTTTTAAATTTCTTCTTACACTATTCTTGTTTTTTTTTCTTGTCAATCAATCAAATATTGAAATAAATAAATATTGGAAATATAAAATAAGAAGAAATAAAATCAATATTATTTATTTTATACTAAATTTTTTTTTTTTTTTTGCAACCATTGTATGAATTTTCTTAATTAATATTGCAATTAAGAATTTTTTTTTGAAAAATTGAAATTTATTTTAGAAGCAAAAATTACAGTATTGTCCAAAATTAAAGCAAAATTTATTTTCGAACTAGTCAAAGATAATTAAAAAAAAAAAAAATTGTATAAAGTTTTCAACAATGAAATCATTATGTTTATATTATACTCATAGAATATTCACTTTTTAGTATGTTTAAAAATTGATAGAATTTAATATAACGGTTTATATTTAGATATGACAAGTCATAAAACGTGAAAATGTTTAATGACTTACCAAATGTTTAATGATAACGTCAATTTGTTGACTACGAAAATCTCGAGTTTTAAAATCAATTTTTTTTATTTTTATTACTATTATTATTAATTAGTAATTTTTTATTTTTTAGTAAATAAAGATTTACCTGAAATAAAGTGGAATGAAATAAAGCCCAAATGTGATTTTATTTCAATTCTACACAATTGTCAAATCATGAAATCATAAACCATGAACTTTTTGTTTTCGTCGATTTTTTTGCTTTGCATTTTTAATAAAGAAATAAAGTTAAAAAAATATTTTTGAAAAGGTTAAAATTTTTTTGATTTTAATCTCCTGTTTTTTAACTCTAAACCTATTCTAACCTCTTTATTTATTTAAATATACATATATGAGAAAACATCAAAAAAACTTGTTATATATGACAACATCAAAAAATAACAAGTATTTAAAATAATATTTTTTTAGATTTTGACACGAAAGATTTCAAAAAAAAGAAAAACAAGATTTATAAAACCACGAGATTGTGAGACCCAAAAATTTTAAATTGCGAGATACGCGCGCGCTTCCTTGGAGTTAATAATTTAAAATTGAAATATTTCTAAAATAAAATTAATTTTTATTTTTAAGTGAACTGCGAACACCTTTGTTTTTGTACAACACTGTACGTATATTAAAAAACATGATTTAAATTGTAGTTAATTTATTTTAAATTATCATTATTATTATTTTTTTTTTAATTTTCTTTTATATGTACTATTATTTAATTCTGTCTATTATCATTCTTTTTTTTTTTTTTTTTTTATTGTTATATATATGTTATGAATATATCCTTTATAAATAATTATTTAGTATAGTGTTATATAAATTGTATAGTTTTACATTAGGTTAAACTTTACTAAAATATTCTTCATATAAAATTTACTATAGAAATACATGGGGTCCCCAAATTGGCGTCTTATTTCATTGGTAATAAAGCTCTAAATTTCCATACAAATTTTGGGGCTTTATTTAATTTTTTTGTTGGGATTTTCATTCCTTGAACGTTAGTTCACGGAGCCACGAATACATATGTGATGTGATGTGATGTCATATGGTAACAAAGATAAGAGCTTTCGTGAACATATTTAACAAATTTCACTAAGTATATTATGACTTCCGAAAATAACCCGGGCAAAAAATAATCGCTCAAAAACAAAATATTAAAATAATAATACTCAAAAAAAAAGTTGGTTATACAGTTATACAGTCTAGGAAATTGAGAGACAATATTAACAAATTTATATTTTAATGGAACGAGCAAAAGTTAAGGATTAAAAACTAATAAAAAGGAATAATTTATAAATTACATATTTTTTTTTTTTATTTATTTATTTTTTTTTTTTTAATTATCCATTATTTGCTTTCTTTTATTGCAATTATGATTGTGAATATCATTGACTCATAAATTTCATAAAAAAAAAAAAAAAATTAATTGTTTTGTTTAACAATTGTTAAAAAGTATTATATTGTTTTAAATGAAACTAAATAAAACTACAGGGTTAAATTGAAAGATTTTTAATATTTTTTCTCTCCAAACAATAAATAGAAATATTTAGAAAAAAATAAAAATTAAAAAAATACTATACACATATACATGTACACACTATACAATTTTTTTATATGCGCAGTGTATCTAAAAATTTTACATACATTATGTAGTCATTTTTTTTTTTTTTTTACTTTATTTGCTATCCGTATAGAATTTAAGCTGATACTTTCTCCAGTTGAACCCATATTAATAGTATCTTATAATCATTTGACCGATATGTCACATATTTTTTATTAATTAAATCTCATTCTCTCTTAAAATCATTAACATCTTTCTTTAAAATATACTTCCACATTTTTCTACCTATCCCCCATAATACCAAAATTTCCTAATTCCAATTTCCTAAATCATCCTTCCCACTTTCCTATCCCCAAAACCAAACTGTATATTTGTATTAAAGGTTTCATTCTAAAGTTTGGTATTGAAAGGGGGGGTTGGTTGGTTAAGTTCAACACTATCCTGCTACCCTGTACTAAGTACTACACTACCTTGCTTAAGTTCAACAGTACACACTACCCTTCAATACTAGGAAACACGTGTGGTTCCTCTGATGACTTTCGAGTTTTAAAAAAAAATAAAGTAAAAATAGAGTAAATGATAATATAAGAAACCAAAAAAGTCAAAATATATTATGAAAAATCACTAAAGTCACATGACATAACTATAAATTTTAAATGAAATTTCAATTTGTGAAATATTTTTTGTTTTTTTACACAAAACTGTTGCGAGTAATCAACCATTATCATTTCAACAAGATAAAGAAACTTGAAAAATGATCTAAAGATGAATGAAAACAGTTTTGTTGAGTACAGAGAGTGGAGAAATTAAAATTAATCAATTATTAATAAAATATGTTTATCTGTGTTTTCCAAACCTATCCGACTTTTTACTTTTTTTTTTTTTTTAACTTAAGAAAAATTTTTTTTGTTTTATTTTGGTTTTTTTTATATGTACTTTTGAATAATCAACTTAATTGTCAATTAATTTGAGAAAAAAATCCTACGAAAAAATCTTTGGTCCCTATAAATATAAATGCGGGTATTTAAGGCACACATATAATCGCAAGAATCTGTACGCACTCTATATGCTACAATATAAATCTAATCAGAAGTGTAAAAATACAAATACTGTGTTGTTTAAGACATGTTGTAAAAAGGGAAGAAAATTTTATGGTGAGAGATATGGTTTTTGAATTCAACCCATAATGGTGTACGGCAGCGGAAGCAAACCAATATTAAAATAGAAAGATCGGGTATAGAACAAAATTTGTCGAAATTTGGGTGTGTGTTAGGCTTATGGAGAACTTTGTAAGTGTTAGTATGTAAGTGATTATAACTATATCAAATTTCAACTTAATCCGTCATGTTTGTTTTATTTATTTATTGAGTATACTGAAATATTCTGTAATGTCACGTGAACAATGCATACAGTTATTAACTTAAATGTCATCTGTCGTCTAAATTGAAGTTTTTTGATAAAAAAAAAAAACTTAAATTGTAATGATTTTATGTATAAAGATGTACATATTTTTTGGAGTGTTTTTTTTTTTTTTAAAGAGTTTTATATAAAACGGTTTTACTGTAACACTTTACTGTTATTTTTTTTTCACTTTTATTTGTTTGTTTAATTTTTAAAATTGGATTTTTCTTTATTAAAAATTTATTCAGATAATAAAATATAATATTTAAACGAATTCTCAAAAAATTAATTATTTTCAATATGAATGTAAAGTTTTTTGATTCACTGTATATAAACTAATAATAATACATAATATATTATTATGTATTATACAATAGAACTTGAAATATTTCCCAGAACCTTGAAATAATAATCATCAAAATGAATTTAAAAATAATAATAATAAGAAAAAAAAAAAAAGAATCTACTTCTAATATATAAGTATAGATTTGTAGTTGTGTGGGTAAGCAAACGAAAACGAGAACGAGAATATTATAAGAAATTTTCATTATTTTTTTTTTCTCAAGTCGAGTCTTGTTTTATCATTAAAATGAAATTGTTTTTTTTTTTTTTTTTTAATTTACAGATTCTTCAAAGGTTTTCAAAATAAGATTTAGAAAAATATTGAATTAAATATTAATTAAAATGTAATTTCAAAGAAGATTATACTTTACTTAAGATACATTGTCCGATCTTTTTCAATGTTTTACTGAGAGATCACCTTTGGATGACGTGATGAAACATTATATTGACCCAAAAAATAATGGGGACACTAAGGGACACTGGGGGGTTACTTGTAAAAGAGCTGCTGTAGCACCTAAATTTATAGAACAATGAACTCTTCCAAACAATACTGAAACGAAAGCTCTTGAAAATTTGTCTTTCAACGTGACGTGTATTAAGTGTGACATGATATGCAACCGGTTTCCTATATAAAAAGCTATTAAATACATGTAAAAAATATAATATTAAAGTTTAAATTTTTTATACATTTTAACTTTAAAAGCTTTGTGAAAATGTCAAAATTTCAGCTTTTCAAATTAACAAACATTCAATAATTGTCATATAGTTCTCAAACAGGGACAAATGCTTACTAAATTTTTTTTCTAAAGTTTTTATTTTGTTACTTATGTTCAATTCTAATGCTGAATTCATCGCTTCGGATATTTTAGTTGGACTGATATTGCGCTGCGCGCATGCTTTTTATATATGAAAATTTAAATTTTCTTTTTTCAAATTTTCTGCAGAAGTTTTTATTTGTCTCTGGAAAAAAAAAAAGTTGATTTAACTTTAACTTTTTCTTCGGAACTCTTTTTTCAACTGTCATTTTGTGACTTAATGTGACATATTCAAAAAAAAAAAAAATTTTAGAGTTGAATAGATGCATTTATCTGTCTACACTTTTTTTCTTCTGCAGAAAAATTCTTCTGAAGCGATGAATTGATGTTGAGAGAATTTTCTCTTTTTTTTTTTTAAACAGTTCAGTACAAAAATTCGCTGAAGGCGGGATGGGTGAACTAAGCATAAATACCATTATATCTTTCTGGCAAATATGAAAGTATCTTCCATCTTATGCATTCTCTAAAATTGGGAATGATTACATTTTCAATTTACAAGTATTAAATAAAACATCATAATTTTTGTTTATTATATTTCTAAATCTTAGAATTTATTTTTACTTTATAACAGAATCTTAACTTGCCACTAAACAGTACAATAGTCTGATATTGAACGATTAAAGAGGAGGGTCATTGTGTGTAGTTACTACAAAACGACAAATTAGAAAATATAACGATCTAGAAAAGAAATTCTAAAGGTCATATAACATATTGTTTCGTGAAAAAGGGAGGTGCTATCTGAATTTCGTTAGGATTTCCTCATTAGTTTCATCCTCTCTTATTACACAGATTCGGAAAACTAAAGATAGGTAGGCTAAAGATAGGAAAAATCATGATAAAGAAAGGAAAAAAAAAGGAAGATGCCATCAATATAATTAATATAAATAATTAAATTTATTTAAATGTATTATTTTATGTTTATAAAATGTTAGTTTTGAAAAGATATAAGCAAGAAAAACTTAATTTTCTTTATATTTTGCTAGGTTGTTTAGGTGTGGATAATTTTTGTAAATCCATAATAAATAGCAAAAAAAGCAGAGGAAAAGTTCCACAATCTTTTAGTATAAACATAAATTTGAAGTTATACAACAATTTTGTATAATTGAGATAAATCCTAATATTAGATTTTAAGTTTCTTAAACATATCCTTTGAGTCAAAAACTTTGTAGTAAAGATACTTATGTATATAGGGTATAAATTAACAATTTATTGTTTTGTATTGATAATCTTGTAAAATTTAAAAAGTTCAATAACATTTTCATAATTTACACTTTTAAAATTTCATTTATCTTTTTTCGATTGATTTTTTTTTTATACATAAAGTTATTTATTTATTTATAATTTATTTTTTTTGTTTTTGTATTTATTTACATGTTCATTATAAAATTGTATATAGCAGTTTAAATTGCTATGATCAGTATGGAACTACAACCATCAGTGCATTTACAGCACACCAATCATCATGGAACAAATTTAACAGCATTACAATCACAACATCATCATACTGGTTTAATTGGACATCATCATCATCAGCATCATCAGTTATCGTCATTAGCAGCATCAGCTGATGAAAAATCTAAAAGTAAGAAGAAAAAAAACTTTTTTGTATTGAATTTTTGAATCGTCTGAATTTTTAGTATAGCTTTTTACAAATACCTATATAGTTTTCTAATAGTTTCTATGACTTCAATATAACTTTTCAAGTATTTAATAGGTTGGTTGGTTGGTATACGTGGCTGGTCTTGTCAACCGTGGCAAGACCACAATTAGCGCGTTAGCACCGTTTTGCTATCACTACCGTGAACCACAAGGCTTATGTTTATGCCATAACAGATGTAATTTCAGATCCATTTCGCGGCATTCAGGAACCTTACCATTTCTGCAGGTTGCTTAGCCGTTTGATTGTTAAGATCGTTAAATTCATGGCTACCCAGACCTGCCCTTCTGGCCCTGGCCAACGCTGGGCATTTACACGTAAAGTGTATAATGGTTTCTTTCTCATTCTGTTCACCACAACTGTGGAAGTATTTAATAAATTGATAAAGATTTATTTCGCTTTTTTCTTTTCAAGTTTAAATGTTTTTTGTTTCAATTTTTTTTTTTATTGAAATCCTTCTATTTTCCCATTAGGATTGATTAATATGGGGCTTGAGAACAAGTAATTGACAACCGTCAAAGTGTTTCTATTCATATGAATGTTCTATATTTATTTCAAATTACTGCTTAATTCCTTTGATTTTCCAAAGGAGGGTGAGAGTCTTCAAAAAGTGCTTACAGAAATTCTAAGAGGTTAATGTAAAAGGTTTTTTTTATTAAATGGAACTTAAGCATTGCTATACGTTTATATAGTTTATATAATTTTTTACTTTTTCTTATTGTTGTATATGTGTTGTGTGTGTGTGTATATCCAAATTTATTTTCAAAAAAAAAAAACATAAAATTTAATTAAAATTATTTTAATTTTTTTTCAATTTTTTAATAGATTTAAAAATGGAAAATTATTCAAATTCTGGTCTTATTACTGCTGAATGGATTAATGTTAATGGTGGACCAAGTGCAGGTTTGTAAATTTTATCATTTCATATATTGATATTGTTTATCTTTGTTCAAAAGAAAATTTTTCCAATTTCTTAATTGCAGATGATTCACATAGCTCACAAGGTAGCATATCAGGTGACGGTAAGTCAAAAAAAAAAAAATTAAATTATATTTTTATATATTCAAATTTACATATTATATACATATTCTTTTTACTTTTAAATTTATTTTATATTTTTTTTTTGTTTTTTGAAATAATTGCGTTTCAACATTGAAAAACATTGAAAAATTGTTGAACTTTTGATTTAATATAAAAAATTAAATTTTTCGATTGGAATGTATCTAATACCAAAAAAATTTGAGAACGTATAATTTAAACTCATTTCTTTTTTAAAAATTTTATTGAACAAAAAATAAAAAAAATTAATTACAATTAATTCTACATATTTAATATTTTAAAATTATTAATTTTTTAAAAGAAAAAACTAATTCAAAAATTTAATGGTTACTGAATTAGAATAAAAATAGATAAAAGATTTAAGTGAGAAACTTTTTTTTTATTTTTAATTCTTTTTAATTTTTTTAATGCATTTCTCTGCCACATACATGTGGGCAGAAAATTACACACCCTTTCCTTTTCAGGCGTGGCTGTAAATGTCGTAAGGGGGAATAACTCTTACGATGTGTGAGGGATTCGAACCCAAACTCCCTCGGTGTTTACAACGTATTTTATACGCTTTTACCTACTAGGCCACCGAGGCCCCTATTTTTAATATGTATACCCAAATATTATTTCATATCAAAATATTCAACGACTCTGTTATTTGAGAAGTTTCAGTATTTATATCGCCTATTTTCTTTGCAGACTTTTACAGTCAAACAACACCGTTTCTAGAACAGAATAGAAAGATTGGTATTAGTATCAACTTTTTTCAATTCGTTACTTGGTTGTTGTCGTATCTATCATATATACAAAAAAGAATGTTTGAATAGAAATCATCAAAAAACAAAAAACAAAAACTACTAAAATATTATAAGCCATATATTCTATTTTCATGCTAAAAACAATAAGTTCCGACACATAAGGCCAACATTTTTTTTTAAAATTTCGTCAATGTGGTTAAGGACTTCAAGACGTAAAACAAAACAAAAAAAAAAAAAAAAGGAATTAAAAATGTTTTCAATTAAGTTGAAAAAAATTATTTTACAAACATTTTACTAGTCTTTTTTGTCTTTTTTTTTTTAACTGGCTTTGTAGTAAGAAATAGTTTTATGCTTACTATCATAGTTTCATTTAAAAGGGCTATTTTATTATTTTGAACTACATATTGTGGAATAGTGAACATTTCAATTGACAAAATAATGTTTTTGGATTTTTTTGTTTCTATTGTTTCTTTTTTTTTTTATGACACATTAACATGCTACAATATTATGTTTTTCAGTTTATATATGTATATACTTTAAAGAATTTTCTCCTTCTGTTATTAGAAACTATTGGAGTTGTTATCTATTGTACCTATAAGTATATTGCAAGCAAAAAAACAAAAAAGTTTAGAGAAAAAAAAAACTTTTTCAGGTAAAAGAACATTCACCTGTTTTTTTTTTTTTTGTGTAAACTTAACATGGTACAGAATCCGTATTGATCGCGCAAATTATGTTCATATTCTGCTGTATGTATCTTATACCTGTTGCTTCGTTTTAGTTTTATTTTTGTTTTTTTTTTTTTAAGCTTGTTTTTAGGTTTTATTTAAGTACTTTACAAGTCCTATAGCAAAATGAATTGTTATTTAATTAAAACAAAAAAAAAATAAAAAGTTTTTAATATACAATCTGTTTTAGTTAGTTTTTTTTGGTTTTTTGTTTTGTTATAGTGCCGCCATTAATT
Source organism: Poecilobothrus nobilitatus (assembly GCA_947095535.1). Lineage (NCBI taxonomy): Eukaryota > Metazoa > Arthropoda > Insecta > Diptera > Dolichopodidae > Poecilobothrus > Poecilobothrus nobilitatus. The sequence continues at coordinate 11,788,785 of OX352775.1, read as the reverse complement.
TTCATCAATGCTAAATTTTTGAGAATTCGCCTTTTTTATTTATTGTTTTATAAATTATTTTTTGGTGTAAAATCGTAGTGAAATTATGGAGAAAGTGAAACCATAACGATTTTGACATTTGCCGATTACACTTTAAATTGAGGATTAAAAAAGAACTGTACATTTGTATTTTAATAAAAATTCGGAATAATAAAAAATGAAAATATTTTAAAATCAAATTTTTTAAAGGTGTCCCTATAGATGCACTGTATAGGATATGTAAATCTACATTCAGCTACTGAAGTCCCAAAAAAAAATTTTTTTTTTAAATAGAAATAGAAAGAGATCTAATATGAATAAGGTAGTCTGCAGGAAGACAAAACAACAGAAATAGAAATAATTAAAATAATAAAATTCAATTTGTTTGCTTGTCATTTCCCCACTCACCATACTATCTTCAATTCAAAAGTTGAAGTAAACTCTAAATCAAAATGAAAGCAAATTGTTACAATAACAAAAATCTAAAGATGGATTGGAAACATTCGTTAAAAGTACTCGAATGAATAGCTCTACTTAATTAATAACGTACTAAAGATTTTTTAAAACAATTTTAGTTTTACAAATACGAGTACATAACTAAAATAAAGATTTCTTGAAATTTAACTTAATTATATATGATAACGCGCTCAAAATTTTTATTTCATTTAATTTAATTCAATTTTATTATCTTTAACTAAAATAAAAATTTCAATTTTTCCAAATTCATATTATAAATATTCAACAAAATATCAAATTTTCATTAATTTTATTTTCAGACGCATTTATCAACACTGTGTGTATACACATGCTTCCTTTTTGGCTTATTCTTCTTCTTTTTCGTTTTTTTTTTTTTTTTTTTTTCAAATTCACCCACTGTCATCAAATAGCTAAATATGTTGTTTCCGTCTCGTTTTATTAATATTATCTTAAAAATATATATATGTATATATTATTACATATGTGTATAATATAAGTATATATACAAAAATTTCCTTTTTTGTTTTTTTTTGTATTTCGTAAATTTAAGCAGCGCGCGCGCGCGCGTTGCTATTAACTGCAAAAGTAATAACATGCTGCTTTTTGTACAAAATTAAAAAAAAAATCTAAACTAAAAAAAAAAGAGCCAAAACGAAATTGATGATAATCAGAAAGATGAAAAACAGTAAAAAAAAAAATTATAACAAGTTATATCCAAACATTTTCATTGATTCAACATGTTTTTTTTTTTTGTACACAATACTACCAGTAACTTGCAAACGGGCAATACAATTAATAAAAAAAAAAAAGAGATAACCATATAGTAATAATCACCAAAACTAAAATAAATTTTATGATCTGTTTTGTTTTTCCTCTATATTATTCTATATCTCCTGTATCTCTCTATTTATATTCATTTATTATAATTTTCAAAAGTCAGTGAACACTAAAAGAATTTATTTATTTGCGGCAATATTATAAGAAAAGTGCTAAATATTTTTTATCGGGAATCTGAAATAAAGCCAAATCTGACTATAAAGCTAAATAATATTTTTATAACTTCTCCAGCTATGTTTTATTTCTATATAAAATAAAATAAAAGATTTAAGTGAGAAACTTTTATTTTTTGTTTTTAATATGTATACCCAAATATTATTTCATATCAAAATATTTAGATTCTGATGAATTTCGAAAATCATTATTAATGACGCGTTATTTATGATATAAGACTCTGTTATTTGAGAAGCTTCATTATCTATCACTTATTTTCTTTGCAGACTTTTACAGTCAAACAACACCGTTTCTAGAATAGAATAGAAAGACTGTTGTTAGTATCAATTTTTTTCAATTTGTTACTTGTTTTTTTTTAACACTTCACCAGCTATGTCTTATGTTTCTATATACCAAAAGTTTACTAATAGTTTCGTGTTTCGTCCTTGTTCAGTTCTGTTGAACTCCTCAGTATAGGTATAGAACTGAACCAGACAAACCTTTATAATTAAAGATATTAAAAGAAAGATTTTTGTATTGAAGTAGTATAGTATATTGTAAGTACAGTATATGAATTTTCATAATATATTTAAACTACTATAACTGAGCATTATTAATTTCATAATTTTTGGAAAAATACTGAACCATGATTTTATAAAGAACTATAATATTCCCTCTAATTTAGAATCTCGCATATACACATGTAACATACTTTTTCTGAAAAAAAAGGGAATATCCTGATTTTGAAATCAAATCTAAAATCTTAAAAATCAAACATAGACCTTATTAAAAATCTCTTAGATTGATCTCTTTTGGCGCAGGGCGTTTTGTCCGTAGATGATTTTATAAAATATATTTTGTGTAAGAGATTTTTTTCATACATTTTTGAAAAAGGCAGTTTTTCGTCGTAGGTATTCTTTTTTTAAAAAAGATTTACCGCTCCCTTGAACTTGAATATTCCGCATTTGATTGCATCCAAGAAATGGTATAAATATTATCAAAATTATTCAAAATATACAAGTTCCAACACCCTTTTTTAAAGAAGTAATTTTACCTTAAGAGGTATTTTTTTTTTTTTTTTTGTAAAATGTCTATATTTTCATGAAAGATATTTAGATGTGTTTACTCAATTTTGACACTCATAATATGTATATATATATATTTTTTTTTTTCTTGAGTTTTTCTCCTCTTTTTCACTTAATGGGTGGCTTTCGGCAAGGAAAACTTTATAACTATATGTGGTGCGATATCAGAACACTATCATCAATTATAAAATGTATATATATAAATATATATATATATATATGTATACGTTATATTTTGTAGAAAAAGTTTAACTAAAAAATTAAAGAATAGTATAATCGGTGATAGGATCGGATTAAAGTAGCACGAGTTACTAATATTTCAATATTTAAGTCAAGAAAAAAAACAACATATTAATAAAAAAAAAAAAAAAAAAGGAAATTGCTTGAAAAATGAAAAAAAAAAAAAAAAAAGTCAGATTATAAGGTAATTTTTGTTTAAAGAATTAAAAATAAAATAAAAGTAAAGTTCTTTTGTTCTTTTTTTTAATTCCCGTACTTCTACTCTAATAAATTTTCCCTTTTATACAAGTCTCCCAAAAAAAAAAAAAAAATTTAAAACATGAGGTCGACACACACACAAAAAAACAATCTATAAAAAAGGAATTAGATTTTGTAATAAAACAATAATTAGCGTATATGGGGGACGTAGCTGGAGTAGTTGTTAGAAAAAAGCATAAACTCTAGAGAATTTTCTATGACAGAAAAAACAGATGTCTGAGGTTTTTCCGATTCGAATTTAGAAAATATTCCAAAAAATTAAATATTTTTGTATAACGTGTAAAAAGTTCATTCAAAATGTCAATGAGATTTCCAGTCCACATGTCCAGACACAATTTTATTAATATTTATTTATTTATTTATTTTTTTTTCTTTTTTTTTTTGAATTTATGATTCTGAAGTCTTTCAAGATTCAAATATGAACCAAGTGGATTTTATTCCAATTCAATTCTAAATTTTATATAGAAAAGTAAAATAAACAAGAAAAATAATTTTTTTTTATGTAAATAAAATTCTAATAAGATAATGTGGAACTCCTTTTACCATGGTGGAAAAATTTCAATAAGATATTTTTCAAAATTGAATACGTTCAAGTAAACACAAGTAAATTTTTTCAAGTAACATTAGATTGAATTCAATATTTTTGGTTAAAATGTTCTTTAACAAAAAAAAAAAAAAAAATGTTAGATGCTAAAATGTAATTTTTTTAAAAGAATCTACAGTTTATATCCACAATTACTGTCAAGTTATTCGAATTATTATTTCTGGTTTGTGTTTGTGCTATTTTTCTTTTTTTTTGTTCTTCTTTGCTAGTAGATAAAAGAATTATACAAAGATTATATAAGTAGTATAAGAATCTGTACATACAAAGTTAGCTCTGGCCTCTCTCACACAAATTATAACTTTGTAAGCATTTAGGTACATTGTTGCAGCAATATTAATATTCTGATACAAGTTGCTACATCTACCAATGGGTGCACAAATAAAAAAAAAAAAAAACGTATGACAAAATTTTGTTGGTAATGCAACATCCTTATACTATTTACATAATCTTTGATACGATTCAATTTTATTTTATAAGCTATAGCTGAACACTAAGAACACAGTGTAAGTTAAGGTAAGTATGCGACATCTTAACAGTTTTCATATAAAAAAAAATTAAATCAAATTTTTTTTGAACGAAATTTTAAGAGTACCTATAGCTGTTAAATTGATTAAAATTTAAAAAGTGAAATTATGTTACTTATGTTTTTCCTTTTTTCTTTACTTATGTTGTTACTTTTTTACTGTAGTTCAGATATCTTAAAAAAAAAAAAACTGCCTAAATAGAAGATAATTAGCAGTTAATATGATAAAGAAAATTTACTACTTAAAAATTATTTTGATGGATTAACAAATGAAACAAAAATATTTTCAAAACCCAATCCAAATACAATTGAATAAAATCCAAAATAAGTACATATTCTTTAAATAATGTAATAGGGGCCTCAGTGATCTAGTGGTTAAGAACGTATAAAATAAAGGGAGTATGACTTCGAATTCCATACACGTTATAAGAGTTATTCCTCCTTACGACATTTAGAGCCACGTCTGAAAAGGAAAGGCTATGTAATTTCCTGCTCACCTTTATGTGGCAGAGATATGCACTTGTATAGTAATGGATAACACTACCGTATTTCAGCGACTGAAACCCTAAAAAAGTTGAGTTCAGCTTCAGCTTCGGGTGAATCAAAATAAAAAGTTCAGGTTCAGTTCAGGGTTCGGTTTCAAAATTTTAGAAAAAAAAAAACTATGATATTGAACCCGAATCGCATCAAAATTTGGATTCAGGTTCATTCGTTTCAAATTTAACAAAAACTTTTGAATCGAATCGGTTTTAAGTTTTAATTTGGGTTTGGGTTCGGTTTCAGACCCTGTTTTATTATACCTGTATGAACTATGTTCAAGGGTATAATAAGTTTACCATTACATTTGTGACACCTTAAAGGAATCGAGCTAGATATAGTGTCAAAGCTCTGGATCGGCGTAGAATCGAATTCTGAGTCGATTAAGCCATGTACGTCCGTCCGTCCGTTCGCACGATAACTCAAAAAATAAAGGAGCTAGGAGGCTGAAATTTTTTTTACGTCAGTTTTGCAAAATTGTTAGTTTTTCTATTTAAATCCAACATTTTTGGTTGGCGGGTTCGAGTAGCTGTCATACAACTCCATAATTTACATAAACATATCTTTGTAGTTAACGTCGGTACTAAAACATCTGTTTTTAAAAGATGATCAAGTTTTGTAGAAACAAAATATATTACGTTCATACGGGTATCCTAGAGTTGGCACAGTCTACTCTACTGCACTCTTCCTCGTTTTTGTTCAAAGTTAATTTGTTATCATAAATAATTATCATAATAATTAGAAAAAAATTTTTAATCAATGTATGTAGACCCTTTTTTTTTTTTGTAATTGTATTAATAAAAATCATTTGTGTATAATTTAAATGAGTTTTGATATCATCAATGAATTAGTTAATTAATTGCAATTATATAAAATCCCAAAAATCCCTGTTTACCATTTTTTCAAAATCAGGTTTCTTCAAAACAATTTTTTTTTTTTTTTTGTTTTATTAAAAAATTTATTTAACACATTCACTACCATACATATAATATATTACATAATCATCAAAATGTATACAAAAAAAAAAAAAACGGTTTCTTGACAATTCATTTTTTTTTGACAAACAAGAAAATAGGGCTTAGGTTTATTTACTTCCAGATGTAACACATTAAATCGGAAAATCTTTTCTTACTTGTACGCGCGCGCATTATCTTAACAGATATATTTATAACGGTAATAACGATAATAAATTTAGGACCAAACGTATTAAGTAACAATGCCATACACACACAAACGCACCAATACACTTATACGTAATAATAAAATATAGTAACGCAATTTTTTTAACTATAACTCATAGTGTTATGAAGGGAGCCTTTGTTTTGTTTTCCTCCTTTTTTCTTTTTTTTTCCGAATTTTATGTTTCTATACAATATATGCTATTTATATACATATGTAGTTTGATATTAATAGAATAGATATGTAGCTATGTAATGTTAAATATTTATCTACATATTTTTTGTTTTGTTATGTTTCTGTTTTGTTTTTTTCTGTTTCTGTGTAAGGAATGAATGTGAATATAATATGTAAGTATTAAGTATATGATGTACATGATAACATTGAAAATTGTATGAGGTTTTTTGAGTTACAGATAATTGTGTACATTAGTACATTTTTTTTAAAATAAAAGCTAAAAAATGTGTGGATTGTATATAAAAATTTCCTATTATTGAAATGAGTATTGGTAAAAATTCGTCGCTTCCATTGAGGCATGTAATATAATATGAAAAATGGTTTGTATTTTTATTTTAAAAATTGAATTGAATTGTAAACCAGTAAAAAACAACTACTTATGTATGTATGTATGTATTTTTGAAATTTTTTGAAGAATAAAATTTAAGGGTAGATTTTTAAAATTTATAATAATTGTACAAAATAACTTTCATGCAATTCTGAAAATTATTTGTTGAAGTTTGCATCAAAATTAATATTATTATACATAGATATGTACATATATTATTTATGCATCACAAATCCAATAATATTGCACTTTTTTTATTCAAATCAAATATTTTTTTTCTTAAAAATTTGTTAAGAATTAAAAATCTGATTGCTGAAAATAGAAGTATTCGAAAATAACCGTTCAATAAGAGATAAATAGACCTCTTATTGAACGGTTATTTAACGGTATTAATTAAAATATGTGACAAAGTTCAAACCATACTAGAAAATATTTCGCCAGTCCTTAAATTTTATTTTTAATAAAATTTGAAACTTAAGTACTTGTTTGTTTTTTTTTTACACTTTAATCACAAACTAAGAATATGTTTCTTTGTATTATGTAGTTGTGATTATATGGGACGGGAGATTATTGATGAAAAAAATTAGGATAAGAGCTGAAAATAGGAAATATATCAGTGATGAATTTGTTAAAATTCACTTTAATTTTTTGCATCATTGTAATTTCTTAGCCCACCCAACTTCTGTGAAACATTATAATGGTAGTAGATTCTACATTTTTGCAGTTCTGACAACAAACGAATTGCTATGCCCGGGGTAAAGTACCATTTAGGTAATTCCACCAAAGTAGGAGTGAACTTGATGCATTTCTGGTTGTGTATTGGAATTGTCTAAGAGGTGGTGGCATCAGTGATTTTATTTCAATTGAGCAAGTGTCATTGCCTACAAAATATCTATTAAAAAAGAGAAAGTGCTCCAATATTATGACGGATGTCAAGTACGATGGAGTTAAAGTATTAGTTTTGACGTGACCATTGTATGGGAGTTGTATATAAGTTTTATAGTTATTGGTCAGGTCCATGGAAAAGAAATACAATTTACATCGGAAGATAAAATCCAAACATTTGGCAGGGCGCTTTTAGATATATCCAAAATATCATCATTTCACATCAATTTTTGTTTTAGCTTTGCGCATGCCTAAAATGTTTAGATTTTCGGACCGTTGCACGTCTTTGTCCTAGACTAATTTTGATAGAAAAAAAGCTTTGAAGTGGCCAAAAAAAAAAAATTGATTATATATTTATTTTTTTTTTTTATTTCAGTTACATTTTTATTTCTAATTCCTGTGGTATTTTAAAGTCAAAAAGTAAAATATAGAAAAAGAAAAGAAGCAGATTAGAGAAAAAACAAAAAAAAAAAAAAAATATGACAATTCTGGTCACTACTGGAATTTGTGAACCCAATTCTTGATATCGTTAATTTATTGTGTTACTTTTTTTACTATTTCTTTTATTATTATTATTATTATTGTTTCTTTTTTTTTTTTTTTGTTGACTTCAACCTACTCAAAATTTTTTTTTAATGTTTTAAAACTGTGGTAGCTTTTAGGTTTATTTTTTATTTTTTTTTTTTCGTTTCTATATAAATTCAGAGTAACGTAATTTAAAATTTTCCGATTTTTCCTGTTTTTCTATTTAATGTTTCAGTAATTTTTTTTTTTGATTTGGTTTTTTTTTTTTTTGATTTCATGTTTTAGTTTCAATATTCATTAAATTTTTTTGCCAAAAAAAAAAATCTTACGTATTCTGTCCGTGTTCGGCCGTTCGTCCTTTTTGTTTCTTTATAATATACTTTTATATTGTTTGCGATAAAGGAATGAAATTTTTTTACCACTGATAGGATCTTATTAAAAAAAGAAAAACTAATTTTGTAGAAGAACTTTTGTTTTCATGTAACTCTACTTGTTGCAGACTTGCAGCGCCTCTGAAAAGTCGAGTCAACAGCTTTTTATTTTCAAATAGTTACAAAATACAGTTTTAAATATGCTTCCGAACCGATCTTACAAATGAACTGCTCCTAATAGTTGGTAATCTTGATCTTTTTTAAGAGAAGTATCTAAGATTTTTGAGAAAAAGTATATAGGTAGGAGACCTCGATCGCGTAGTTGGTAAGAGCGTATAAAATACGCTGTAAACACCGAGGGAGACTTATTCCCCTTTACGACATTTACAGCCACGCCACGCCTAAAACGGCTTTTTTAAAGACTTTTCTTAATGAAATTCCATTTCGTTCTTTAGAAAGTGGCAGAAAATTTTCTTTACAAAAAACTAACTGCAATCAAGCATTTTTCGTATTACGTTTTAAAAATGATCGTTTTTAAAAACTTTTGATTATACTGCCTTGTTATTTTGAGTTTTTTTTTTTGTTTTTTGCCTATTTTCTTATAAAACTTTCTATTGTTTATTACGGCATATTACAACCGTAAATATTGACTTTGACTAAAGAGACTAGAACTATATATTAGAGTACTTATTGTCTGTTAAAAGGTAAATAGAAAATTAAATTATAAAAAAAGAAAAACAAATTACGTTGTTCCACACCTAAGGGTAAATTTTAGCTCATTAAAGGTTTTTCTTTATTTCTTTTCAGATTTCTTTTGCAATGTTTTTAAAACATTTTCTGTTTTTTATTTTTTTGCACATTACATTTTTTTTTTGCTTTTTTTTTATTAATACCATAAACACAATATTTGTCAGAGACGTGTGACATTTAACAAAAATCGTTTTGCAAAAAGAACATTTGATCAAAAAATCCTTTTTTTGTTTTGTTTAAAGTAGATTTTACAAAAAAACAAAAAAAATGCAAATGTATCCCAAACTTTGGAAAATAGACATTTAAATGGTAGCAAGCAAAAAGTCCACAAGAAAAAAGTCCCCAAATTTGGCAATTTTTTAAATTTTTTGTTGTTGGCCAAAATTTTATTAAAATTTAAATAAGGAGCGTATCGAAATCTGGAATTTTTAAGAAAATCAAAGTTTTGGCCTTCTCCGGAATATTTATATATGTAGAGGTGAGATTTTGAGTTAGAAGGGATTTTATAGTTGATTTCAAAATCAAGGTTATCCCTTTTTCCAGAATATTTATATATACGAATATTTATATGAGGTTGAATATTTATATGATATGTGAGGTTCTGAATTAGGAGCAATTTTATAATTCGATTTAAAATGAAGATTTCCCCCTTTTCAGGGTATTCCAGCTTTTGCCATAATATGTATTTATATAATACAAGAATGTACATTAAAGAGATTCTGAATTTAATTTGAGAGGTTTAAAGTTGAACTCAAAATCAGGGTTGCCTTCTTTTCCAGAATATTTATTTATATATGTATAGCTGAGATTTTAAGTTAGGAGAGATTTTAGAGTGGGATTTAAAAATCGCGGCTTTACGCTTTTTCCAGAATATTTACATATTTTTTTATGTAAGATTATGAATTAGGAAAGATTTTATAGTTGGTTTCAAAATTAGCGTTTTAATTATTTGCAGCAGCCTCCACTATATATTAAATACAATAATATTGAAATATGTATGTAAAAAAAAAGAAATATATGGGATTATTATAAAATCAAGGTCGAAATAATTTGTTTGGTGGTGGTAGCCCCTACTATTTTAAAAGTCTTGTTGTTGAAATATGTAACTTTCTTGGGGATTTTTTTCATATGCAAAAAGTCCTCAAAATATAATTTTTTTTATAATAGTCCCGAAAATGAATGAAAAAGTCCCTAACTTTCCCCAAAATTAACGAAAAAAGTCCGGAGTTTTTGTTTTTGGTTTTGGGGACTTTTTTCGTACAGCCGATTTAAACAAAAAGAAAACAAAAACACCATTTCCTAATACTCGATATATATGTGAAAATTTAGTGTATTTTGAAAAAAAACCGGTAATACTTAGAGTATTTTCAAACCTTTCGAAATGTCGTTTTTACTAAAAAGTGTTTTAGAAAATGGTCCACTTTTGTCAAAAAAATAAGGAAAACTAAGTACATACATATTTTTTTGTAAAATGAAAGCAAATATTTGCCCAATATTGTCTTTCGATAAAATGTATTCTACTCTTTTTGTTAATAATACTCTTAATTAGAAAAAGAATTATAAATTTTTAATTTCTGATATTTAATTTAGCAGTAGGTTAGGTATGCTTTCCAATCATTATATAACTTTTAATCTAGGCTCTATTTTTCTTATTAAAAGTTTAACTTACATATTATATATGTGGAAAAGTTTTGTAAATACGACTTACGAGTATGTTACGAGTAATTTTAAAATTTATTCCAAAAGATCATAAAATTATTTGAAAGCTATGTAAAGGTTCGTAACAAAGTACTTTTTAATAATTTTAAGTCTTTCAAAATCTCGACTAAAAATACCAGCTTTGTCTTAAAAGAATAAAATTATAGTCGCAATAAATTACCGTTAACTTTGAGCTCGAATCCATATTGATTTTCTAGAATTGGCATACTTTCATTAAATGATCTGATAATTTTAATTTTAGGAGCCTATAGTTCTTTAATGACTTCTTTAATTAAGGAACTATGCTTCTATTCTATAGAATTAGATTTTGACAACAATTTATCTACATTGAATAATTTAAAAGTACCCCTATGTCTTTCTAAATAAATTTTAAGGTATTTGTTGCATATATTTTTACTTTTTAGCTTATACTGAGTATATCTATAGATACTTAGATAAAAATTGCAATTAAGATATAGATACTTAGATATAAATTGCCCTTAGGAAAAAAAAAGTATACATATATAAGTATGTCATGTTAATTTTAACATATACTAATTATATGTTATGTAATACTTCAGTTTTGATTTAGAAACCAAATACTTTTTCACCTTAAGGTGATATTTAATGCAAAATGATCAAAATTGAAATGGAATGTTTCTAGCAAGAAATAAAACAGAATTGACTTTATTATCATAAATACTGGACAAAAATGTTCAAATTTGCAATATCCTATCATAATTTCCCAAAAGAAACTGAATAAAAATTAAATAGACGTAAATAAAGTCGAATCAAAGTTATATCTTCCAAGTATTACATTAACTTTATTTTAATAATTCTACTGTTACGATCCAATATTACGAAACTAGTAAATTTAACAGTAAGTCGATGAAAACCGTCGATGAAAATATACTCTATACTTGAAAAATTCAAATTAAATTAAAAATCCATAAATTATTTTAGTTAGGTATTTAATATAAGCTAAAAACATAAACGCTTTTACAACCCTTCTACAAAATTTCAAGTTTCTATGTTTATTAAATTCGAAGATATACTTATTAGACCTTGGCAGGCGTGTATCAGCTACCTGAACCGCCACTCCAATTCATTTCAAATTTCAGGGACATAAAGAAAATATTACAGAACACTCCTTGTACCAATTCTAAAAATTCTATCTTTATTGGTTTTGGAGCTATGCTCGTTTGCTTCGGAAGCTTACAAAATCCGAACCCATGGCCGAAATCATTCTATTTATATATATATATACATTCTATCCAAAACCAATGGAGATATGCTCGTTTATTTTGGGGCTCGTTCGGAAGTTTCCAAAATCCGAAGCCATGATCCAAATTTTTTCAAATTGCATGGACATAAAAGAAACATGGCAGAACACCCTTGTACCAAATTCAAAAGGTTCTATTTTTATTGGTTTTTATTGGACATATGCTCGTTTGTTCTTGCGAACTCATAGATTGAATTTTCCCAGATGTAATCTCCGCCTTACTTTCTTAATTTATAACCAACAATATAAATTTCATCAAGAATAGCTTTATTAGTTTTTGAATTATGGTGCGAACGGATGGACGGAGGGACGGACATCGTTAAATCGATTCAGGAGGTAACACTACTTAAAAATATATGTACCCATATCTAACTTGCTTCCTTTTGTTTGTTACAAACAGCATACCAAAGTTAATATATATCCTATATTTTAGTTGCAGAGTTTAATAAAGCAGAACGAAATAAAGTCAACTGGGTGAGTTAAAAATCTCTATTTGAGAACAATAATTATAATTAAACTATAGGATCAAAATTGTGATTAAATTTACTTAAATTTGAGATTAAAATTAATTGTGTTTTATTTATTAGAAGAAATACGGGAAGGATAAAAAAAAGTAATTAAATGCGTGGCATATTTTTTTCACACAAATTTTCCATGTTATAATAATATGACGTCAAAATCAATTTCACTTAATATAATACGACGTTATTAAAGGATGGCGGCGGCGGCGGCGGCTTACTAATTTCAAATAATTACAGAAGACTTTTATATGGATTTTATTTGTTTTAGATTTAATTAAAATTGATATATTAATTAAAATAAAATAAATTAAATTAATTTTTGTCTTTTTTTTTTTTTTTTTTGAACTGACTTTCAACCATTTATTTTTATTGTTTTTTTTGCACAATTTTAAATATAGATTTCACGATTTTAAGTAAATTTAAAACTTATAATATTACTAGACTATCTATAGTGATTTAATTATTTTCTTTTATTGTGTATTCTGTGGTTTCATAAATTAAAAAACAAAAAAATTTAAAGAGAAAATAATTACAACAAAAAAAAAAAGAATACATAAAAAAGTTATTATTTTTGTTCCGATCTAATTAATAGCACGCGCGCCAATTAGGGTTAACACACACATTAAATATAGTTGAATATTTAATTTGCCTTTTTGTTTGTTTTTATTTTTATTTTATTTTTTTTTTTTTTTTGTTTTGTGTTGAATTTTTGTATGTCAGTATTTTAGAATTTATATCATTTAAAAATATAATTTTTTTTTTGTTATTTTTAACTATTATTGAAAGTTAAGTTTCAATTTGTTAATTATAATTTCGAAATTGAAATTTCGAAAAAAAAAAAACATTAAGCTACACTTACGAATGATACAATATTGAAATTTTCTAGTACATAATGATATAATTTATATTTATAATATGTAGTGATAATTGTTTTAACACAATGACTGCTGCGTCATATAAATATACCTATATAATATTTTCTTAAAGTACCGTTGTTAAGTTATAAAGTGAATAAATATATTAACATTAGGTATGTGATATAAAATGTTTTATTGTGTTTTCTGTTACAAACAAATACATGGGTAGGGAACATTTATATATATTGGAATCGGAGTGTTAATGTGTTAACCACTGAACCTCTTCTGTCAATGAAAAACGTTTGGGTTGTATCTAGTCTGGGTTGTAACTAAATGATTTGTCTTTTGTAAAGGTTTGCCTGAAAGTAATCTATGTACTTGTCAAACTTATTTTATTCCCTATGAACTCTTCTTCAAAAACCTTAGCAAACATGTCACGTGAGTTAGTAGTATTAAAATTTTCAGCAGTCTAATGATAATTGTGAAAAGTAGCTAACGAAAAATCGTGAAAAGTAACTATATCATAATTACTTAGCTACATGGTTAGAAATGATCTGGACTGGATTAACCTAGAGAGTAATGAAATTTTCTGGAAAAATAATTGATTGTATAATTGAAAAAAAGCGAAAAAAAAAACAAGTTTTATTAGGCTCGATGAAGCATTGGTAGATCATTGAGCAGATGATCAATCAATAATACACAATTGATCGAAGGACGCGCTCAAGTGAAGTAAGAGTAAATAGTTAGATAGGTTTAGGGTTCGGTTTAAGTTTTGATTTTTTTTATTGATTAGGATTAGTTTTAAAAAAATGTGTATTGTATGCAAGAATACAGTAAGCGTTTCGTTGTTAAGGTATGTATAGTTTTTTGCTTTTATTTATTTTCATTTTTTCTTTCAATTCAATTCAAAATGGTTGTAATAATTTATTTTATATTACTAGAAAACATATTTTTACGGATTTTAGCAGATAAAATCATTTTAGGGATTTGAATCTGAGATTGTAAATCGAATAACTTAAGTTTTTAATCATTTTGAATTCTGTAAACAATTTTAAAGACACTTTTTTTTAATAATCTTACATTATTATTATTTAAAATTTGTTAAGAAGTGTAAATGAGGCTTTATTGTTGTTTTTTAGATATATGTACATATTTTTTTTTTATTTAATTATAATTTAACCATGATGGTTAGATTTCTAATTATTGTATATTTTTTTTTTTATATAATAATTTATATATGTATATATATATATTTTTTTTTGTTGTTGTAAAAGAAAAATAAAAACCATCGTGAAGGTTTTTCATTGGTAATTATAATTAGTTAGATTTTTCTTTTTATATTGTATAATATTATAGAAGTTATTAAATGCCTATGTTAATTTATTTGTTTTTTTTTATTTATTTTATAATTTTAGTTTTAATAAAATAGAGAACATTAACACCTCGATTTATATCATGTGAGGTATATGTGCATAAAATTATATGCATACTATAAATACAAAATAGTTTTTTTTTTTTCCTGTTGGTTTTAGCATTTTTCGCCTTATATCCATTTTATTTTCTTTTTAGTATGTCACATATATGCCAATAATAGTTAATTATTTTCCCATACCATTCAGGAGGGGAGGGTCATCTTTTATAGAACTGGAATTTTCCAAACACACTTTTTTTCTAATCAAATGTTCATTAAATCATTTCTTTATATGTGAGCACATTAGTAAAAGTTGTAGCGGTTAACTTAAAACTTTTGAAATATATTTTTTTTTATATCACTTTCTTTTACTTTTATTTACCCCGTACCCTCTTAAGGGTGGTGAGAATCTTCCAAAGACACCAAAAACTTCTCCTTGGTAGTGTCAAATTCTTATTGACTAAATCCACCTCTCCCTTTAGTCAATATCATGGGATAAAATCCTTACCTGCTAACGCAGTATATTGGCTAGGAAGTAGTGATAAGAAAGAGTAGAAAATGGATGCGGAAAAATTGAATTGGCAAGTGAGACTGTAAGGAAACAATGAATCCGCGTCTATTATTATTACTTTTTGTTAACAGTGACTATAGCCGTTACAACAGTTACAACATGCAGTAGTATACAACACTTTACTGCGTGAGGTATTATTATTGAAGGCACCCCCACTGCCACTTTAGCAGCTATTATTATTATTATTATTGTCATTATTATTATTATTACTATTAATTATACGATATATACATTATTACGATATGAAATTACTATAACATATTTTTAATTTATATGACTTTTGGGTTCGGGTATGCTGTATTCTGTTTGAATTTTAAAATTGTTACCAAAAAAAATCCAAATTTTTGTGAAATGCTTGACTGTTCATAATATATGATGTAAACTGTCTAAATAGTCAATCATATTAACGTACGACAACTCACCAAAAAAAAAAAGCTACAATCACTTCAAAATACTTATAATCTGGAAAAAGTGCAAAAATATACTTAGATTTTTTAAAAAAAAAAAAGAATACTTTGTGATCTGTTAAGCAATTGAAAACATACTTGCTCTTCATTAATCAAAATTGTCATGTGCTTAAACGTGCTACAACATGTTATAAGGAAAAGCGTGTTATAAGGAACCTATACAGCTAGTGTGGTCTGACTGTATAAATATCTTAAGGGGAACTTAAATATTCCCACAATGTTTTCAGCATATTTTATATGTTCTTTTACCCATCTAGACCATCTATAGGCCCCCTGCAATTCCTAATTATTCTAGAAAAAAATTTCTTATATAATTAAAAAAAATTTAATTGATTGATTGATTTGCGATTTGTTTATTTGAAATGATTTTTCGATTAATTAAATTACTTAACTTTTTCTATAAATAAAAACAAAATGTTCTTTTTAAATTTTATTATTTTAATTATATATGGTACATATGTATATACATATTAAAACATAGATATTATATAAAATTAATCAAATTCATATTTAACACACACACATTTCTCCTTTTACATTTTTTTTTTGCATTGTAATAAGCTGCTAAAATAAAAAAACCAATTATAATTTATATATATATATATATATATATATACATTAATAATAATAAATGAAAAAAATCAAAAAACCAGAAAATTAAACTGAATTTCCCAAATGAGATGAATAACAGGGGAAAGAAAAGTTAAAATAACATATCTACAAACAAAAAATATGAATGGTAGTTAAAAATATTTTTCAGTGTTGCGCTGCGGTGCGTTTGATATATTCTTTTTTTTTTTTTTTGTTAATATCTTTATATGCAAAATAGGAAGATAAATCATAATAACATTATGTCAACATATTATTTTATAAAACAAAAAAAAAAATCTAAAAATCCCGATGTAATCATATATAACATATATGATAAGTAACTTATCATGATTATTATTATTAGATATTATTGTTTTGTTTTTGTTTTTTTTTGTTTTGTTGCTCAACATTAAGAAATTTATTTTGTTACATGGTGATTACATTAGTCTATATTTTATTTGTTAATTTTTCTAATTTTCTAATTTTATTTTCTATATAAAATATTTTTTTCCTTCAACTTTTTAAATTTACAATTATTCTCTTTGGTTTTTTAGCATATTTGAACATTGGACGGGGAATATCCCATTAGGCCTAAACTGATCTAATAGTAAATCAACAGGAATTAACATCTATCAACCAACCTACCTATCTTCTAAAATGGTTCAAAATAAAACAATAAAATTTTACAAAAACAAAAATTGACATCAGAAAATTCAAATAATCAAAACTTTTGAGATTTTTCAATTTAATTAATAAACATTCCCCTTAATCCTTGTGATAGTTAAAGAAATAAAATCCTAATTTTATATAGAAGTATTATAGTTTCGAAATTTCATTTTCTGTATATTTGTGTTGTTGTCCAAAAATGTATTTGAATTATGTTACTACGACTATTGTAAAAGTTTATTGTATTCCACGTTATGCACCAATGTCCCAACTTGAAGATCCCAAAGGCAAACAAATTTGTGGGAAAAATTATGGGAAAAGCTTTTCTGAAGTGAAAATGTTTAATCAGGGAAACATAATACGTTTCTTAAAGGATATAGATTGGCTCGATGAGACCATGTAAAACGCAAGCGAATCTTTGAGCAAGGAAGCACAATGGATTGCAGGGCCCCTCCTTGGTAACAACAACAACAACATTATAAAAGTTTATTAACCCCAAAATCTAAATTATAGACCAATATGAACATCATTTAATCGATTTTATGTAAATTCTTACATTGTTTTTAACATATTAACATTTATAAGATAAATTATTTGAAATTGAATGAAGGATACAAGAAAAAAGATTGATTGTTTGTTTTTTGTTTTATTAATTCGTTTTTATATTTAAATTATTTAAATATACAGTGATCGTAATTAATTTAGAATTTAAATGTTAATTAATTTCATATTATTAAAATTTTTTGTCTATAATGGATGGATTCACAGTTTCAGAAATTTGTTCTGAATTTTTTTTTTTTTTTTTGTGCATTTCTCTGCCAGATAAATATGAACAGGAAATTACACAGCCTTTCATTTTCAGGCGTGCCTCCAAATGTCGTAAGGGGGAATAACTCTTACGACGTGTGTGGGATTAGAACCCACACTCCCTCGGTGTTTACAGCGTATTTTATACGTTCTTACCCACTAGGCCACCGGAGCCCCTTTGAACTTATGCTTTTTTATATGTATATAGAAATTTGAATTCTCTTTATTTTCAAAAAAGTTCAGTTCAAGTTCAAAACTTTTTTTTTTTTCTCTCTCGAAAACTTGAAACTTTTTTAAGTTCAGAACTATTTGCTTTTTTTAATTTTTTTGACATTTCTTGAAAAAAAAAATATATAAATAAAGTGATTTACTAAATAACTGTATACTAATTTAGCTCACTGTATATATCACTGTATACATATATAAGATACATTAATATTTTGTTCCCTGTATTCAAATGTTATTCGGCACATTTTTTTTTTTTTGTACTTAAAAAATAATTTTTAATAATTTAAAACAAATTTTTATAAAAATGTCCTTTTGATGTCCTTAGAGAATTTTTATACAAAAACAACAAATGCGACTATTTAAAAACATTTTTTTTTTTAAATTTAATTAACAAATTACTTATTTGATGTTTTTTTTGTTTTATTTATTGTATCACAACAATTCTTTAATTACAGATTATTTGTAACTTTCTTTATATATATATATAATATATATATATATATATACATATGTATATATATATATATATATATACATATAGCTCAAAATATAATTATTTATATATATACAAATTAAATCAATTTAAATTCATGCTTAATCAACCAAAATATAATCGAAATTGGCTTTAGTAAAGGCATATCTAATATCTTTTGGTTATGTTTTGACAATTTAAGCGATGTTTAAAGTTTTACAGATCTGATGACAATTTTCAATTCAGAAAAAAAATTATTTTGTTCGAGTCCTTTTCTTTTTTGTTTTTTCTAAAGGAGGTGAGAATCTTCCAAAGACACCAAGAATTCGCCCTTAGTAATGTCACATTTTTACTGACTAAATCCATCTCCCCCTTTAGCCAATATAATGGAATGGAATCCCTATTTGCTAAGGCAGTAGGGAGTAGAGATAGGAAAGGATAGGACAATAGAATGTGGAAACATTGAATTGGTAGTGAGACTGTAAAAAAACAATGAATCCGCCTATTATTATTACTATTTTGCTAACATTGACAATAGCCGTTACAACAGTTAGAAAATGCAGCAGTATATAACATTTTCTTGCATGTGGTAATTATTGAAGGCAACCTCACTGTCACTGTAACAGCTATTATTATTGGTATTATTATTACTTATTAATATTGTTATTATTAATTACTAGAGAGTCAGGGCCATCAGTGGATTACAATGTGCAGTAGTATATAACACCTTCCTGTATAATATAATTTCCTGGTACTTAAAAAACGGTATGGTTAGTTCTCAATTTCGAAAAACGTTTATTAAAAAATCTAAATCAATTTTAAAAACAATTATAATATGTACTTTGTACTTTTATAATTTACAGAATAGTATACGCAGTAACCATTCACGAATCACACAATTGTCTATTTTATATCTTCTTTTTAGCACATTTCGAAAAAAAAATTTTGGAAAAATGTGCCTATTAGTTTCACTCTGTCCGTTCGTTCATCTGTTTACAAACCATTAAAGATAAAAAAAAAAATAACCATGGGTAGGTCTCATA
This sequence comes from Poecilobothrus nobilitatus, assembly GCA_947095535.1. Taxonomy (NCBI): domain Eukaryota; kingdom Metazoa; phylum Arthropoda; class Insecta; order Diptera; family Dolichopodidae; genus Poecilobothrus; species Poecilobothrus nobilitatus. Next base: position 11,769,167 of record OX352775.1, on the reverse strand, counting down.
AAAAAAATTAATGCTGTAAAACAACTTTTTCATGTTCCCCATCCATTACGAAGCTACAGCCTCTCAAACTTTGAAAAGTCCTATTTTTAAATACGTATATCTCATGTTCCGTTTAAAATTTTTTTTTGATCTGAAAAGACTGTTCGACAGGTATTTTTCTTATCTTTGTAAATTAACATCAAAATTATACAATTTTTTTAAATTTACTATTTAAATTTACCGTTATGTGAAAATCTAATTTTGCGTGTTATTCCTTTTTTTCATAACTCCAGAATGCTTTTAGATATGAACTTGAAATTTTGAGATAAGAAAGAACTTTTAGAATTAAATTCCTCAGAAACTTTTGGACCACCTTCTGTTTATGAGCTATTAGGGCTTAAAAATTGATAATTTGCTGTTTTTAAACACCTGTACAAATTTTTCTTCGGCAAGACATAAAAATTAAAGCTCCAGTAATATATTTTTATGTGTATTATGTGTATTTTCTTAGTTATAAAGGGTTCTGAACTTACAACTCCTCAAAATTGCAAAAAAGTCCTATTTTCATATTTTTTTCTTATTAAATGAAATTCTTAGAAAATTTTCAAATTTTGATGCTGAGTCCCAATTCTATACAGTTTGTATTTATCTTTTGAAAATGCGTGCTTTTAAAAACCGTTGGTTTACATACTGACTTGTTTTTTTCTTTTTTTTTTTGATCATATATGATCAACTTTTAATGTAATAATTTCAATATTTTTCAATTTACAATTCAACCATAAACCATAAGTTCTTTATAATTTACTATACTATACATATGTGTTATAATGTTGTTCTTTTATTTCAGTTTTATTTAAAATTTAATGTTACTTAAAAAAAAAAAATTAAAATGTGACAGAAAGAAGAATATTGATTTATTTTATTTTTTTTTTTGGAATATCTCTTCTGCACTATTTAAAAATAGATTATGGCACGTCATAAAATTAAAAATGATGAAATAAAAAAAAAAATTCATTTAATATAAAGACATTTTAATGCAAAACATATTAAATGGATATGTCTAACGGTTTGTCATATTTTTTTCTTTTCTGTCAATTACTTTTTCTATTTGTTTTATTTCACACATTATGTAAGTTTTTTTTGTTTTCCTTTATTGCACATACTTATATTTATTATAATTAAAATCTTTGGTTGCAAATACATTTTTTTTCTTAATATATTGATTTTAGGTTAGTTCAATAAAAGCAGAAATTTTTACCTATTTTTATTTATGATTGCAATACAATTTAAAAGACTTTTTTTAACCTTTTTATTTTTTAATTTTATTGTCAAAATTTATTTTGATGACCTAATGATATCGTCGGCTTTTTTGTTTTAACCATCCATTTATATTTGTATATAAATATTTGGCCCACACCCGAAAAAGCAGGGGCAGGTGAAAAAATGGGCCAAAACATTCATTTATAAAATTAAATTTTGTTGATTATAAACTGAAAGCGGATCAATCAATCAATATAAAAATAAAAAAAAAAAGAGTTACAAATGAATACAAAGGAAATTTTTAGATTTATGTATGTGTAATTTTCTTAAATATTTTATTATTTACATATATAAATATACAGTTAAACTTGATTAAGTGGAAGTTGAATAAGTGATAAAACCTCTATAAATAGAATTCTCATCTTCGTTCCTTCATTTTAGTGACAAAAAAAACCTCTATAACTGAGATTTTTTGACCTCTATAATAATTGGATCATAATTTCAAAATTTTTTGCCTCTCTAACTGAAACTTTATAATTTGCACCTCTTTTAGTGGAACAATTGTTTTTCCACTTGTTTACACATTACAAAAATTTTTATTTTTATTTTTCTTTTTTTAAGTGCATTTGCCTGCCACATAAATGTAACAAGGAAAAGGCCTCTTTATATTTTTATCTATTTTACTTATTTTACTTAAAGAACCGTTATTTTCGTGTGTTTTCCTTGAACATATAGATATTACTCTGGATTAAAATAGGTATCTATTCAGATTTTGTTAGTTCTAGATTCCTAATTGGCTAGTTACAAGCTAAAATTTCAAATGAAAATGTCAAATGTTAAGAGTTTATTGCTGTAGTACGCGATAAATTAAAAAATTTTCAAATTTTTCAAAATGTAATGTCACGCGTTTCTAATTTCTGTAAAATTTAATGTTCGAAAATCAACCCGTTCCACTTGTTCGAATCGATTTATAATATGTAATTGAATTACAGAGCACATACATACATATGTATGTATATATTATAATTTCTTTCTTCAATATACACACATTTATAGTTTTTATTTTCAAATTTAGCAGAAACCTCTATAATTGGAACAATTTACATAAAAAACCTGGCTAATTGGAAAACTGTATAAGTGGAAACTACCTCTAAAAGTGGAATAAAATTACTTGCCCCCTTGAGATTTTATTTCGAAATTTTTTGCTTTTAATATTATAATATTTAAATGCCAAAGGAATGTTAACATTAGATTAACTGTTTTTTTTTTTTTTTTAATTTAGGCTTCTATAGTGCCATTTTTCGTTTACCTTTAATTGGATCAGCTATCCATATTAAATATACTATACAAAATAATAATATTATATTTCATGCGCGCGTATATGATTTTTCAGTCTTCACCTTTACTGTCAAATTAAGCACAAACAGGCTCTATGCCATTTATTCTATATGTATATATTTTTGTTTTTATTTTTAGAATTATGCGTTATTTTCAACATTTAAAAAAAAATAAAATAAAATAAAAAAAAAACAAAAAAAAAAACCAAATCAGAATAAAATTTCATAATTTACGTTTTAATGTGTTCATATGTTATGTTTAATGACACATTTGATGTTTTTATTTTTGTTGTTTTTATTGTTTTTTTGTTTCTACATTAAAAAAAAAAAAAATTGTATTTATAACATTTTGCTAACATTTTTGACATCAGAGATGTTTTATTTAATAATAAAAAAATATTAAAATATTATGATTGAATATTATGGTGTTGAAAAGTATTAAATTTGTGTAGTGTTTAATTTGTATTTGTAAAATGTTGTCAGCAGAGCCAGAGAGATCCAGAAGTCAATATGATTTTTTTTATTTTAATGATATCTACGCATATATGCAGAGTTGCCAGATTTTTTTTTTGGAATTCCTTTTTTGGTTGTCGAATTTCCCTTTTTTTCCCATTTAAAAATACGAGAATTCCCACCAAATTTCCCTCGAAGAAATTACTCTGTCTATGTTATTTATTTTTGAAATAACTATGTGTATTGTAATAAAAAATTGATTGGATTTAAAAAAATATTTATTAATAAATTAACATAAATTAAAATATATATAAACAAAAACGAAAAACAAGAATAAAGTACAGATAATCAATTTTCAATTACAGATAATAATAAAACACATTGAACACTCATTAGCGGATTTAAGGGCGGGGAGGAACTGTGGGCTAATCTAATGCCCACCCTCAGAAACTAATTTAAATTAGTATACAACATGTTATGTACTTGACTACAGTTTTCGGATAATTGCAATATTAATTTTATGAAAAACATTTCCATTAAAGACCAAATTATAATGAGGCGTTGTTACAGCTACACGCGTACGGCGCGATGACCTTTAAAGTATAATACCCAAGTTGAAATGGCTCAAGTTATAATGATGCCATATAATGTAATGATGTCTTCACATTTCCTAATGTATTAATTTTACTGAATATTTTTTTTACTATTATTTATTTACTACAGAAATAGGTCGCCACAGCAGAGCAAAGTTTTTCTATGTTGCGAAGACTGAACACCTGGTTGAGAAATTCTATGGGAGAAGAAAGCTTAACTGGCTTAGCTCTTTTACATAGTCATAATGACATTACAGTTTCTATTGAAAAAGTTTTTGACAGATTATCAATGATGAAAAATTGACGAACGCAGTTTTTAATTTAAAAATTTTTTTTTTTGTGTTTTTATTAATTCTTTAATAATATAACAAATACATACTTAATATACTAATAAAAATATTTTTCTTTGGTAATTTTACTAGTGCCCTACCCATAAATTATTTCAAGATCCACCTTTGCGAACACTGAAGGCGACAAGTCAAATTTGTAGTACTAAAATTCGTTTCGAGATAAAAAGAAAACATACATGTATTATTATTATTATTATAATGTAAATATAAAAATAATCATTAAGAATTAAAAATTTATTGTTTTAAATAAAATACTTTATATATTAGATTATTTAAGAATATATCAAAAATATTGAAATTTCCCACGATTTCAGAAGTTTCCCCTTTTTCCCTGGTCATGTTGAAATTTCCCATAATATGGAAAATTTCCCACGATCTGGCAACACTGCATATATGTATATGATAAATAAAGGGTAACATGGACAACAATTGACAATTGACATTGACAATTTATTTTCTTGGTTTGCGAAGTACATACTTTTTATGTGCGGGGGGGGATGTAAATAATTGTTTTGTACGATTAAAAATTTAACAAGGGTAACAAAAAGAAAACATAAAACAAAATTTAGTTTATGCCCCGGCCAACTATAAAATAAGATATCTACTATAATTATACTATAACTATAAAATAAGATATCTAAATAATTATCCATATTCCGAGCAGTTCAAATATATAAATATATATCTATTGAAGTGAGTCCCAATGGGACTTTTGAATCTGCACCTATATTGTACACTAATCAGTTATGCAAAAAAAAACCGAGTATTGTACAACAAACAATAGTTTAAAAGATTAACAGTTATAATTTGAGTACATTTCTCTGCATTTATAAAACTATATAATTCCACGGCTTAGGGGCTTTTCGTATTTAATTGTGTTTTTTTGTGTTTGTTCATTGTGTTTTTTTTTTTTTCTAAAATTTTGATCTAAAGATATATTTCATCAATTGTTTTTTCCAATTACACAACTTATTTGTAGGATCATTAATATTTAGATGTTATATTGCTATTATCGACGAAATATAAGGTGATGGCCCAATGCTTTCTTTGCCTCTTTTATATATAATAATTATTTTATATGAAACGTACCAATGTTTGTCAAATGGCAGAAGATCACCTATCGTCTCTAAATGCATTACTCATCAGATCAAAAAAATATTGTATAAAATAATATTGTTACATGGTGAAATTTTAAATATGTTCTTTGTTTTTTTAAATTTAGATTTCATAGTTTGAATTTTGGAAGTAATTAATTTTTTTTTTGTTTTTCTTGACAGATGAAAGGTTTTCTATTTTCTTAGAAAAAGTGCGAGGTGGAAATGTGAATAGGAATCAGAATAGTTTTTTTTGTTTTTTGTAAGAAAGTCTAAGTATTACAATTCACGCGTATAAAATCACGATGAATTTTAACATTTTAGGTATTTCTTCTACTTCTTCATTTGATCCTTTAATATGTAAGAGAGACATACACCATATAGCAGATATTTCTTAGCTCGATTTCATAGTGTGTGTGGGTTACCATTTTCTAAAAACAATAACTTGGGGAATGATTATAATGTAAAGAGTTTCTTTTTTTTTTAGCAAATTTAGCAACGATAATGTCAAATGGAGAACATTCACAATTTTTTTTGATTTAAATTTAAATATTTGAAAATATATTTTAAAATTTTAATGATGAAAAAAATATAGAGTGAAAATGTGTTACGGATGAAAAATTTTTTTTTTGCATAATAATTAAATTACGTTATTTTATATTTTTGTTTTATTACTTTATGTTTTAATTTTAAATTATTTTGGATATTAGTTTGATTTTTTTTTCTATACTAAAACTTGCATTATGTATATTCACTTACACAGAAAACTAATAATGAAAATCATGTTCATAATACAATTAATGACAAATTAATGTTCCTGTCACCCAACAGATAGCCTTGAAGTTAAAGTCAATAAAATTATCAATAAAAATTAGTCAATAAAAAATCTTTTCCTTCCCTGAAGCAGACGGAATCACCAACAAAGATATAAAAAAATATTAGTGGAACAATAACTCCACTACTAACAAAGTTATAAACACAGCGCTGTCAACGGGTGTTTTCTCAAGCATTGTTCCATTTCTTAAAAATGAAAACAAGAAAGATGTATTAAACGACAGACCTATATCGCTACTTAGCTCCATCGCAAAAATTTTTGAAAAAATAATAAACAAGAAACTAGTAAACTTTGTGAACCAAACATTTGGTTTCGACAAACATCAATTTGGGTTCCAGAACACTTCAAACACGAAAGCTGCTCTAGCAAACATGCTCAACTGCTTCAACGATAATTTGGATAAAAAGAATTATGTAGCAGCTATATTAATTGACATGAAAAAAATATTCGATACGGTCAACCACGGAATTCTGCTTCAGAGTCTGATAGCCTCGGAGTTAAAGGTATACCGAACAATCTTATCAAAAGTTTCATCAACAATAGGCCAGTTAGCACAAGAATCAATAGGGTTGAAAGCGAAACGAGGATTCTAATTTTATTTACTTGATGTTCAAATTATGCTGGGACTAAAATATTATATAGAAACGGCAACTCCACACCAGTTGCTAGACTGAATGAGTTGTCAACACACCCACATGAAATTAAATAAAAGATAGTGTATTCCAAAACATAAATGTATATTTTGTTCTATAAATAATAAATAAATAATAAATTAAAAATTTATTACCTAATTTAACCAATATTTTTTTTTTCACACTCATTTAGAAAATAAACTACGCTTTTACCAACAACTAGGCCACCGAGGCCGCCAAATGTAAATTACTACTAAACATTTTTATACTTCCAAGAGGAGAGGAGAATAAAGAACAAAAACAAAAAAGAATAACTACTACCTTTCATGGAAAGGTTCTCTTAATCTATAGAGCATTAAATGTAAGAAATGTCATAAATTGAAAAAGGTTTTTTTTAATATACGATGTGTCATCAGAACTAATGATTAAAAAATTCAGTAAAATTTTGTCCCCTTTTTTACATATTAAGGTATATAGGATTTCTTTTTAGATCGCGCGGGATGAATTCTTAAAACAAATTTTCTATCGTTAAAATATGACAACCAGTTTTCCCCCCAGTGAAAGTTTGTGGTTTTAATCAATTTTTTTTTATCAATGTCAATGTTATCCTACCTATGGTACCTACCAAAATTAGACAAGTAGACGATAAGTATTTTAAAAAATTTTTAAATGTTTATCAATAGAAAAGTTTTAATTTTTACAATTTTTGAATGAAAAAAATTATCTGAATTCATTTAGTAAAACTCTGAATTCCAAAAACAAAAATCTGAACTTATTTAGTAAATACTTGAATATATTTACCAAAAACCTGAATATATTTAGTAAATACCTGAGAATATTTTGTAAATACCTGAATTTGACCTGAAAATACTATATATAGAAATGTTTTAAATAAGTTAATGAGTTAATTGGTGCAATAGAGAAAAAAAACTCAAGATTTTTATGTTAAAACAAAATTAAATAAATTTTTTTTTTCAAAATCTTTTTAGCATAAATAAAATCTTCGAAGAATAAAATTTTTAATGGAAAAATTAAAAATTTTATCTAAATATTAAATAAAAAAAAGGTTAAGGCAAAGATTTTGTCCCCAAAAAGATTTAGGCTTTCAATTTTTCTTTTTCGTAACATTTTTTTTTTCTATTTTTAAATATTAGGAGTAATCTTCCAAAACAAGTTTTTATTTAGATTTTAATTAAAAGTTATTTTGAAAGGAAAAATTACATAGAGAAAATAAACGAAAAAATACCAATTTATGTCTATACTCAGTATATAGATATTTTTCTTCTAATATATATATGTATATTAATTGTTATACTTATATATTCTAAAATTACATGAGATAATTATCAATTCATATAATATATATATATATATATATATCTTACTCTTGTGGTTAAGAAAAAATTTTCTCATATTTGTCCTTTATGTGGAATTGGATTCCTTGGGATTTTTTTTTTAATGTACAGACATTTTATATAAAAATTTTTAATGAATGAAAGAATGAATGAATGAATAAATAAATAAATAAATAAATAAATGAATGAATGAATGTGTAAATTAATGTAAATATATATATATATATTTACATTTTAACATATCCTATAAAAATAATTTTATTTTTTTTTTGTTTCTTTTGAATTTCTACTAATTCCTTTTTTGTGGGATTTTCTTTTATATAAATTTTCCTTATTCTTTATTATTTTATTCTGGTAAACAATCCATTGGCTTACTTAAAAAAATACCAAAAACTAATTAAAAATATTATTTAATTTTCGCAATAAATTATAATCATATAAAAAACAAAGAGGTAATTATGCTGGGGGGCCTTGGTGGCCGAACGTTGTAGGGTTCGAGAGTCCCATACTCCCTTGGTGAAGGGGAAAAAATAATTCCCACTTACGACATTTACACAGTCACGTCTGCCTGAAAAGGAAAGGATATGTAATTTTTATGTGCCAGAGCGCACTAAACTAAAAACTAAAAACAAAAAAAATTATCCTGTTTGTCTGTCTGCTTGTTTGTACACTTCAAAGTTTAATGTAAGTTGTAATGTGGAAAAAAAAATTAATTATGTAGAATGAACGCTCTTTTTAAATCGGTCTAACCCTTGATTTGAATGTTTTGTATCATATATCCTTAATATTCATTAAGTTTTTATTTCCGTTTTGTTTTTATTCCAATCGGCGGCCGCTAAAAGGTACCCCAGGTCATCGAGGTATTCTGAAAACGAAAAAGCTGTTGAACTTGCAAGAATTGGTACAACCTTACAAATCCTGACGGACAAGGTAAGACTAAGAATGTACCTCTATCCTACAAGAAAAATGTTATTTCGAAAGGAAATAACGGATATTGTAAATAACAAATGATCAAATTTGACCTCGTGCAATATCACAAGACTGATATGGTCCAAAACCGATTTAGGAAGATCTAATGATATGCTTTCTCTTAAACGGGCAGATATTAGAATGACAATATAGGTATAATCACCGGTTACTGTGCAATAAGGAAGAATGCCAAAAAACTTGGTTTATCCGCAAACGGCTATTATAGAGCCTGCAAAGATGAGGAAAAGGAGGAAACAACTCTCCATCTCTTTTGCACATGTCCAGCTTTGTCGGCTAAAAGAAACTTTAGCGAGTTAGCAGTAAAAATGTGAAGAGCATTTTTCGCGTTGCAAAAAGCTCAAATAGGTTTTAACGAGTGGGATAGAAAAGTTTCTATATGGTATCACAATGGACCAAATACGTTATAAGTGTGCCTTTTCGGCAACCACTTTAACCTAACCTAACCTAACCTTATTTATAACCAAACGACAAACACTCAATAGTGCTATCATATTTTATAATCAAAGCTTTTTCAAATGTGAAAAATTATTATATAGAATTTTTTACATTTGATTCCGTTTCGTACCAGTAAAATAATCAAATTTTTTCTTTTAATTTTTTTTTTTACTTTTTCTTCAACATTTTATAGAAGAGTTTTGTTTTTTCTTGTCAAAAAAATTTACCGGATTTATTAAGTTGTATACAATTTAATTTATTATTTAATTTGCAAAAGATTTAAAAAAAAAAGAAGTGATATCCAACAGTGAGATATGGTTTTTTTTTTGATAATTCCGTTAATCCGTTCTGTTTTACGGAAACGGATTTAATTATTTTCTAAAGCTATCTACCCTTTTTTAATTAGAGATTTAATATTGTTAATATTTGTTCAATTTAAACGTAAACACCCACCCATCAGTTTTAAACTCAATTTTTTATCAAGTTACCAGAATTTGGAATGTGGAAAAGCGAATGCAGAAAAGAAATGTAGAAAAAACGAACACTTCAGTTTAAGTTAATTTTTCTTTTTTATCAAATTGCATTGACAATATAAAAATTGACACTAATTATTGACTTGTGTACGAAAGGCTTTACACACTAAATTACATTTGCAATTTGAATTTTCTGGAACTTATTTAATTCAGTTATTTTTTCCATAATTTTTTACATTTAAATTTTTTGTTAAGGAAAAGAAAACCAAAAAAAAAAAAGGAAAACAAAAATGAAAACGAAAAACAACATTTTTTTAAATTGTAATGAATTTAAAAAAAAAAAAGAAAAAAATAACAAAAGATATTTTAAGTTGAAAAGAGATACGACGAATGTATAAAAGAGAAGAAATAAATTTGTTTTTTTTTTGTTGTTTTTGTATCTGTTTTTCTTTTATTAAAAATTTTATTTAGAGCAATGAAAAAAAAAAAAAGTACAAATCCGGTGGCATTGGTTTGTTGATTACATTTGCGGCCAGTTATTGTATATTTTACTTACCATTATTGTTATTTTTTTTTTTGTTTTTATTTCTGTTTTTTTTTTTGTTTTTTTTTTGTGGTGACAATAATACTTAGCTTCTTTACTTTCTTACATTCTGTTTCTTTTTTTTTTCTTTTTTATTATTATTAAATTAAATATACTTAAAGTACCCAGTGATTTTCAAATATAAATTTTTTATATTAAATAATAGTATAAAACTTTAAATCAATCCTTCAATCCTTTTTTTAATAAGTGTATAATTTAAAATAAAAATCACTATACCATATAATACCATAAAAGATCAAATATTTGCATTAAAAAAAACGATCATACCGGTTCAAAAGAGTTTAAGGAATCAATTTTGTTAGGTAATAAATTTTGACCGCTACTCGGATTCCTATAGGATCATTTCGAACATCAATTATAAACATCAAATAAACTTCAGTTGATTAAAACATTAAAGAAGATATGATTTTAATAGAATATTTCATACTAAACAAATATGAAACAAATCCGAGTTGAGAGATTCATTAAATTTTAATCATAAATAAAAAAAGTCGAACTATTCGACTCACATATTAATTAGTCGAATCACATATTAATATAAAAAAAATCCACTAACGCGCTTCGCGACGATTGACATCTATGAATTTTGACAATCCATTTGATTTTTTTTTTTAATTATAAATTTGTGCGGATAAAAATTAGACCTCGAAAAATTTTCTGTCCCTTAACTGGTACAGTATGACAGTACAATCATAATATACATACTATTATTTTCTATAATATACAGGGTATTCCAGTTGGTAAACATTACATAGAACAGGAGGAGGTAATAAGGAGCGCTGAAATAAATTGAAATTTTATGGGTAGAGATGAGAATGATCTACGATCCCCCTAAGGCGTTATATATGCTCTTAAAGTTTTTATAAATTTTGAAATAATATTCGTTTAGAATTTAAATCTGTAAATCAAATATATTCTTTTACATTTGTACTACTTGTGATTAAAAAACTTTACAATAAAGCTGGGAATTTCATATCAATCGTTTTTTGTTGTTTGTTTTTTTTTTCTTAGTTTTTTTTTAGGATATATTAAATATGTATACGTTAAAATTACAAAGCTAATCCAAGACATTTGAACTATGAAAATAAAAAAAAAAAAGATCTAAGATGCGTGAGAGATGGCGGTAGAGTTCAGATACAATTCCAAAATAACAAAAAAAAAAAACAAAAGACCTGTCCATTTTTCAAAGGTCTATCGAAAAATCCCCTTTGAAGATGCACATAGAATTACAAGAAATCAAAGTATTACAATAAAGAATTCCTAAATAAACCAATAAGAATTTATGAAATAACACAGCTTGGCATAATCTAGCTTATGAAAATTCGTTTGTCATGCTCACGTCACGGATTTGGAACCATTGCACCATCCAATGTGTTTCCCAAAACTAGTGATTCATACGTGTGTACGATATAAAAATAAAATTAAGAAGAACATTAACATCTTTCTTCGTAGTTTCCCTCCAAATTTTCATACCCATATCCACCATAATCTCAAATTTAATAATCTTTATTTTCCCAAAAATCTTTCCCTACATCCTTATCCCTAAAACCAAATTATATACATTTTGTATTGAAGGTTCCGCGTCCTAAAGTTTAGTTTAAAAGAGGGGTGGTGTTTGGTTGGTTAAAAGCCAACACTATACCTTAGAGGAAACTTCGTTCTCTAGGTGGCTTTTAATGCTTCCCATCTACCCTCATTAAAAAAAAAAATGAATAAGAAAAAGGATATTAAAGGATAGTACATTTATTATTATATATATGTTTCCGCCTATGGTAGTTTAGGTAAAGCTAAATGGCAATAGAACTACTAGTATATAAAGTGAATTTTTAAGAACAACTGATTAAAAATTTAAACTTATGAACAATTTTTTTTTTTTTTGCAAAGTTTGCATAAATAGTAGGAATAAAAGGTAACAAAAATGAAAATTTATCCCAAAGGGGTTTTTGTTTTATAGAAAAACAAAAAAAAAAAAAATACTTAACTTAGTTTTTTTTTTTTTGCAGTTTAATTTATTAAACTACAAAAAAAAAAAAACAAAAGCAAGCAAAAAACAAAAGAAAAACAAAAGTTTTAAAGATACAAAATTGCGGAAATCTCTTGGTTTTATAGTTAGTATTCTGCGGTTTTAATTTCTTTACAAAGTTTTTTTGTTTCAATTTTTTTTTTGCAAATTGTTGTCTTATTTTTCAACTCTTTATGTAATTTTGCTTAATTTTTGATTTTTTTTTTCCTAGTTAACTTCTTTCCCTTTCTCTTTACTTCTAAATGGAAACAAAATAATGCACAATTACTCAGAGTACCCTCTTGAAATCACCACCAAAAAAAAAAGAAAAAAAATTGGAAGATAATAAAAAATTTGTGGCATTTGAATTTTCCAATTGGAATTTTAAAAGCATAGTATACAGTATCTATCGAGCAGTCTTAAAAATATGGTAACATATACTTCTAGTAGCATATTACCAAATGAGTACAACAGGCCTAATTCAATTTTTTGCTTTAATCAAAAAAAAAATAAACAATTTTCCAGAAACTATTCTAAAAGAAAATCGGACAGCACTTGACGCATTATAAAATGCATTTCATGTGAATTCATTAAATTTTTAAGGTAAAAAAAAATATATAGAAAGATAGTGAAAGAGATGATATGGTTTCATAGTTTTAGTAAAGTTTTCTAAAGAGTGATGGAAAAAAATGAAAAGCGAGAAAAATAGGAAGAGATGGATGGTTTACGAGTTGATAATTTTAGCAAAAATAAAAATTTTACTAAGAGTCGGAAAAATTGATTTAGAAATGCAATGAAGGTCAAATATTAGCGACCAATCAAATGAAATGATGAATGTGTCATATGGTTATTTATTTTCTTTCAAATCCTTATCCTCTTCAATCTCATTATCCTTTTCATCATACGTAAACACCACACGCAGAGCATATTAAAGAAATTTTTGGAATGATTTATATATTTAATTTTTAGGGGCCTCGGTGGCCTAGTGGGTAAGAGCGTATAACATACGCTGTAAACACTGAAGGAGTGTGGGTTCGTATCCCATACACGTCGGAAAAGTAATTCCCCCTTGCAACATATACAGCCACGGCTGAAAAGGAAACCTTGTTACATTTATGTGGCAGGAAAATACACTAAAAAAAAAAAAAAATTTAATTGTTGTTCAAAAATATTTTTTTAAGGTTAGAATTTTTACTATAAAATTTCTTTTTCTCATTTTTTTTTTTTTTTTTTGTATGTTTTAAGATCCTTACGATATATACGCTGAAATTCTTGTTAAACGTAACCGTAATGTCGATTAATTGTCATATAATGTAAATTAAGCTTGAAAAAGAATTCGGAACCTTAAGTTTTGTCAAATATTTAAAAACATGGAGAAATATGACTTGAACTATTGTAGAATTATAAAGTTTTATCTCACCCGTTTTATAGTAAAGTAAAATTTATAATATATTCTATTCATGTAAAAAAAATCAGCGCAAAAGGTTCCATGTTTACATCATCCGGAGCGTATTATGCAGTTTTATATAGTTTGTGCCATGAAAATCTTCAGGTATAGTCCAAACACAGCAGCTGGAGGAGAATTGGTTTTGGTTGGTGGTAGTATAGCAAAAGCCCTCCACCTTTCAAGTATATTTAAAAAAAAAAAATTTTAATTTTAGAATCTTGTAGACCGAGATTTTTAGACTCTGATTCGTGAATTATATAGATAGATAAATCCAAAAAGTGGATGAACCGTTTTGCAGTCGTGTTACATTTTACGTTTTTTTGTCGTTTTCATAAGTATCTGATATAGCATTATAATCTTTTATGTTAGCTATGGTATTTAGTACTATATATGTACATAAAGCTTCAATATTTTAAAACAACGATTAACACTTGATACTTTATATCAACTTTTGTAGTCATTATAGTGACAAATTTTGTTCAACACCACTTTACAGCAACAAACTTATTATCCTTTACTATCGACCTTCTTTATATCACCACACTGCAATTTCTTTATTGTCTGGGCAAAATGTTTTTTTTTACCCCCAAACGGTTATTCATTATGATACCATCAGTTGCCTATAATTAAACAGCTGTTCAAGTTACAGGTGTCTAAAAAATAGAGAATTTAATCTTTTATTTTAAACAGAAGAAAGTTTAAATATTTCTGAAGTAACTTATGCTCTTAAACTTATTCCTAAACATCTCTTGGTCTTCTCAAAATTTAAAAGTTCTGACTAAAAGTGCTCCGGGGGAAGTCTAATCGCACTTGATTATCTGTCAATCTTTTAGTGTACTATCGATTTCACTTAATGTTCCTTAAAAGAGTAATACATGTAAGAAAAGAGTGTGAAGTGTCTAGTGTTAAGTGTTAGTGCGATAGATTCAGAAACGGTCTTAATTTTCTTTTCGTTTGACATTGTTAGATTGAAAACCATACAGAACAAATCTAATAATATAAACATTTGAAAATAGATATTTTTGTTTTTCAAATTTTCGGGAGCTCCGTGTAGCTTTGTAATAGGTGTGAGGGTACATATAAAAAAAAAAATTGTTCAACAACACAACAATAATTTTTTAATGAGACCCTATAAATTTATTGTTAAAATTGCATTGCTTCGCGTTCTAAACAGAGACGGACGAGCTACTGGCTGGACAGAGTGAAAGAATTCTAAAAAAAATTAGGTTTTTTTTTTTTATTTTATATTTTAATGGTGATGTGTCTGTCTGTCTTATAAACATCTTCATCTTCATCAAAAAAACAAAAAACAAAAAAACCTAAAATTAATATTTTGATTATAATTTTTAATTTATGTATAACAGTTTCGTTTTCTTTAATATTACAACATGTATTGCTAAGAAAAAAAAAAAAAAAAATAATTTTTTTTTAAATTTCTACAAAAACAAAACAAAAATGGAAAATTTTGAAAATCGCCCTTAGCTAAGTCATGACTTTTTTTTTTATTCTATGTTTTAATATTAAGTAAAAATTTTGTTTTTATGAAATAAGTAAACTTTTTTTTTTTTTTTTGACTTTGATCGACTCTAAAAATTAGGTTTTGATTTTTTTTTTTTTTTACCCTACAATTTCAAATTAACCTTTTAAACTTAACAAAAACAAAGAAAAAAACAAATACTTACTTTAGTAAAATGAAATCTTTTCTTATGAAATTTATTTTTCACAAAATTTTTTATTAAAGGAAAAATTTATATTTTATAATATTAAAAAATTTGTGTCATTATTTTATTACATAAAAGCAAAAAATGTGAACGTTATTCAACTTCAAGGGAAGATGGTAAGTGAATTTCACAAAAAAAAGAAAAAAAAAACCCTTAGAGTCTTTCCCCACTTCTTGTATTAAATTTTAACTTGATAAGGTTGGTATTCATTCGATTATCTAGTATAGTAATGAATAAATAGTACATCTTAATGAATAGGTACTATTACGCAATTTAATTAATACAGAAGAGTAAGGGGAGGGTATTACGGTACAAAAAATGTAGGTGAAGGAGCAGTGACAGAACTTTTGGAATTAACACCCGTGGGCTTTAAATCCTTTTCAGGGTTATACACTTCCAGAGTATGTATATAATTCTCCTAATTCAAAACTCGCATATGCATATATCTAAATATTCTGTAAAAGGCGTATAATTCTGATTTTGAACTCAGTTCTAAAATCCCTTCCAAAATCTATGGTAGTATTACTTATATACATATTTTGGAAAAACCATGCAAATTAAAAGCGGGACACTAGTTATCTAAGTGTAAAGGAGTTATCTATTTACATGAAGTGACATCAATTATATTGTCAATCTTAGGTCAATTTAGGTGTGAAACGATTTTGTCAGTCTTATGTAAATTTTTGTCAAAATTTTGTATTAACTATAAATTTTTTTTTTAGTGCAATTTTCTGCCACATAAATGTGAGGAGGTAATTTCCCAGCCTTTCCTTTTCAGGCGTGGCTGTAAATGTCGTAAGGGGGAATAACTCTTACGACGTGTGTGAGATTTCGCCTCGGTGTTTACAGCGTATTTCATACGCTCTTACCCACTAGGCCACCGAGATCCCAAAATAAAAAAATAATAAAAGTGGGAATAGGCCCACTGTAATTTTTTTTTCATGTTTTCCTGCAGATCTTCAAAAGTAACCAACCTCAGTCCCCTTTGTTTGTAGTGTGAAATTTTGGCCCACTAAAAGCACCTCTCGCCGTAATTAGTATAATGACATAATCAGCCTAACTGCAAAATGGTATAATAGCAGCTCAGGAACAAGATGAGAAAATGGAAAGATTTGAGAGGAATAATTTTGAGCTTAAATTGTAAGAGTAAGTATTTAATGGGGAATTTTAACAGATGGAACTTGAATGATTCGCCTTGAATTTATGTATATTATAAGAGCCGAGAAACAGCTGTGATGGGGATGTGTTCCACAATATATTAGATGTACGAGCTCAGAATGAGTTCCTATATATTTCGTTATTATAGTTCTATAATAGGCTCCACTATACGTAATTATGAAAAAAAGCTATTCTACGTGTATTACTATGGATTGGTTCGGAGCATAATAGTCCTATAGTCCGCGGAAACTATTGTCCAGCATATATTTATAGAAAAGACAAGTAGCTTCTACATTTCACCGTGATACCTTAAAGACGTCTTTTGCAATTAATGATTTTACATAATGAACGTAGCTTAATTTCATCATTATCTATATTTTCCTATATCGTGTTCTTTTATAATTGAAATACTCTGTATATTATGGTATATGTTAAAAACATTATTGCAGTACAATTTTCTTATCATTTTTTTTCTTCATTCGATCTTCTACAACAGGATAACCTTTATATATAAATTACGTACATTGTCGTATTATATTTAGTTGTGTTGTGTTGTGTTGTATTTTAAAACAATTTTCTGTCCTATAAAAAGTCATTTTATATTGTGTTTTGTATTAAACATAATGAATAAATACAAAAATTATTATTTCATTATTGTGTTCTGGCTTTTGAATAAAAAATCACAATAAAATAAAATAAAAAAAAAAAACAAAAAAAAAGGATATAATCAGCCATAATTCACGTATATCCTTTTTTTCAGTATTTATATATACATAAATACAAAAACGAAAAACAAAACAAAAAAAATATAATAAAAGGAAACCTCTTCAAATGCACATTCAAAAGTCATTTTCGATTACAAAATATTAATTATCCTTTTTTCCGATTTTTTGAAGAATGTATTTTTTTTTTCATTTTTTCATGTATCTGTTCCCTTTCTATTCAACTAATATTCGTAATATTTTTTTTTTTGTTCTGATTTTATACAGGGTGACTAAAATCACTTTTATTATTTAATGTAAATATATTAAGGAAGGAAAAAAATTAATTTTTTTGTTTTTCCCTAAAGGACTAGAAGGAGACTCAAAAAGCATTAAAATACCACCTTTATATTTTGTCAGATTCTTACTGAGTAAACTCCGCCTTCGCCTTTTAGCCAATATAATTAGTATTTCCTAGCAATAGAATAGCTAGGAAATACGAATAAAAAAGGGTAGGATAGGGATACGTAAGATTCTGTAAAGAAAAATTGAATCTCATCTATTGTTAATATTATTCCACTGAAGACATTCCACAGAATACAGTGTTGATGACATCAACTCAAAGTTCTTTGCCTCCACTCAAAGTTTTCGAATGAGAAACAAGGAGTGCAACAGAAGGTCTTCATCAAATCTTTCAAATTAATTTCATTTGTAACAACAACAATTAATTATTAGATTAAATACTGCTTTTCTCAATATTTTCTACATTTAAGATGTACGCCACTATATAGAGAAGTGTTGTTTATTTTTTTTGGATTAAAGAAGTTTTGGATTTTTTGGATTTGGGATTCTTTTGCTATTTCTATAAAGAATTTTGTACAAAATCGAATTTAATTAGGTACCGATTACTCTGACGGTGGTATGTTACCTTAAAAAAAAAAAAAAAACAAAGTCTGAAGGTTATTTAAATTTATTTCTTTTTTAGTTTCCAAAATTGGTACATGTATCTATAGTATTGAATTTAATCCAAAAATTACGAAAAGATTTTGTCCTAATAAATTTTGAATCTTTTTTGACCCATTAATGTTCAATTTCATTTTGTGATCCAAAATGCCAACAGATCAGAGCTGATGATTTATGTGTTTTGTTTAGCAAAGGTGATTTTAATTTACACGATAACTTTGACTGCGTCAAACATGGCACAAGTGATAATTTATGCAATCAGTGTAATAAAATAATAAATTTAAGAAATTACAAACTATTATTTTGTGATGGGTCCGTGCAAAAAATGGATCTGTAACACATACAAATGGACTAGACATCGAAATTATCAAAAAGTATTTATCTGATCCAAGCAAAATTTGATTTTGTAAACCATGTACAATTAAGAAGCAAAAACGAAAAAATCAACAAACATAATGAATCAAATACAACCCCGTTCATCAGAGGAGTATAACCCCATTCATCAAAGAAGAGAAAACTTCTAACTATAATACTGAAATCGAAATAATAGAGTAAAAATTGGAAATTATAATAAAAAATCAAAATGCTCAACAATTGGAATTCCAGACATTTCAAAATGAGGTTAAGCAGATAAAACAATTTATAGATACGTTGATAAAAGAAAAAAAAATACCACAAAGTGAAAATAAACAGCTTAAAAATGAAATTCAAAAAACCAAAGTTGAAATTGAAAGGATAAAACAAAAAAAAAACTTCTTAAACACATCGAAATAAGTGGCGTTCCTGCTGATGTAAGCCGGGAATCCTAACAAAAAAAAAAAAATTAAATTTTATCCATTGGGTTGAAATGTTGCATTCTCTGTTGTGTTGAGGTTCAGTGAGCAGTTGAGGTTCGTCGATCAATTTTGGTTGTCTTTTCTTTGTATTTGTCAGGACTGAAACATTATGCTTATTATTGAAATATAGTCATTTGAGAATCACTAATTATAAGGATCTAATAGAATAATATTGAAATTGAATCTGTTAAAGCCAAATTTATATACCCATTCCATAGTATTTCGGTTTTTAATTCAAGTAAATAAAAAATTTTTAATCTTTAGAAATTTGAAAAAATTATTTATGGAATTTAATTAAATTTAACACTAGGCCACCCTGTATATATAAATGTATATATATGTAGATATTTATATTGTTTTTATTTGAAATGGTTTATTTTTATCAATTCTCAATGAACAGGAAAATGTTATATTGTGTGTATATATAAAAAGAAAATTTTTTTTTTTGTTTCTTACCAAAACAAAGCATAATCATAATAAAGGTGTCCTTTTGGTTTTTCTGTTTTTTTTTTTTTTGTTTTTTTTTTTTGTATTTCTTGTAAAATTTGACATCTATATGTTGTAATAAAGAAATGTACCGGGAAAATATTCATCGAATTTCGAAATAAATAAGAAAAAAAAAAATTTTTTTTTGTTTATGTTTTGTAATTTTTCAAGAGTATCCTTTCTTTATTTTTTTGTTTTTTTTTTTGTTTTGTTTCTGTTTTTTGGAATAAAAATATCCTTTACACATTTATATTCTCATTATTATTATGATTTTTATTATAATTATTTTTTTACTTTTTGTAAAGGATAGATATATGAAAAATAATAAAAAAAAAAAAAAAAAATCATTTATGAGAGGAGGGAATTGAAAAATCAAAATAGATTTTCATTTAATCTAAACCAATTTTAAGTTATAATATTACATACATACATACATACATACATACATACATATGTATGTACATTTAAATTAATTTGAATCACTTAATAATTTCATATATATGAATCATATATGAATCATATTTGAGGGAATTATTAATGCGCAAACGATCAGATCATAAGCATTCGAAAATTGATATGTATATGATTTTTGTTAGAAAATTGAAAATATCAAAAAAAAATTTTACATAAATTGATACCTAAACGAAAAAGGTACAAAGAAGATCAACATATATTATCTTATATACAAATAATATAGCAGTAATAGCAGTTCGAACATTTTTAATCAGGACCTGTTCGAACATCGAATAGCACAATTCAAACATTTTCTATCAGGAGCTGTTCGAACATGAAATAGCACAGTTTAAACATTTTTAATCAGGAGCTGAATATGAATTTTTTATCGTAAAATTTTAAAATGTAGTTTCATCAATTTCAAATGCACTGTAGCCCCCCCTCCACCCCTCTAAAACAGAATTCTTAAAAAAAGATAAGAAAAATTTTTTTTTTGGAATTAAATGAATTAACCTCTATCGTTAGATATTTGAACCAATGAAAGATAAATAATTTGGATATTCATTCAGATTTACTTTTATGGAAAGTATTTTAGAAATATTTTAGAATTGTAGTCAATATCTGTTGGATCTAGACTATATGTATATATGATTATTTAATGTAAGTTAATTGGGTGATATGACAAAAGTCCCTCGGGAACTAACGACTCAACAAAATAAGCCAAAAGTCTCTGAAAGATTATAACTCCGATGACTGAGCCAAAAGTCCCCTAAAAACTAATTCCCCATAAAGTTATGGATTTATTATATTCCTTCATACAATATTCTATATTAGAACTTACAATAATCAAAAGGCAAAATATCCGAACATAGGGTAAGATTATTGTTTTTTTTTAAAGATATTCCTACTACCTCTGTCACAAAAAATAAAAAAAAACCTAGTCAAAAATATTTTAAATTTTTATTAAAAAAATATCTTATAAAACAGGCCAATATCTTATGTACAGGCCATACAGTAACTTCAGGTAACTTCAGAACAATTCTAAAATAAGGGATTGGCAAAATATTATCCAATATATATTAAATGTTATAAACTTTAATACTATTTTATAACAATATTTCCTATTTGTATAAGGATATAGAACGACGGTTTAAAATTTGTAATAAAGTAAAAAAAAAAGGGGACTTTTAATAATAAATATGTTTTGTTCTTACGGTATACATACCCAAAACAATATAAGATACATTTATTATAAAATAAAATAATAAATTAAAAAAAAAAAACACAATCTATTTTGCAAAATAATATAAATGTTATTTAAATAAATTCGGCTTCTCACAAAAAGAAAGGAAAATAAATCAAAGTAAAAAAAACGTTTTTTCAACATTAATAAATCCGGTTAATTTTTTTTTTTTTAATAATATAATTGGACATACCAAATTGGTCCTATGATCAAATTAAAATCAATAAAGAAATAAATTCTGACAATATTCCTTATATCCCATCACTATAGAAAAACTCTCAGCTTTTCTAAAGATAACGGGACCCCTCATAAGTCAAAATCAATGTATGTCAACGGTATCTTGTAACGTCAGCTTTTGAAAAACATATACCACTATCTTCGTATCTCATTCTTTAAAGATGAAAAGGAATATTTTACAACATGTATTTAAGGTTCGAAATTTTGGTGTCATCACAATACCCTTCCTCCATCCATATTACTTTTATATGCGATAACCAAAAATTCATCCATAAAATTTTAATAAAAATCATCCATAAAAATTTTTAGTGAAAATGTATTGTGTACTGTGAATCGTATATATAGACACCTAAGACCCATCTGGTGTTGATTTTTAAAACGAAATAAACTCAGACTTATTTATTCTATTTTAAATGTAAAAATTACAATATTAGACAGTTAACAGTTTTATTAAGATGAACTTGATAATTTCTTATACCTTATCCTTATATCTTATACATTATACCTTATCTTTCAATTGGGAGTACAAAATCCTATATGTGCTAAAGTTATTTCTTAGCCAATAGAAAACATACGTTTTTGGAATCAAAACAAGCGAATAATTGAATTAATTTAATTTTCTATAATTGTCCACCAACAACTCTAGAATAATCCCTCTAGATTTAATCAACACACTAGAAAACAATTACCTTAGAGCAATTTAACTTTTTATTTTGGCGTTTTATTTAAGATCGGATTTTTGGGGTCCTGTTTTTAAACGTATATAGTTATATTAGAGAAAATTATAGGAACGAAATTGTGCCTAGCGTGAAATATTGTATTTAGAGAAATGATTTTATTAGAACTGAGTTACGAAATGAATTCTTCAGATATATCACTTAATTCACAAAATACCTCAAAACTTATATACCCCTTTAGAATCATAATAAGTTACTTATATAATATAATACTATTTGTTAAACTAGAGTTATATTTAATCTGGGGCATATAAATTTACATCGTTTTATAGTAAATTTCCTTTTAAATAATTTCGAATCATTGGATAAATCACTGTAGTAACATATAAATAATATTGTTCCTTAAAATATTGACTTGTCTTAACTTTATATTATACTAGCTAATATCAGGGGCACGTTATACTGCGTCCCTCAATAAATAAAACATATATGGGTATGTACAAATTCCTAGTTTGTTAATAGAGTCAACTCCACTGTCAACAACCAACACGTATACAACATTTGAAGTCAATCGGTGAAACTGTTTTTATTGTAGAGCGAAAAAGTTTAAATATTTGAAACACGGCTCCAATTTGGCGGCCCATTAGCCCGTTAGCCCCGCAAAATGGTCCCAGAAACATTCCTCGCACCCAAAAACCTTTATATACAATATACAAATTTTCATGATGATCAGTTGAGGTGTTTATAAGTCTAAAAATCAGAAACAGATAGACAAACATTTGCTTAGATGGAGATATCGATGGGGAATAAAAGGTTTTTCGGTTCAGTTATTTATTTTCTTTTAGGTAAAATTCAAGTGTTTATATATCCAGTGATCAAATGAAAATTTTTTTTCTTTGTTTTTACCTAACTCAATTGCACTGAAGTGTTTAAAAGTACTCTTTGAGTTTATATGTTTTTAGTTTGAGTACAGTGATCATATAGCAAAAACAAAAAAAAAAATATATTAGTAAGTTTTCCAATAATTCTAAAAAAAAGATCTTAAGAATTTATTAAAAAAAAAAAAAAAAAAAAAAAAAATAATAAAATAATATAAAAATTAATAACTGCAAGTGCAAAGTCTTTATCAAAAATCAACTTTGAATCGATGCTTAGAAAAAAAAAAATAAAAAACTACAATAACTTATATAAATCTCTTAAAACACTTTCATTTAAGTTTTACCAAAATATATGTAACAAGATTTTTTCATTTTATATTTTAAAAATATTTAATAACCTTTTTGCTACCGAACGGTTTTTTTTGGTAAGAAAATCTTACAAAATTCCTTTCCTGTTAAAAGTACATTAACGGGAGGGATTTTTATATTGTACTGCAAACACACCAATTGTTTCGGATATATTATATTCGAAAGGCAGATTATGTTGGGATAATAATATTGCCCCAATGGTACTTAATAATAATTTTTTTAAATAATTCTAATATTTTACTGCAAGTACTTCAATTAGCGGCTACTAAGTTCAACTAACCTTTTTTGTTGTTATAATTTGGTCTTCTAATCGAAACGACGAGTTTAGAGATACGAAATCAATTCATTAACTTTAAAAGTTCACTAAGACTGCCTTACAGAATGAATTGTTTTGTGAGAAAAGTCTGGTCTATCACAGAGCTTTGAAAATTGAGTAAAAAAAAAAAATGATTTAAGAATTTCGTTTTCATTTAATTCATCGCAGATTCTGCGAAAATGATGCTTTGAATGTATTGTTTTGCTACATGAATATGCCTTACCGGTCATCCACATGTTATGTTTGATACAATCATATAGCGATGCCAAACAAATTTGCACTTGTTTCATAAAAATAATCTGAAGAAAGAGTGGATGACGACTTTTTGAAAACATTTTGTAGAAAAAAAAAACTTTATATACTATTGTGGAGGGTTTTAAAACTATACTGTTTAAAGTTTTTAAATTTCCTCTGTGACATATTTGTTGCTCGTGTTAATGAAAGGGTTAAAATTTTTAAATATATCTGTAGGTAAAAAAAAAATATTTTTTTTGTTTTTGGTTAACTAAAGTGTAAAAATTCAGAAGTTACTTGTAGAGAGGTTTTTTTTTTTGCCTAATTCTTATTAAATCTCAAAAATTTCTTTAAATTTTCATTCTTGTTTTTAAGATTGCTACTATCTTTAGCTCTTTTAATCCGGATACAATTCTAAATATTATAAATATATATATGTATAGTTAAAGTAACTCCTATTGATTTGGATTACAAAAAAAAAAAATATTATAAAAAATTATTATAGATTAAATTACAGTTAACGACATATAAATATTAACAAATAAAGAATTTTTGTATTAATCCAAAATTCAAATTTTTTTTTGTCTTTTTTTTAAAAGTCTTAGGATATTATAATTTAGTTAATTGGTATTTAGTTCATTATATTCTCACATATTTTTGTATAAAAAATTTTCTGGAGAAATGGAATACGCTGATTTTTGAATTCAACTTTTCCAACATCCCTCCTAATATTCGCTTTTGTATTGTGAGTTTATGACATGATATCAAATTTTTTGTTTTTAAAAACAAATTTTGAATTTAAAAATATTATTATAGTAATTTGTTATGTCAGTACAAGTATTTTAGGGTGTTTAAGTCACACTTATTCTTCTTTTTTTTTCTTGTGGCTCTAAAGCTCTAAGTGAACCTTGGCCTTCTTTACAACATATTTCTACGCATCACGATCTTGAGCAACATTTTTCCAATTTATAATTTGTAACACTCGAGTATCGTTTTCCATATTATTAAGCTATCTCATACGTGGCCTGCCTCTAGTTTTTCTTATAGATTAGTTTTGATATTGAAAATTCTCTTTTGTGTCAGGCTTTCACTCATTCGCATCATATACCCGGCCCATTGTAGTCTTTGTGCCTTGGCAAATCTGACGACATCTTCTTGTTTAATAAATTCATTCAGTTCGGCATCATTTCTTCTTCTTATATTATTCGCTGTTTTCCATTCTTCTGAAGCCAAACATTTATCGTAAGATTTTTCTTTTAAAAACTCTTAGGTTATTTACGTTTGCTACAGTTACCGTCCATATTTCGCATCCATATATAACTACTGGTCGGATTATGTGTTCTGTATATTAAAAGTCACATATATATTGGAGTTATAATGCGCTAATAATTTTCGACATTAAATAAAAAGAAAATCAATATTTTGTGGGGGGTCATAAGACCTTAAAATGTTTTGTGGCCCTGTGTCTCATAGCTGGTATGGATCATATTTTCCCTCAATTTTAGTTGAGCCTTAATGCCCAAATTTTTTTTTGGGTATTGCGTCTCTGCTAAAAATATTTTCAGCAATAACAGCCAAATGGGGTATAATGGCCCGACCCCTCATGACACTTCACATATTTTTTTTTTTTTTTGACAGTTTATAATATTGTTTTCCTTTACTAATGTGTGCCAGCCTCTTTTTTAACAAGCTGTTCTTTTTTATTCATTTGATATGATATCTTTTTATTATTGCATTTTCTATATATTATTATATGTCAAAAAATGTTAACCGAGAAGAGTTATGTAATATATTTATTTAAATATTTTTTTTCATCTTTAAATTATTTTAAATTAAATATCCGTAACTGTAACAAATAGCATACATCAATAATATTATTATAATATACTATAATCATTTTCATCATCATCATCATCAACATAATCATAATTTTTTTTTTTTTTATACCAATCATGACTAACTTTATGTTATTGTTTTTCATTGTATGTATATTAAAATTTTTTTGATTTTTGCAATGGATTTTTTTTTTGCTCTCTTGTTTTGTACAGCGCCGTACGCGATCTCCGCCTTAAGGTATGCGATTATTTCATTAAAGAATTTTAAAGGAAAAACGAAAATACAAAATAAATAAAAATAAAATAAGTATATATACATATGTATGTATATACATATATAAAATTTAAATAGAAAAGAAAAATTAATGTCGCAATATTAATTATAAATTGAGTGTATATTTTTTATTTATTTATTTGTTGTTTTTTTTTTTTTTTTTTACATATTGCCGCTATAAGTATGCTATTTTTGATTTTAATAAATAAGCTTTGGTATTAAATTGCTGTTGCACTTAATTTTGTGTTTTTTTTTTGATTTATTAATTTAAATTAATTAATAAATGGATGGATAATTAGTTGATAATTAAAATTTATTAATTAGTTGATAATTAAAATTTTTTGGATTGTTTATATAATTGAATTTAATGATCAGGTCCAGAGATTTCAAAGTGTTCAAACATTTTTAATTTTTTTTTTTTTTTTCAAAAATGATTAAACAGAATGATCGTTAGGACAGACAATATTATAATAAGTAAAAATATATTTACATATACACATATATATATATATATTTTATGTATATATATATATATATTTACATATATATATATTTTATGAAAATATCGTGCTTTGGTATAAAAATTAGGAAAAATAAAAAATAAGAATTGAAAAGTAGACTTGCAATATAGGCAAAGAATGTGTGAAAAAGAAAACGTGAAAATATTAGACATTAACTATATCATATATTGGTTTGTAATGTAACAAATTTATCGTTGTTAATCTTTTTATGAACATTTTCCTATTATTATTATTATTGTTTTTTTTTTTTTGTTAAAAAAAAATTTACAATCATGGTAATTGGTTACATATATATATTTGCTTGTATATTTTCTATAATTTATAAATCAAACTATAATTATCATATAATGTATCTTAGCGCACAAAAAGTAATTTAAAAGTATACGTATGTACGTATGTATGTAGTAGGATTTTAAAACATTCAAATAATGAAAAAAGGATTGTATCACGCTTCAGAGGGACAAATCAAAAGTGGTGTACGTGTTGCCGTTAATGTGAAATTTGAAGCTGAAAAATCTAAAAAATTTTTGAAGCTAAATTAATATAGAAATATTTTGCTTTAGATACTCTATCTATACACTCACTCGCTATATCTTAAAAGAGTGAATATTAAACGTAATTTTATCCTAATCCACTCAACATTCAATAACTTCCTATATTTTTCAATTTCCTTTATGCCTTTTTTTCCCAATCCCCAAACCAAACAATACATATTTTGTACCATATAGATTCTAACCTAATGTTTTTAAAAGCGAGGAAATAGCGTTTTTAGTTGGTTAAAACCCAACAATACCAAAGAAATTGAAGGGGCGTTGATTTCTTTAGTGTCTTTTGGATTCCCACCTAATCTTGCAAAAAAAAAAGTGTTGAACACCTATTCTGTATAACACGAAATAAAGTGTGAAATTCGTTGAACAAATCTTTTCTAAAATTTCATTAATAAAAAAAAAAAAATTATTACTATAATGAATAAGAATTTTCTTCCTGCGGTCTGACGTTTTTCCTAAAATCCAAGTGTTGATTTATTCGCGAATATGACAAAACAACTAATAAAAATATCGCCACGGATGATTACTTATACTGAAAGAAAAAAAATAAATATATCTGCCACGTCTAATCAATGTGACTTACCTGATAATTAAGATTATTGTATTGTAAAAAGGAAATCTGTACTTTGATACAGAAAAAGAATGAATCATGAATCATATTATGTCCATGGTATATCGCATGCATAATACAAAGAACACATATACACACAATTTTAAAATTTCAAAAATAATTTGACCAGTACGGTCGTTTAGTTGGTTGGTTATTTAAACAAAAAAAAAAGGAATGGAAACAAAGGAGAGCAATTGTGAACGGTTACTTAAAAAAATTTCAGGAAAAATAATAAATAAGTACAAGAAACTACAAAATTTTTTGGTTTGTCTGTTTTTTTTTTTTTTTTTTGTAGCTTGATTCAAAATATTTGAATCGTTTAATTTTATAACATTATTTTAGTTATTTTTGTTAAAATTTTACTGTTATATGAAATTGTAATTCAGTATTCCATTATAAATTAAAAAAAAACAAAAAGTCTATAATTTAATCACAATATTTTCCACAATCCACAAAATTTGTCAACTGCTATAATAACAAAGAAGTTGAGTATATTATGCTGACTGAAGTGTGATTGCAAAAGACTAAAGTTATATGAATAGATTAATAAAATAATATAATGGAAAAAGTTTCATTCTTCGCGGTCATATTTTGTGCCTGGATCAAAAAAAATAAATTTCGCTTCAGGGGAATTATTCCTAGATAGAAAAATAAATCTCTCGTCTAATACAACAACTGGAAAGAAAAATTGTCACAGTTGAGAAAAATCTGTCACAGGAAAGCAAAATTGTCACATTTGTAAAATTGTAATCAGAAATACGGACGGTTGGAGAACTATTATAACTGACACAGCATCAAAATATTAGACAAGAATACATCTATATTTTTTTGTTTTCTTTCATGTCCCAATATAGATTCTTTTAATATAAGCTGCTCCACAAATCTTTATATCTAAAGTTAATTGGCTAGAATATTCTGCATATCATATATAAACATCGATTTATGAACACCTAACACTTTTGTCGATGATGATAATATTGATATCAATTACCAACCCTGTTTCACTATACTATAAAATAAAAACTAACAGTATTCTTTAGTTTTATTTGATTTAACCACATATGGTGGTGATATTTTTCTCACTTTAATCTATTTTTGCTTGGTAAGTGTTTTAATTTTTTTGTTTTTATTCTAAAACCACAAACTAGGAATATGATTCTTTGTACATGAAATAGTTGTGATTGCATGGGATGGGATAGAGATGGAACAAATGAGGATAGTGGAGAGTTAAAAGGTAAATTTGAGAAGAATCTATTGAGATTGTATACCAAAATCACCAACTTTTGGTAATACGATGAATGGTAATAAATTTCACATTTTTGCAGTTCTAACAACAAACGAATTGCTATAACCAGTAGAGTACCACTCAAGTAGTTCCATATAGTATAGGAATAGGCATTTTCTGCCCCTCTTTTTGTGCGTTGGAAATGTTTAAGAGGAGGCATCAGTGATTTTATTTCAACTAAGCAATTGTCATTACCTACAAAATATCTATAAAAAAGTGAAAGAGCTTCAATATTACGACACGGATGTTAAGTGAGGCTATAACCAAATTTGACAAGAATATTGAAATAGAGAGGGACAGAGATGTTTGCAGCTGAATTGAAAAGAAATGTATGTATATATGTGTAAATGTGGCTTTTCTTGATTTCTCAATTGAAATACTATAATTTTCCTTACAAAAAGAAAATTCTTAGCCTTATTTTTTTTTATTTATTAAATTTTCCGCCTTATTTTTTGTTTATTAGTTAAGCGCTAATAAAAAAAATTAGCCTTGGTTTAATTTTGTTTTAATTTCAATATTTTTAAAGTTAAATTCTTGCCACTGTGTAAATTTTTTTCACTGTGATTTAATTTTAACAATTTGTATAACAGTTTATTATCTTATTTTTTTTTTTGCTTTTTTTTTTTTTTAGAGATAATATTATTATATTACCTATATTTGAGTATTTTTTTTTCTCTTTTGTTGCATTTTTCGTGGTTTTTTTTTTTGTTTTTTTTAAAACAAAAAAAAAATAATGCGCAACAAGAAAAATAATATACAAAATATATATTTTAAATCCCGCCCATTATTTTTATTCTGTATAAATGTGTATACATAATATTATAATATGTAAGTATGTATACATATACATAAGTATGTAGTTTAAAATATGTAATTTTATATTTTCTGCAAAAAGAAAAAGCTTTCTTTTTATTTATATACATTTAATATAATATATATACATATATATAATATGTAGTTAAATGTATTCATACATCTATTATATAGTACCTATGTATGGCTAAAGAAGTTATCTTATAGGTTGAAAAAAAAAAGAAATTGGAACACTACAGCAAAAAAAAAATTGTAGTTTACTGCTGATTAATTTTTTTTGTTTTTTTTTTTTTTTGTATCAAACAAACAATTCGAATTTTTGATTCTGCTACTTTTCTGCTATAACCACACAAAACAACACAACATTGTCATTTGTCATTTGTTAATATTTTGATTATTGTTTAGGACAAGATGCAAAATGCTTTTTTTTTTCTATAGGTAGGTACTTACTTATATACATACATATGCACATACTTTTAAGGTACTTACTCTGTAGAGTCTGTATTAATCGTAAAATTTTCTCTCTCTATTTAATTTTTATTATTTTGCTCATAAATTTTTATTTTTATCTAAAAAATGATTCTTACTTTATTGACAATTGACTTAACATAAGATATGTATTATTTCGATACAACGGTGACAACATGATTTGACGTCGACGTATTTTACAAATTCACATAGTAACGTACAAATTGAAAGTATATTTAACAATTTTTTTTAAATATAAAATTATAGGTAGGTATATATTCTACCTAATATATGAAAATAGAAATATGTACTATACATAAATGTATATGTATGTAATAGAAATACTCTATACGATAATGTAAAAATTATTGAATATTTTGTAAAATTAAGGTGTTCACACATATCAGTTCAACTTTATATAGTTTATAACTTTTTGATTAAAACGATATATTTTGTAATTTTAATGTAACTAATACATATTTGTTCCAGTTTTAGTTCAATCGTTTAGCCATTTCCAAGTTTTTTTTTTAACGATTCTGATATCTTCTTTTTATACCCGTACGATAGGATCGGGTATAATAAAATTACTCCTCCGTTTGTAACACCTCGAAATAAGCGAGCTAGATATACCTTCAAAGGTATGGATCGGATCAGAAAAAAATACTAAGTCGATTGAGCCATGTCCGTTCGTCCGTCAGCACGCTAACTCAAAAACTAAGAAAGCTAGAATCTTGAAATTTACACAAAATATTTTGGGAGCTTCCCTATTTTTTTTGGTTGAGTTCCGACCAAAACTTCGGGTAGCTCTCGAACACCAAACTTTTAGATCCCCATATTTTTTTTGAGATAGAGCTATAAAATTTTAACTGCTGATACATCTTATAAAAATATTAATTTTATTTTTAATAACTTTTTTTGTAGCCCCACCCGTTACGGAGCTACAGCTCTCCAAAGGTTCAAAAAAGCTCTATATTTAAATTGCTATAGCACAAGTTGTATAAGGTATATCTTCATTTTGAAAACGCCAAACGATTACTGGTTTTATTAGCTTTAAAAGTATATATATCATAAATATATACTTGTGGCATACGGTGTCTTAATTTACCGTTATGCGAAACTGAATTATTGCAAAATTCTTTAACCCTTCTATCTTCTAAACGGTTTAAGTTGGAAACTTGAACTTTTGACAGAAGTTAGATCTTTGAAAATAAGTATGAGTTATTTCAGAAATTTTTTTTGTATCACTCCCCGTTTAGGAGCTGTAAGGGGTCAAAAACTGAAAATTTCCTATTTTTAAACACCTGTAACTTGAACACCTGTTAAAATTTTTTTGAAGTAATACACAAAAATTAAAGCTTCAATATTATACTCTAATTTTGTTAACAACTTTTTTTAATAATATAGGGTTACTTTATAATTGACGAAAGTGTTACTTGATTTTTTCAAATTTTCTAACAAATTTCTTTAACGAATTTTTTCCATTTTGTTTTACTCGATAATTTGAAATTGTTGAGGATATAATGCGTAGTACAAAAAAATGTAAATAAATAAACAACATAACGGTTGCTTGAAGAATTTTTATTTATATGATATTGATATATATACATACTTATATAATATCATGTTTATTTACATATTGTATATGTCACTAGTGAATGAATGATAAGAGTAGAGATGTATATTATATTGCGCCGTGTTTACATACATACATATATGTATTTTATTGTACTTATAAGAAATTATTCTGTCAATGGAATATTTAAATATAATATAATATAATATTTAAAATTATATTTACTATTTTGTACTAAGTAAATGTAATACATTTACCGCTTATTATTAAATGGTACTATAGAATATTTGAAAAAGTTTTGGATTGATAATCGTTATGTGGAAGGTTAAAATCTGCCTTTGAAGAATGTATAAACATATAGTTTGAATATATGTACAACCCATAATTCTAGAAATTATAAAATTCACCCATACAAAAGTATTAAAAAAATAATATTGTAAGCAAAGTGACAGGCTGTGAACATACTAACGGTTCGTACGGGTATTTAAGAGTTGACAAAGGCAACTGTATTCTTCCTCGTTTTTTTTAATATAACTGATTCAATTTATTATTTTTTTTGTTATTTTTGTTTTTTTTTTACTTTAAGTAAACAACAAATTTCTGTAAAATAGATTTGCTTGAATGCGGGGTATAGCCTTTTTTAAAATAAGTTTAAGTGGTAAAATCGTTGTTGTCATACACCTTTTACTTGAATATGTATAATATTATGTGCTCTCAAAACCAAAAAAATGCATTGTATCATTTTTTTTTTTTTATGTTTAGGTAAATCAACGAATTAGAAATATAAAAAAATCCTATTTCCGTTCCATCCTATTTTCTACATATTCATATAAGAAATAATAATAATGATCGTTTTCGTTTATTAATTTTAAAAGTAATAAACAAAATGACACATGTAGTTCGTCATGTGTAAGTGTCATACATATGTATGTTGATTCGATGAGAATGGAATTGACATAGTAAATTTGACATTTCTTTTCTCATCGTCTATTAGGTATATCTTTTAAATATATTATAGATCAATATACTTTAATAAATAAATTCAGAATACGTGTAAAGGTAAACGAATTAAAATTTAATAACGGAACGGAAGCGTTGTCATTATTTATCTTTTTAAATTTTTTGAGAGTTGTGGTGGTGGGTATAGACAAAAATAATGGAAATATCACCCAAAATTTATATTTTCCATTTTAAAATTTTTTTGTTTCGAAATAAAATAGAAAAATTGTATATTCTATCATTATTCATTTTATGTCCACCTTAATGAACGAATAAAATGGTAAACACACAATATATGTATGTATATAAAAATAATGTCACGTTACGATTACGTTGTCATCATCACGTGTCACTGTAAAAATCAACCTTTATTTTGATTTTTTTTTTTAAACTTTTATTCGATTATTATTATATATATATATTTTTTTTGATTTCGATTTTATATACCTATACCTATATATCTCAAGATACAATTTTTTCGTCTTTAAAATATTCTCTCTTTTTTAATTTAATGCGTTTTTAACATATTATACATAATAACATAAAATATACATCATCAGAGTCAGCTGGATACGATACGTAAAAAAATCAAAATAAAAAAAATAAAGAAGAGACAAATAGAAAACAAGAGAATTGAATAAAAAAAAAAAAAGTAGGTAACAAAAATAAAATACAGCGCAACGCAGAAAAATAAAACAATATGGAATAAATAAACTCGTGTAAAATTAATTTTTATTTGTTGCATATTAAAGCAAAAACAAAAACGATGCGAATGCGACGGTGGTTGAAAAAATTATAATTTTTTTGTTGTTTTTTTTGCACTCAAATAAATGTGTAATCAAATCAGAGTCAGTCAGTCAGTCAGTAAGTAATGAAGGGCAGGTATTTAAATGACAAAACAATAAAGAGCAAAAGCAAAAAAAAAACAAAATCTTATATACTTTTCTCATAATACAAATACCTATATATATTTTAAATTTCAGCGACAAAATTTTATAAGTGTTGGCATCTCTCTATATATACAATTTTATTTTCAATGTATGTATGTTTTTTTTTTCTTCAGTAAGCTCCACCCCATTTTTATTTTTTAAATTATCATTATGTATGCAAACAAAATCTATATATTCTTGGTCACTTTGGTATGATACTATGGTAGTGTGGTATTTTGTTGTTGAATGTTGATACATAAACGCATTAACACAATAAATGGAATACGCATTTTAAAGATTTTTAGTCTTATTTATTTATTTTATTGTTTTTTTTTTTTTTTTGAAAAGAGAAGAAAAACAAAAGCATAAATTAAAAATTTTTTAAAATAAAAAATGGGTTCTAAAAATTATAATTACAGATTTTTTTGACAACATCGTTATAATAAGTATATGGTAGGTAGGTATACTGTTGTACACACATAAACTGAACATAAATTTTTATATGTAGGTACAATATGAAATTTTTTTATGTGATTTACCGTCGGTCGGTGTTTTATCGGTCGTTTTTGTTTTTTGCTGGTGTATTTATTCGATCTGAAAACTTCATTATAAAAATCTTTTATACTTACTTACATACATGCATACATATATAACAAAACTTTTTCCTTAATTTTTAATTAAATAAAAAAACTTATATACATATATGTGTATACTTATGTAAGTAGGTATGTAGGTAAGAAGTTCATTGATATTTTGTACATATTGAGATTATTTAAAATTTAAATCCTATATTGATTTGATATAATAAATATATAAATACATGCTCCAATACATATGTACATAATATATGATAAACAAATAAACAAAAAAAAAAATTATAATTTTAGGCCTCATTTAGACATCATCAAAGTTTTATTTTATTATATCAATGTTTAAAATCTGTTTGTCCCTATATAATTGAAATTCCATATAAAAATTACATACCCATTTCAATATTTTGTCAAAATCATGTTTTTTTGTTGAAATTTCACGAAATCAATTAAAAATTTTATTTCAAATGAATACAAAAAAAAAAAGAAAAACAACAAAAAAAAGTAGGGATGATGATTTGGTGGAAAAAAAAAAAAGAAGAGAAAATTTTCAATAATAAATTAAATGCGATCACGCCAATATTGATTATTGTTAACCTTTTATTACTAAAATGATGGCTTTATTATCGGGGTGGTAGTAGAAATAATTACTTGGAGCTAAAAAAAACATTTTCCTAATGATGATTTTTGTAGATTTTTTTTCCAATATCATAAAAATAAAACAATTTTTTTTTTCGATTTAAATGAAAATTTTTGCGATTGCATCAAAAGCAACATTTTGAATTAAATTTTTAAGTTATTTTACCGGCTCTGTTTTGAATATACAGGAACAGGTATTTCAGAATGGACAGGACAGGTATTTTAAAAAAAAATATAAAAAGTTTATTAGTTTCATTCTGTTCGTCCGACCATCCCGTAATATAATCTTAGTTTTTATTTTTATATTTAATTAATGGGGCCTCGGTGGCCTATAGTGGGTTAGAGCCTATAAAATACGCTGTAAACACAGAGGGTGTATGGGTTCGAATCCCATACACGTAGTAAGAGTTATCCCTCCTTACGACATTTACAGTCACGCCTGAACAGGAAAGGCTGTGTAATTCCTTGTCCTTGTCCATTTATGTGGCAGAGTGTGAAATGTATTAAAAAACAAAGTTTTGAAGATGAAACATACTGGACATACTGGATTTGTTTTATATAATTTTGATACAAATCATAATGAAACTAAAAAAAAAATATACATATTATCATTTTATTTGAATCCAAGTTTTTTTTTTTTTTTTTTTATCATTGTTACTTGTATGTCTAAATAAGACCTTAGGAAAATCAATCAATTCGAAAAAGCAAACATTTGTTGTCATAATTATATGGTATTTTTTTTAAATCGTGTAGAAAAATTTAATCATTGGAAAATTTTACTGTTTTGTTTATGTAAAAAAAAAAAATACGAAGGATATTTGAAAAATTTTCAAAAATATTTATACATTACTTAAAAAAGAAAATTCGGTTGAATATAGTTATGTATGTGCGTATAGTACATATAAGTAGTTGTGTTTTAATTTTTGGTAAGGTTTCTTCGGTCATAATAAATTGAAAAAGTTTTGGATATTAATGCATTATGGACAAAGATTGTAAAGAATTAATAGAAGAATAATTGTAATCATCTTTTTTTTAAATATTGTGGTAAAAGTTTAAATATGTATGTATGTTTGTATAATAGAGAGTGTTCGCCTATTAATTTCGTCTTAACAAAAGACGAAAAGAAAAAGTTTGGAAAAAAAAAAACTAAAATAAACTTTCTATGTGGTATACAAGGACAAAGATATTGGGAACATTGTTTTGTTTGTAAACCTTTGAAAATAGGCCCGTTTCACCCGCTTTTTAGTTTTAATCTCTCACTTTATAAACATTCCATATTGTACAAGGACAAAAATATTGGGAACACTGTTTTATTTGTAAACCTCTAAAAATGGAGCCACTTTACCCGCTTCGTAGTTTTGGGAGATTAAAACATTACCCCCTTTTTTATGACGATTATATTATGATAATAAACGAACATCATATGGATATTTTAAAAGAAATAGGATGGTAATCTTAACATTTCATATTTAAAAAAAAATTTTTTCTTTTGTCTTAATTTTAAAATGAATCTTTAGATTTTTTTTTTGTTTTGTCCTGTATCCTCAACAGATAAGCATTCCTGTTAGATAAAAATGTTTATATGGAAAAATAACTCTTTTATTCCATATTTCATTCTTAATATAGTAATTTTTTTTTTTTTTTCATAAACTTAAATAAATATTTTTGAACTGAATCAAAAATTACTATGATATTACTTCGTTTGTTTAATTGTAATTTGGTGGCTGTAGGTTTGATATTTATTTATATATAAACCATTAAAATTTTTGAAAGATTTCGATAAGCCACTGTGTACATTTTGATGAGTTTCTGAATGTAATTGGTGAATTTTTTTTTCTCTTAAGGGAGGAGGGAATCTTCCAAAGACACCAAGAATTCTCCCCATCAGATTTTTACTGATTAAACCCACCTCTCCATTTAGCCAATATAATGGAATGAAACCCCTATCTGCTACCCCTACGCAGTATATTGACTAGGAAATAGTTATAGGACAAGGACGCGCAAACATTGAATTGGGAGTGGAGACTGTAAGGGAACAATGAATCCGCCTATTATTATTATTATTTTGTTAACATGGCTATAGCCATTAACAATTACAACATGCAGTAGTATATAAGACACGAGGTAATTAATTGAAGAAATTGAAGGCGACCCCACTGTCACTGTAGCAACTATTATTATTGGTATTATTATTATTAATTATACGATATAAAATTACTATACATATTTTTTATTTATATATGATCTGACCGGGGTTTGAATTTAAAACACTCCGATTGAAAAGCTGGCGACTGAACCACTATACCATGAATCAAATTTGTTATTCAATAAAAATTTTTCATGCGCTTATTATTTTTTTCCCTATATTTATGCTTAATATATTGAAACTAATCATATTATCAAAAAAATGATAATGATGCTAAATAAAACAAAACTTTTAAAGACAAGCCCCGATTTTTCTTAATCATTCTTTAGTTTCCGAAATTTTTTGTCAATATTGTGGCGTCTAGTATAATTTAGATTTAGTCTGTATATTTTTCCATAATATATAAATATAGAGCAAAATAGTGAATCTTATAATAAAATCTAATTTTACATTGAAATATTTTCTTTTTTTTTTGAATAATTTTGAATAATGAAAAATTTGCTTATTAGTTTCACTCTGTCCATCTGTCCTGTCCATTCGCCCGTTCGTATCTCCGTCTGTTTACAAAAATTCTATATATCATTTAAAACAGAGCAATGAAATTTTAATCATGGATAGGTTTCTTAAATAAAAAAATAAAATTGTAGAAACATTTTTTTATGTAGCTCCACCTGTTACGAAGCTACAGCTCCTCAAAATTGTTAACAGCTTCTTTTACATATGTTAACATATAAATCGAAGAAAGTGTCTCCTGATTTTTTACATTTTTTTTTTACATATAAAATTCTTAAAAACATTTAAAAAGTTTGGCGCAAATCACTGTATTATAAACTGTTTTTATTATCTTTTGGAAAATGTCCACCTTTGAAAACTTTTTGTTTTTTTGATCTAGTAATAATTATTAGATTCGGTCCTTTAGAATGTAGGGAAAAGGTATAAAATAAATCAAGCATGACTAATACCTAATACAGAACTTTTGCTCTTATCGTTAAAGATTTTTTTATTATAATAAAGATTAAAAATTGAATTTATTTTAATTTTCTTCTGCTAAAAGTGGTGATAATTTTCGAAAGATAATTAAAATACTTTAATATCCTTTTTATTGAAATCTTTACTTTAATTTTTACTTAAAATATTCACTTCCTCATAATATCATCATCAGTATACACATAAATTAAATAACAAAGAATTTCAAATATACTTATCAATAAAAAAAAAAAGCCTTTGAAGACTTAAACGGTCAAAATGAAACGAAAAAGTTCAAATTTTTAAAGAAAATTTAATTTAGATTAAATAAAAATATATAGAAAAATTTCTTTCCTCATTGTAATTAAGATCCAATTTATTTTGATTAAATATAAAACAAAAGGAACAAAAAAATAAAACATCCTATAAGTATACAAAGAATCTTTAATATGATTGAAGAAAATTTTTTAGTTATTTTACGGTACACACATTAAAAAGAACCATTGACCTTAAAATAATTTTTATACTTAATTTAACTTTGAACCGCATATTGTGTCCTATAAATGTACAGAAATTTTTTATTATATTAATAGAATTTTTTTTAATTAACTTCCTTAAATGCATTTTTCACTTTGATTTTCACTTTTAGAACAAAATATTTGAAAATAATTATAATACTTTTACTAGACCAGGCAGGACATTAGTATTAAAGGTCGTATAACCTATTGTTATTATAACCTATTATTATAGTATTTTTTTGATGATTCCTACCTACCCTCGCAAAAAAAAAAAAAAGGAGAACTTTAACATTATTTTGGTTTTATTACAAAGTGTATATCAATAACCATAGATTTAAATTCAGAATAAATTCCTTCCTTCAACCTTCCAAAAAACCAAAGAAAAGAATATTCAATATTTTGTAATTTTAACAATATGGAAAACTAAAAAGGATATTAAAGAACATTTTTTGATTTGATTGAAAAAGGAATAAATCAAAAAATTTCCTACTTTTTCACCGAGTGTCGTCCTTTCACTTTAATTATTATAGGAAACCATAATCTTGACAAAAACCTCTTCAACCACAACTGAATAGAATAGAATTAAATTCAAAAAATAGCTGATGACTGTAATATCTAGAATACAATTTAATTAATAGAAAAAGAAGAGAAAAACTAAATTGTTGAAAGTAAAATTTGAAATTGAAACCTAAAATAATCTAAAAACATAATTGTGAATATAAAAATAAAATAAAACTGAAATCTAGATTATAAAAACATGAACATGCAGTATTGAGAGAAAATTTAAATAATAAAATTAAAATATAGTACCTAAGTTTATATAGATTAATTAAGAAACCTAGAAAGTAATTTTAAGATACAAATCTAGAAAAGATGTAAGATAAATTAAAATCAGCCCGCAATAGGGCCCTGGCAACCAAGGGCTTTACCTATATTCCGTAATTCAGTGTAATACGTAATATTCAAAAATAAATAAATAAATGATTAGGTATTTTTTTCTTTTTTTATTATGTTTTTTTTAATTTTCCTAATAAATATTTATTTTTTTCTGTATTTTTAAATACCTACTGCATAGTAGACAGAATAAATCAAACGATTTATTTCAGAAAATTGAAGAAAATCTAAACGTTGATATAAATCATTTTGATATAAGATCATTTTGCATACTTATAGGGGCTAATCAAATTAGAATTTTTCTTTATATTCTCTTATCCTTTTTTATATTGTGATTCAATTAAAAAAAAACGGCATAAATTCTCTTTTTAGCATAAAAACAATTTATCCAAATATTGATTTTGAATTTTTTTATACTAAAAGATACCTATATAGATGATCAATAATTTAATCAATCAAAGGAAAAGTATCTGAAGGTATGGTATACCTATATAATATTTTTCTTATTATTATTATTATTATTTTTTTTTTTTTGAGAATAATTTATATAAAATAATTTATTTTTTTGATCTTGAATTTTTTATATTCAAATTGTTTTAAATTTAATCATTATTTGGCCAACGGGAGGATCCGAGAGGAAAAGGGCCCATCAATTTGCAAGGGCATTGCATAAAATTTTTTAAATTTTATTTAATTTTTTTTCACCGATATCTATATTTTCGAAACCAGTATTAAAAAAAAATATATATATAGTAAAATTTTGAATATATATAGGATTAAATATTTTAATCTAAAATGTTTCTTTCTAAATATCTCAGGTATGGGATCAGAGTCAGGGATTATTATACAGATCAATAAAAAAATTGTTTTGTTTTTTAAGTTTCGAAAAATATATTTTCGATCTACACGCATATTTAAATTAAAAAAAAAACACACACACACACAAGTAATCTAAGATTCAGGTAACATACAAAGTGTACAAAATGTTGAATTCAATATTTTCTTAATATCATATGTGTATACCGTGTTCCCAATCCCAATTTTAATAATTAGTCCAGCTTTTCTTTTCTTATTGTTTTTTACAAAATACAAAAAAAAAAAATATTATAATTATAAAATATTTTTTTTTAACTGTGACAAGGATATAGTAGTATCTAATATATATATATATACAATATTATCTATCTAGCATCTACATATATTCTTATTTTCTTCTTGTGTTTAGAAAAAAAACAAAGAAAAAGTAGAACAAACAGTACATCCTACATTTTTCTTATATTTTATTTTATTTTTCTTTTTTTTTTTGTATTTATCATACAAAACTCAACAACAGACACACACACACACATCCAAATAATACAATAAGCATCTTTTTCATTTTATTTTATGTATATTATACCAAAACTAATATATACATATAAGATATACATATAAGTTTAAAAACAATTTTTTTTTTTTTTTTGTTCCTTATGGCATACATATTCTTATTTACTTGTAGTAATACATAATTTAAATTATAATGTAGTTTTTAAATTCATATTCAGCTACAGAGCTACAATAAATTTAGCAACATTTTAGCAACAAATAAATAAAAAACAAATAAAAAAATACAATAAAAAAAATGAAAGGATAAGTCATAACTTTTGTAATATCTTTAAAATTTTGCAGCAGAAAAAAAAAAAATCTTTACTACATCATTTTACTGATTATTTTTTATTATTTATTTACTAAACACAACTAAAATTTAAAACAAAAAACATACATAATATTAACAAAGAACTGTATATACAGAGGACACATACATAAAAATATTATGCAAGGATATTAAATTTCCATTCACGAAAAATATAACACATACATACATATACAATAATACAAAATATGTAAATAAAATAAAAGAGGCATTGGAATTGCAATTTCCAAAAAAAAAAAAAAAAATTTAAAATACCACCCATATTAAAATATAATTTATACATATATGTGTGTGTATGTATGTATTCATATAAATTTATATCTTTTAAAATAAAAGAAACATTTTAAAGATAACGTTTAGGTAAGTATATATATTTTTTTCCATGTTCGTATGCATTCAGTATTTTTTTTTTTTTTTTTTTTGTTATATATGAATCTATGTATATATGTTCTATATAAATATGTAATATACATATATATGTATGTATTTATAAAATATTCAATCATAATTATTATTATGTAAAAATTTATAATAGGATACTTTTTTTTTTTACTTTTTGATAACTAGATATTATAACGTTGAATTGTTGAATGTTTCATAATGTTTTTTTTTTTTGTTTTTTTTTTTATATATATACATACTTACATACACATATTTTAGAGATAAATAATTTATATTAAACATTAACATAACATAATAAAAAAAAAAACAAAAAAAAATTGCTTGGAAATTTTAAAGAAAATTTTTATTTCTGCATAAGAATTTATATATATATTTATATTATATGTTTGTATAAAATAGTAGGTATGTATGTATGTGTAATCTTAAATTTATATTGAAAAATCTTCAAATTATATTTTCTGAAAATATATATGTAATACATATGTACGGATAAATGAATTTGTTTTGTTTTTTTATTTTTAGAAATTTATATATGTATATATATACACACACATATAGATTTCATATATGTACATACTTACATACATATGTATTTTTTATTTCTTAAGAAAAAATTATCAACAGTGTCGTTTAATTATTTTCTTTTTTTGTTATATATATAATACATAATATATACGTTATATATACATATATGACTATTAACAATAAGAAATATGCGTGATTGCATATATGTACCTAAATATATTTTGTAAAAAAATTTATAAACAATTTGCAATACAAAATACAATATAAAATAAATAAAAAAGAGTGTACATTTAAAATATATACAGGATGTTATTTTAAAAATTATTAAATACAGTTATAAATTCAATTAATATTGAAGAAGTAAGTAGTTAGGTATTCGGATCACCATATATCACCATACCTATACTGTACTTATAATAATATTTCTTTAAGAAAATCAATTTTCTTTTTGATTGACATGTTTTTTGTTTTTCGTTTTGTTTTTATCTTTCTTGTTAAATCGAATCGGTTCGCGCAAATCGAATCAAATATGTATAACAAAAAAAAACATTTTATTTTTTTTTATTTTTTTACACACTACCCAAACA
Organism: Poecilobothrus nobilitatus; assembly: GCA_947095535.1. Classification (NCBI taxonomy): domain Eukaryota; kingdom Metazoa; phylum Arthropoda; class Insecta; order Diptera; family Dolichopodidae; genus Poecilobothrus; species Poecilobothrus nobilitatus. Next base: position 11,726,241 of record OX352775.1, on the reverse strand, counting down.
CACTCTAGGAAAGGATTCCTTTGTACAAAGAAATTATATATGTTTGGATAAGAGGAAGAGGATTTGAAGTGAAATTGAATATTAGAGGAGAGTTTGAAAACGAACCTAAAACGGTTCTTTTTGAAAAGTTACAAATTGTAAGATGAACAATTTCTATCAGAAGAGAGAACATTAAATGGAAGCATGTTCCATACATTTTAGCCGTTCTCATAATGAATCATTTACCATAACCAGTTTTAAACCACCTATAGGAATTTCCAAAGTGTAGTAATGGGCACTTGAAGCCTGCCTAATGTAGTGTTGCATTGGAATTGTTTGAAGGGAGGCATTATTGATTTCAGTTCAATATATATATAGAACCAAGTGTCATTGCCTACAAGATATCTATATAAAAGTAGAGATAATGCTCCAATATCCGGACGAGTACCAAGCGGATTAAAGATTACCTGAACTGTGGGATCGCCAATTAGACGTAAAACGCTTTTTTGAATTTTCTCTATGTAATCTACTGAAATTTGGAGTGCATCAGTCCAAATGTGAGAATTATATTTCATCTTAGGTCAGATGTAAGCTTTATAAAATATTGGATAAATTTCTTGAAGAAATGTAAGCTTTACAGCGGGATAAAAGAGAGTTCAGGCGAACAAAAAATTGTTGCAAAAGAGGGGGGGGGTCTATTTTACCTCCTTCTCGAGTTATAAAGTTTCAAAGTGGTGAAGTCTGAACTTCCTTTATAATCTTTTGACTAATGGACCACTAAGCGCTGGACACCCTGTATATCTCATTGATCTTCCTTCCAAATCGAACAAAAAAAAATATATAGAAAGAATCTGTTATGGCCTTCTATAAAAGTTCAATTTCATTTGAAATAAAAAATAAATTTCTCTTTTTCTCTCTCTCTTTCGCCCTTTTTCCAAAATAATATTATGTAGAAGGTAAGGCAGGCAGAGTCTTCTTAATTATTAAACTTAGATTATACGTTTTTTAACCGTACATTTAAAAATTATATTTAAAATTATTATTATATTCTATTTATGTACATGATGCATGTATGTACATATGCATGCAACATATAATATATCTTAAGTATAGTACCTACATATGTAAATATATATATATATATATATATATTGACATATATAATATATAAATTATAAAATTTTATATTATTAATAACTGTTATTATTATAATATTTATACAAACATTTTTTTATACAGATTTTTCTTCTTTTTTTTTGTACTCGTATCTTTACAGATAAATTATTCATTTTTGTTGTTGTATTTATTTATAAAAACTTGTGTGTGCATCACAAATAATTTTCTTCTTATATATTTTTATCTCATCTTTTTGTTCCTTTTCATTTTTTATTTTTATTTTTTGTTTTTTTTTCTTATTATAATTTTTTACTTTGTTGATACCTACATATATATGTATATATACATTCCTTCTCTGTACTTTATAGCTACATATATTGAAAATGATAAAATAACATAAAAAAAAAAATATGGATATTATTATAAACGTGTTGTGTGTCTATGTATGAATATAATATAACAAAAACAACTTAGCATATATACGTATGTACATGCATACAAACCAACAAGAAATAATATGCGAAGAATATACGACGACGACGACGGTATATTTTTGTAATGTGTATTCTGTTTCATTTTTACTGTTTTGAAATTTATTTTTTCTTCTTTAAATATTTTTCTTTTTTTTTTTTGCTTCTTTTTATTTTATTTTTTTTTTGTTTTTGTCGTTTTGGTTTTGTGTTTCGTTTTGTTTTACAAAATCTCACAAAACAAAACAAAAAATGAGTGTTAAATCGACGGCGACCGCGTTTTCATGAACACGAACCGAACGACAACAAAATATCCTTGCAAATTAAAACAAAACAGAAAAAAAAAAAAAAAAAACAAAATAAATAAATAAATAATATTTAATATTAATAAAAAATATGAAAATTATACAAAATAATAGTTAATAAATAAAAAAAAAATATTATTATTTATAATTTTAGAAAATTTATTTAATATTTTGTGTAATAAGAAAAAAAAAGAAAAGATAAAAAAAAAAGAGTTGCAAGGACACAATTATATTATTTATATTTGAATTTAAAAAATTTATTTTTGTTTTATAATTTTTGAATTTTATTTTGTTTATCGTCGTTAGTGTTTTTTTTTTTTTTTTTTTATTATCAAGGAAAAAAAATAAGAAAAACAACATGTGTTTTATTTACACTAAAATAAATTTAAAATTAAAAAGAAAAGAAATAAATATAATAAATATGTAGAAAATTTAAAAATTAATATTACAAAAAAAAAGAAAAAAAAAGCAAAAGTGATTAATTTTTTATTATAAATAAAATAAAAAGTGTTCAATTATAATTTAGTGTATCTTTGTTTTTTTTTTTTTTTTTTTTTGAGGTTATTTCATTTTTTTTTGTTTTTTTTTAATTTTTTTGTTTTTTCAAATTACACTTTCAAACTTTATATCATTTGAAATCATTGATTATAAAATAAAAACAGGAATCTCATACCTATTACATGCATACATAATAACAATCCTTATATTAAATTTAATTTTATATACTAATATGTAATAAATATAAAATAAAATATAAAATATAATAAATATATATACAGGGTGTTTCGCCAGTAAACTGCATTTTTGCAGGGTGTGATAAGAGAGATAATAACAAGCAAAAAAAAAAAACTTAGTATGAAGTTAGGTCTATTCTATTCCTATAACGGTTTCTGACATAATAAAAAATCTCCAAAAAATATTTATATTAAAATCTGTATAACTTTTTAATTAAAAAGTCACCCGGTTTCGTTTATTCGATGCTGCAAAATAGATAATTTCGTAGGCTTTCAAATTGGTATTAAAATTGATGTTCCTATCTCAGAAATCGTTATAGGAAGACCTAACTTCGTAGTAAGTTTTTTTTTACTTGTTATTATTACCCCTTAATTAATGTATTACCCCTTGGATACCGTTTACTGGCAAAACATCCTATATATAAATAAAACTTAATTATTTAGAGACAATATCCTTTTTGTACAGGGTGTTTTTTCTTCCCATCCTTTAATATCTATAAAAACTGATACATAAATCGGTGCAACAATACTTTTTGTTTTAATATTTTTTTTAAGTTTTGGTAGGGATTCGATGTTTGATCATTAAAACAAAAATACTTGTGTAATATGTGTGTATTTTAATGATCAAATCTCGATAGTATATTGTATTGTATTGCAAGGAAATTAGAAAACCTTATTTATATTATGTTTAAAATTCTTACAACCTACCCCTATAATTCTTATACGAGATGGTACGAGATAATGGTACTGTAACTTTAATTTGAATGCTTCTTGTTAGGCTGATAAGCCAACTGTTCTTGCTAATATAGATAAAAAAGTGAAGAAGTGGGGAAAATATATGTTATTAATTTTCTATTTGAGTTTATAAAGTATATAATGAAAATTATTATTGTTTTAGTACTTATGTATATATATAATTGTATTTGAATATTTTGTTTATTAATATTAGGATAAGTGTATAGTTATCGGTGAATTATAAGGTATTAAGTTAAAATATAAACTTAGTTTCTTTTATCTATAATCATTTAAATTTTATTTAATATATTTTCATAAATACAAAATACTTTCTTTTTTTTTGTTTGTTTGGAAATTGGACTAGATAAGATTAGATTATGTAAGAGAAATAAGTAACAGTGTGACTTATAACATAATTCTTTTATCAGTCTTACTGACTCTTAAGAAACTAAGGTGGATTTTGCCTCCAACTTATAATACTTTCGTCAATCTTACTGACTCTTAAGAAAACTAAGGATTTATAGAAGGTTTATTGTTACCAATTCTCTTTGATAAAGTAATAAGGTTCTATAGGATCACATATTATTTGCAGATGTGTCCTGAAAATTCTTCTTTTTCTTCTTGACAAAATCTGCATGTACCGTCTCATTTTCTATTTCAATTTTCTTTAAGAACCCCTTTAGCCACGCTACCCATGCCTAGTAGGAAACTATGACTTAGATAGGAAACTATAACTTAGTAGGTAGAAAACTTACTTAGTAGGTAGGTAGGTAGGGTAGGTAGACAAATCGAGGAAAACCCGCATTTATAGTAAAAGTGTGGTACATAATATAATTTTCAAAATTAATGTTTTTTATTTTTGTGTAATTTAATTTAAAATTCGTGTTAATATAAATGTAGTTTGATTTTGATATGGTAAAAGAACAGAGGACAAAAATTAATTTTAAGTAAAATTATTTTATAAAGATAACATTTAAATCTGAAAATCGAATTTATGAAATGAACTTAAATCTGGGTGCCTCGGTGACCTAGTGGGTAAAGCGTATAAAATACGCTGTAAACACTGAGGGAGTGTGGGTTCGAATTCCACACACGTCGTAAGAGTTATTCCTCCTTACGACATTTACAGCCACGCCTGAAGAGGATAGGCTGTGTAATTTTCTGTCCACATTTATGTGACAGAAAAATGCATTAAAAAAAAAACCATTTAAATCTGAATAGGTAATGAATTCGAAGATAACATTTTAGATTCTTATTTTTTAATGTTATTTTGTATTCAAAATTTTAAACTTTTATATGGGTGGGGGGAAACGTGAAATTATTACTTTAATATCTAATATCAGAGTTCTATTATACCAATAATCACTTATCACTAATCAAATAATCATTTTTTGATAAGTGAGTGTTTTGTTTTTTTTTTACTAATCAAAACTTTATTGAGTTATTAACCAAATATGATTTATGGCGAAACAAAAACTTATTAAAAAAAAAAAAATTATTATTTGATTAGTGATAAGTGTGGTGGTTGGTACAATAGACGGACCAGGTATCATTTTATTTTTGATTATTGAACTATAATGAAATTTGTTTTTGGAAAGTTCAGTTCAAAAAAAAGAAAGTTCACTCTTTCAAAATCTTAAAATCAAAAATTTGAATTAAAAATAAATAACCGTGTATTGTATTTTATACTCTTTTTTATAAGTCGGTTATAAAAATATGTAGCTGTTTCTGTTAACACTTTTACGAGTGAAGCCTTGTATTTTCAACAAGGTTAAATGGTATTGAAATAGCATCATTTTTATGCCTAAGGATGAGAATTTTCCAAAGACAACAAGAATTTCCCCTTGGTAGTGTCAGATTCTTACTGACTAAACCCACCTCCCAGGGTTAGATTAAATACCAATTTACAGAACACAAATTATATAGATAAATGCTTAAGATAAATTATCAGAAAAAAATATGAATTTTAAAGCTGATTATGACATTACTATTAAATACTTTAGTTTTGGATATTACTTTGACAATTTCTTTAAACGGGCTGCATTAGTTACTAACATTATAAATATATATATTATATATAAATTTTTCAATTTTTTTTCCTAATAAAAAATTAAAAGTATTCTGGTTCTTTATTTCGTAAAGACCTAAAGATAATTAACGATTATATTGTAAATTTTCATTGAAGACAGGGCAGAGGCAGGAGCAAGACGCGTTAGTATAATATAATTATTTTATTTTTTTCAATATTGATAAATAATTGGCTTTCCTAATATTTGCGTTAAGTATAAAAAGTATCCTAAAATAGACTGTGTCAATAGTATCCTTAAATAGACTGTAGACTGTGTCAACTCTATAGGATACTCGTATGAACATAATATTATGCTGTTTCCATAAAACTTGATCACCTTTTACAAGATTTCAAGTGTCTAGCTTGATTATGTTCCATGATATGGAAGCTACCTGAAGTCTGAAACTGTGTTGAGCTAAAGTTCTATAAAGCAACGAAATTAGCTATAATTTAAAATAAAATTAAATTGCCAAGCCATTTTATTTCTCATTTATCTAGACCTTAGGTTAGTTAGCACTATTATTTTAATATTTTTTTTTTCTTATAGTTCAAATGGTTTAAGAAGAACTTCTAAGTATATATAATATATGAGTGTAATGTATGAGTTTGTTTGTTTTTAGTATGACCGGTGTTTTAATCTTTTTTTTTTAACATATATATAATGTGCAGTCAGAACGTAAGTGACAAAAGTTCTTTGAAATAGTTTGAATATATTATAATGAAATCTTTATCTAAATTTTACTGTATGAAAACCAATTGTTTTAATTTTTTTTTTCTTCTAAAATATAATACATTTTTTTATTTTGCAATTTTTTTATTTCATTTATATTTTATGTATGTATTTTTTTTTTCGTTACTTTCTTATTTGCGGATTTTCAGTCATAGTTTAATCTTCATTTTTACTAAAACTAGCTTTTACTAAACTAACTATTGAGTCTAATAAAGTTTTGAAAAAAAAAAAAAATTTAACCCTTATGTGGGCGCGCGAGTTAAGAAAACAAACAAAAAAAACATCTTAAATCGATGAGAAAAGATATTTTCATTTTATAGTACATATATACATATATACATACATATATACATGTATGTCAAAATCAAAAACTTAAAAATTTTATTTAAAAGTCTTTTATTATAAAAAAGTCCCCGGGGGATGACACGACTCAAAAAATAAGTGAGAAGTCCCCGAGAAATTATAACTCCGATGACTGATCCAAAATTCCCCTAAAAATAAAAGACATTCTCCCCCAAAAAAATTATGTATTTATCGTCCCTATATTAGAACCTAGAAGGAGTTTTAAAGTTGGTTACAAAATCAAGGTTGATTATTATTTTTTTGTTTTTTCTAAGGGAATTTTCCAAAGACATCAAGAATTTCCCCTTGGTAGCGTCAGATTCATACTGACTAAATCCGCCTGCCCCCTTTAGCCAATATAAAGGGATTAAACTTTTACCTGCTAACGCAGTATATTGGTTATAGAAAATAGGAATAGGAATTGAATGCCGGAACATTGAATTGGGAGTGGGACTGTAAAGAAACAATGAATTCATCTGTTATTATTACTATTTTGCTAACAGTGACTATATAGCCGTTACAACAGTTACAACATGCAGTAGTATATATTAACACCTTACTGCATGAGATAATTATTTAAGGCAACCCCCCACTGCCAATGTAGCAGCTATTATTATTGGTATTAGTATTCTTATCAGTATATTCTTATTAGTATTTTGAATTATAAATTTAGAAGTTTTAAACTTTGACTAAAAAAAACACTCCCGTTTTAATATTATTTTTAGCAATTTTTTTTTTTATTTAATTTTATTAAAATACATATATATATATACATATTGTATATCTTAATAAAATCTATTTCCTATACATATAAATGTATTTATATCTTATGTAGGAAATATCACTGTGAAGAAATTAACAAAAAAAACGACAAGAAACAAAAGATAAAAAAAAAATGTAAATGCATTCTTAAGTTTACATCATAAAAAAAATCACTTTTAAACAATTTTTTTTCTAAGCTTATATTTAAAATAAAGATAAAAAAAATTAACATCAAGTGCAACATATAAACGTAAATGCAAAAAAAAAAAAAATAAACAAAATATAAAAAATACAAATTATTAATAAAATATTTAAATTTATACATGATATTTATATATGTACTTATAAATAATATAAAAAATTTACCTATATATATAAGTTAAAATCAAATAATATTAGTCATTTTTTTTATTTTTATATAATATATAAAACTATATATATATATATATATAGTTAATGTACGAGTATATTATTATATCTAGTCATTTTAATTTTTTTTTTGGAGGTTTTTCTTAAAAAAAAAGGAGGTTTTTTTTTTTAAAAAAACAATATTAATTATATTAATAATACAATTATATATATATTTATTTGTATATACAAAATAAATAAATAATAAATAAATAAAAGAGTTAAACTCAAAAAAAAAAAAATTTATTTAATAAATTAATAAATATAAATAAAACATTTTAAAAATAGATGTAAAATAATATAATTATCAAAAGAAAAAAAAACATTATTAATAAAAAAATAAAATCATAAATCAAAAATTAAAAAAAATAAATAAATAAATAAAAAATCTCTTTTTTAATAATCATGGTTATGTGACAAAAATAAAACATTTATCTTTTAAATATATAATAAATATATATATATATATATATATAAATCTAAATATATATACTGAAAAAATGTGCAATGTTTATATATTATAATATATTAATTTATTTATAAAAACATATTATATTAATAATTAATAAATTTTTTTATAAATTGTAAAATAAAATTAAAAATAAAAAAAAAAAAACTTTTGTAAAATATTGTGAAAAAATTTTGCAAATAAGCAAAAAAAAAAACAAGTTGTATAATTTAATATTTAATATTAATAAAAATTTAGGTGTATATTATATTAAAAATTTTGTTTTTTTTTATTTTATTTTTTTTTCTTATCCTTATTTTTAAAATAAAAATTTAATTTATATACAACTTGTGTGTATATTTTAATACAAATAAAAAAAAAATTAATATATTATATCATATATATATTAATTAATATAAGTATTTTAATATTATCTTAAAAGTTAAAAAAAAAAAAAAAAAAAAAAAAAAAATTTATATATTCATTTTTTTCCGTATGTTAGAAAATTTTCCAATTAAAATGGATTTATCAACAGCATATCGTTATAATCAAAATATGATGGAATATTATACATGTAAGATAATTAAAATATAAGTACATATATAATAATAATAAGTTAATAAGTTTTATAAATAAATTTTATTAATAAGTTTTATTAATAGTTTTATTAATAGTTTTTTTTTTTTTGTTGTTTTTTCTTGAAATTTTTGTATAATTTTAAAAGAAATAATTTTGATCCTTGACTCACAAAAAAAAAAAAAAAATTTCAGCTTCAACTTAATAAATAAATTTTGATTTCAATTTATAAGTTAAATAATTAATATCTTATTTATATTCTAGTTATATATATGTATATTAAATTTAATTATATGAAAAATGTATGGCTATAGTCAAGTTAGTTTTTCTTTAACTTTTCAATTTATTTTTTTTTTAACCCTACACCTTTATTGTGACCTCTAGATTTTTTTATATTTCTAACATTCTTTATTCTACTCTTTAGATTTATGTTTAATGATTCCTTTTTGTATCGTGGTGCAGTTATCAGTGTTTAACATAAATAAACTCTTTGTATAGGAATATAGTTTTTTTTTTTTTTTTTAGCGATTCGTAACTTGTAATAATTTTTTTCTTAGAAATGACGAAGAAAAAAAGGATGACTACAAGAATTTTTTTTTTCTTCCTTTCCATATATACAGAGTGTTTCCTAATTAAGTGCACTGCTATATATCACTGCATAGATACTAATGGATATAGATACATATTTTGTACATTTGGTAGCTAAACTAATGCTCTTCTAGTTTCCAAAATATGGGGACTTAAATGAAATTTCAATATATTTTATTTTTAGTTTTGATAATTTTGTGTTTAACTGTGTTCCTAGACTACTCTTATGAAAATTTTATAAAGTGTATTCGAACTCTTAAGAAATATTCTTTTAAACAAATTCCTATTTTCAATTTTCTCTCTATAACAGTTTCAAAATTGTAAAATTCTAAACTTACAAAATGTAGAAATTTTAACAATATTGTTTTTTTTTTTTTTTGGAAAAACGTATAGTTACGTCTTGACGTGTAAATGTAAAAATTTAAAAATTTACCTATAGCTTTAGCTCCCCATAAAAAAAATGTATCTATACTCATAAGTGTCTATTCAGTGTTATATAGCACAGTGCAGTTAATTAGAAAACATCTTGTATATATAGGAAGTATATAGACACCTTCAATTATAGTCACTTATTTATTTGTAATAGATTAATTTAAAATTTAAATGTCATATATATAGAAAAAATTGACAACTATATATAACTAAAATCACGTGACATTTTATATATTTTTTATATTGAATTAAATGAAATTTATTTATATAAAATAATTTTTGTATTTATGTAAAATAAAAAAAAACTTTTAAAAATTATATCACTATTTTCTCGTATTGTGTACATCGTTCTTTTTTTCCCCCCAGACAAGATTAAAGAATCGATGTTCTAATTACAAATGGTTGTACTGTTTTAAGCAAAAGAAAATATTTTTTGAAAATTATTATTTTTTTTTTTTTAATTTAAGTTTGAAAAAAAAAAATCTTATTATTTATAAATTATATTCTTAATATTAATTATATATATATCTAAATTATATATAAAATAAAAAAAAAATTATTATATAAAGAAGACATATAGTTAAGAAAGATCAGATATAATTTAAATATTCGAGATAAAAAAAAAAATATTTATTTTTAAATTGTATATAATTATTTTTTTTTTTTACTTTGGTTTTAATATATACATATATATAAGTAATTGATACATAATTATTTATATATATATATATGTATATATCTTTAATATATAAATACAAATAAAAATAATTTTTTTTTTTTAAGAATATTTCAAATTATATACAATTTATAAATATATTAATATATTGGACTCGATATTTTGTATCTGATAAATTTTTTTTTTCTTTTTTTTTTTTTAGTTTTTATGAAATTATTAATTAAAATTAACTAAAAAAAAAATAAAAATATTTTATATTAATTTAATTAAAATTATAGAGAATATCTAAAATTTTGGATTAAACTATAAACAACCGGATTAGATAGTATCTATAGATAGTGTAATTTATTTGAGTGCAGGCAAATAACAGTAAATGTTAATTTTTTTTTTTCGAAAATGCAATATGAGTATCATTAAAAAGGAAAAATTGAAATCTTTCGTTCTGTTAACAATAACATAATGAAAAAAAATCAAATCAAGAACAAAGTTTTAGTCTTTTGAAAATTTCCTCTACAGGGAAAAAAAACAATCAAAATCACAGTTTTAATGGGAAAAAGCAATCAATGTCAGTTGGTTTTTATTATGTGAAATTTTTGATTAATTTTCGTTAAAAATCCTTAAAGATATACTACATTTATTAAAGGCAAATACAATAATTGAATAAACGAAAGAGGAATGCCAAAAAGTTAGCACGAGAAAACAAAGAAATTGAAGTTATATACTTTTGATTTCATGAAGAATTTACAGGTTCCTAACATGAATATTAAACATATCGTAAACAATTAAGTTTTTATATGTTTAATATTCATGTCCTTTTCAGGGGTTAGTTATCTTAACATAACTAAAATATGAATAAAGCTGTGTAAAGTTTTATTTGTTATTATTTTTAAGGTGAAGCATTTTTTTTTTTTTACTTATGACGAAACTATTGGAAAAAAGAAGAATCTGATGACGTAACATCAATGCTAGACTATTATTTCAAAAATAATATTTCCTCTAAAAGTTTGAATCATGCATCTTTTCTCTGCTTCTTGTGCTGGGCAAAAACAAAAATTTTAACGTCATAAAATTTTTTTCATTCGTTTGTTAATGTTTTCAATTGATTCGATTCGAGTAGAATATCATGTCCCGTTCGAGACCATATAATTACATGGAATGTGACAAAAATATGGAATTAATAAAACAAATCTTTAAAATATGTAACTTCGTGGATGAATGGAACGATCATGTTAAATCTTCGCGGGTCAAATCCTCGTCCTTTGTCATTATTAAAGGTAAACAAGATATTTTCAAAAAAAATGTTACATGGGGCTGCTACTTGGAACAAATCGTTTATAAAAAGAAAATCTCCATTTGCACCAAGACCATTTTTTGAAATCTTCATAACAAAGAAACACAGTAGGACACTTCAATTAAGAAACACTTACAACAACCCATATGGCATTCAATTACCCAAAAGTTGGTAATTCATTTGTGTACGATATAACGAAATTCAAGAAGAATATTAACATTCTTCTTCAAATTATCATATCTTCATAATTATCCCAAACCCAATTTCCACAAAATCCATCTCTCATCCTTTTCCCCAAAATCAAAGTGTACATTATATTATTGTCTATTAAAGGATCCATCCTAAAATTTGGTTTTAAAGGGGGTGGTTTTGGTTGGTTAAAGTCTAGAGGAAATCAGAGAAATCTCGCACAGTTCCTTTGCGTGACTTTTGATGTTTTCCATCGTTCCTCGTAAGAAAACAAAAAAAACCCTACCATCGATTAGGAATGTATAGTTAAGTTAACCCTACTAGTAATGCGCTTTTAATCCTACACAGAATACATTTATTATTTATATTATTATATTATTTGAATCAATTAATGCGCATGCTCTCATATATTGTGGTTTTAAATGTATTTTAAATACAAGACTGTAAAAGTATATATGAATATATATAAAGTATATATGTAAGGTGATCGAATTCTACTTACATTTCAAGAATTGGTCTTACCTTTTGTTTTTTTTTTACGAGGGTAGATGCGGGCATCGTCGAAAGACATTATAGAGGAGTGAAACAAGCATAACTCCTCTTTAAGTGTGTGAGACTTCAACTAAACATCACCTCCCCTTTTTTGACTAAAAAATAGGTTATACTACCTTTAGTATACACATGTACTGTCTGGTCAAAGGAAGTTGAATTAGGGAATGAAAATTGATTTTAAATTGGCAGCCATATTGTGAACAAAGTTGTTAATATTCACTTTAAATATCATCATTAATTCTGGGGAACATATGGGGTGGAAGATTGTTCCATATTCGCGATGTTCGTACTACAAACGAATTTCCATAAGCGACGAATTATGCCGTCTTGGTATTAGAACTATACATAGGGGTTTTTCTATGTTAATAATGAATTTTTATTATTGCTCTATCAAAATGATTTCATAAAATTGATCTTATTTCTATATAATTCATTTATAAAAAGATAAAAATTTATTTTTAAGTATATAATATGTAAGTGCATATATAATTGATTTGTCTTACCAAATTTTAATATGTGCGTTTAACTGTTCTTAATAAAGAATAGATTCTTACTGATGAAAAAGAATTTGAAACCATTTTTTTTTTTTTTTCAAATTTCTTGAATTATCTATAAGATAATGATAAGTTCGTATGGGACCTATTTATTATTCTTTCATTTACTTGGTCTTTAAAAAAAAAAATAAAAAACAAAAGCAAACAATTGTAATTAAATAAATAAAAAAAAAAAACAAATAACTTTGTTAAAAATATAAAAATACATAGTACAGAAAATATCTGTGAGAATGAATGGTAATAAGATACTTTTTTTATAAATCCTAGATTTTTTTTAAATATTAAATTTAATTTTTATTTTGTTTTTTGTTACCTGTTTTTTTTTTTTTTTCAGTTTCAATAAAAATGGTTTTTTTTTTTTTTTTTTGCATACATAGATATATTTATCATAAATAGGGTAATAATGTATTAATTTTATTTTATATACATTAGCTATGTATAGCTTAGCTTTTGTAGCTTTTTTTTTTTTTGTTTTCATTTTTGTTTTTAACTTTGTTTTCCACATATCAAATAACAATTTTTTTAAAGTTAAAAAAAAAATATATATATATATATATGTAGGTATATATTTTCATAGAAATGAAATTCAAGTGAATATATATCTAATAACATATATATAGATACATTTTATTATATATACACCTGATGTTACATTAAATTCACTTGATTCATTCATATTATAATGAAATTTGTTAGTATGTATTAGAAAAAAATATTTTTTTTTTCTTTTTTTTAAGTCTAATAATGAAAAACTTCAATTTCAAATATGTGTATGAATCAATATTTATATATACATATAATATTGATGGCTTATGCTAAAAATAACCTCTGTATATAACGTAAAATAAATTTAAAAGATTTTTTTTTAAATAATTGCACTTTCGTATACCTATACTGGATTTTTTTTTTTTTTTTTTTTTGGCTTTTGACAGATTTCTCTTAAATATTCTAATATAAAATGGATTGTTAGGTGTGGAAAAGAAGCTTTTCTATCAGAGTTAAACAAAAAAAAAAATTGTATATACCTATAGGTACAGATTTTTTATCATAAACTCTTGATATATAACTTCTAAAATATGCACACATATTCGTTGGTACTTACCTTCTCTTTTACTTCTCCATTCATGTGTATGGGTTTTTGTTTTTTTTTTTTTTGGTCCTGTATTAAAATTAAAACATGTTAACCATATCTCCATTATCATAAGTTTTATAGTTTATTTGTTTTTTTTTTATAATATACGATATTAATTGAGATGTTCCATCTTTAAGATATCTATCTTTATATATACTGTATAGACATTGTTTCAGACTTTTAATTTTATTTTTTTTTTTTGCGTCAAAATTAATGAAAGATTGTTTGAATGAGATGAGATTACATCAAAATTGTCATTACAACTTAAACAAATCTTTAGTTTAACTTTTTTTTTGAGATTTTGAATTTTTTCTTCACGGGGGAGGGGGTGGGGGCGTTAGTAAAATTGAATGTCAAAAAATCGATTTTTTCCAAATCGTCATAATTTTTATCATAAAACATCCAATTAAGAAAGATGATAATATAAAAGATTAATTTTATTTATTAAAGCAATCAAATGTAATTAAAATTTTATTTAGTACTATAGCTAAGATCCGGTTCGCGTTGCTGCACGCGCCCCTCAATAAATAAAACATACATATTATATGGATTAACAAATTCCAAATCAGTAAATAGACACAACTTCACTGTTAAAGACCAACACGTATACAAAATTTGAAGTAAATCGGTCAAACTGTTTTTATTTTAGAGTGAAAAAGTTTAAATATGCGCACCACAGTCTCAATTTAACGGCCCATTAAATCAGAATCACTCACCGTACCCAAAAAAAAACTTAATATAAAAATTTTCATGTTGATCAGCTGAGCATAGTTTAGGAGTCTATAAATCAGAAACAGACAGACAAACATTCACTTTTATATATATAAGTAGATAGACATTCAATATTTGAAGAAAAATTTGTAGTGTTTCAAATATGATTTCAAGAATCTAAAGAAAAACATTTAAATTTAATGTGTCATAAATGAATCAACAAAAATTAATGTTGGCAACTTCTTTCATTTATTTTACACGTGTATAATATAGGAAATGACAAAATTGTATGCAGATAACGAAAACAAAAAAAAATGTCATCTTAAATTTATCACTATCTCAGTTAACAAACACAGATCCGACTAACTAATTCCTGCGTGCGTAATTGGAACTTATATGTTCTATTAGTTTTACAAAAGTTTGACGGTTAACTTCTGTAGAGTCAGAGATTAGAACTTATGTATAGTTCACTTATTTTTGTTTTTTTTTTTTTATTTCTATTTAGGATGTGATAAAAAAAAATCTTAAATGCTGGAATAAAAACAAAGACAGAGGAATAAAAAAATTTAAAAATAAAACTTTTATTTTATTCTAAGCAGTTTGTATTTTTATATATTATATACATATATGTATATATATATATATATTTTTTTTTATATAAATTAGGTGTTATACTAATGAACTACTCAACCTAATATTTTATAAATGAAGTAAATCCAAAAATTTAATAAATTACAAAAATAAAAACACAAACAAAACAAAAAAACAGAATTTCGATTGCATACAAATAGGCGCTGATATTTTATTTATAAGTTGTTTTCCGCTGTTCCTGTCTGTCTGTCTGTCTGTGATCCGAATACATATTTTTTAATTAGATGAAATCTATCTTATAAATTTAATTTCAAGTTTTTATACTATATGTAACTTATATTAGATATAAAGAAGCCTTTTAAAATTATTTTAAATAATATAACTTATAAATAATATACTTTAGAGAATATATCTTTTATGCCGAATTGTTTAGAGACAGAAGGGGGGACATATGAAAAAACAAAAAAACTTCTGTTTGAGCTAGTAAAAGGATTTTTAAAAAAAATTGAGATATTGGGGTTGAATGCATCAAAATGAGCTTGAATTCAAATCTCGCTTTTTCAAACAAAATCACATGAATTTAAGTGTAATTTTTGTTTGAAAAAGTAAGATTTGAGCTAAAACTCAGTTGTATGTATGGGGGGGGGGGGCTATTACGATTAAAAAAATATGTTTAAAAGTTCCTTTAGAGTTAGAGTTATACTTTATCATATAAGTATATTATATTCAAATCGGTTTCTTCTAAGTTAGTTTTTTGTGGACAATAAATTATAAGCGAAGGGGATGTTCGTGAATTATGAACAAATTTCTAAGACCATACCTGCCATTTTTTATTTAGAAATTTCGATTTAAGTTTTGTAAAGAGATTAGGTATGTAAAGATGATCATTTGTGCTGTTTCTATTGCGAAAATTTTTAAACGAGGAAGAAGGTATTTTGTACCATAAGAACAAACATTATCGCACCTATACAAAAACAAATTGTTTAGATTATTAAAAGCATTTTATTTCCTAGCCGGGGGGAGGGAGGAGGGGACGTGTATATAATAATTTTTTTTTTTTTTAATCCATTTCTTTTCCACATAAATTTGGACAGGAAATTACACAGTCTTTCCTGTTCAGGCGTGGCTGTAAATGTCTTAAGGGGGAATAACGCTTACGACGTCGATGTTTGCAGCGTATTTTATACGCTCTTACCAACTAGGTCACCGAGGCCCCTATAACAAATTTATATGCGCGCGCGCACAAATTTATCTGACAGTCAAAAGAAAGAATTGTCAACTATAACTGATTTGAATAATAATATTTTACATTAATTGTAATATAAATTTAGTATATAAATATATTTATGGGTGTTATTAATATGTACGTATTAAATAATTCTTTTTTTTTTTGTTTCTGTTTTGTAAATAATGTGTTATTGAAGAACGTTTCGGTAGATCGTTTTTCACATTTTTTTTATTTTTCTTTTTTTTTAATTTTTTTTTCTTTTAATCGGAGGCTAATATTAATTTCTTAGCTAATATATTATATATATAGTAAATATTTTTTTTTACATAGATATATATTTATATACATATAAATACATAATACATAAACAAGAAACATAATACATAAACAAGAATATAAACCGTTATAGAGATTAACAAAAAAAAAAATGTAGAAATAAAACAATATCTGTACATTTGATAATCAAGGAAAGAATTTCAAATTTCATTTAAATAATAAGAACTATTTAGAAATAACCAGAAACGATTCTTCCTAATAGGCAAGTGGGGCACAGCTCAACTTAACAAAACACAAAGCATTTTTTACATGTATTCAGCTTTTATGCATATTCAGTTGAGCATATTTTGTTTAGCCCCAGCTTGGCTATAAAATATCCATGTAATTTTAAAAAGATTTTTTGAAAATATGTTGGTGTTTCTAAGTAACAAGGTGAATAGATTTCGATTAGCCCAACTAAGAACAAAAATTATTTAGATGTTATTAGTATATCCCCGTTTTTAGCTTCATTTCGGATGAATTTCAATCTAGTGCATCTTCATCTCTATATGTTATATTTCGTAACATTTTAATTGTTGCTTAATTGGTTTTTTTTTGGTAAGTATTGGCAAAAGATGCCCGTTACTTATTATGTATTTAGTATATTCCATGTAATATGATTCTTATATAGCCATTTTTTAATAATATCGAAAGCAGTTTACCATAATATTATTGAAGATCTGTGGTAAAAAATGGGAACTAAATAAATTAGAAAGGGTTTTGTTATTATAATTAGGTGGTTAAAAAAAAAAATATATAAAATAAATAATTTATTAATTATAAAATAATTTAAAAATGTAAAAGTTATTGACCGTAACCCATTCTTTTGCCTTTTTTTTTAATGCACTTTATATAGATTAAAAACAAATTTGAAAGATTAGAGATCGCGTATATACAATAAGTTATATAAGTAGGTAAAATCCTTTTGGAAAATCTTTTAAGAGTCCTTTTTTTTTGTTATTCTGTTTTGTTTGTTGTGTTTGTTGTTGTAAATAGCACTTTTAAAAACAATAAAACAAAAATAATTATGTTATATTAGGTGTGTAGTACATAATAATATTCTATGACCAATTCTTTATCTTATATACACTTGAACACCATACCACTTAATAATAAATAAATTTTTAATTTTGTATCCCTTTTTTTTTTTTACCTTCTTATTGCTATTACCGCCGCCGGCCTGTATATTATTTATTTGTTGTATCACAAAAAATTATTATCATCATTATAATCATCATCTGAATTAAGATGGATTTATTTAAGTTATCATCACCAAAATCTTTTCTGGTATATTAGCCATATGGATGAATTTTTATAAACTACTTCCTATACTAGAAAATTTTTTTTAAACAATCACCTATCAATGAATTCCCTGTACACCAGTTATAATCACAACTCTAAAATAGTACTGTAAATACATACATATATTGTCATTGGTTTGTGCTTTTTAAGTCTCAATTTAGTCATTTTTGTTTTTATTAGACAGATTATTGATTATTATCCCTTTTTTATCTTATTTTATCTTTTATAAATACAATTTACATTATTATTAATGCTGTTACTATTAAGTACTTTACTACCATTACAATTCTGGTTATATTTACACTGGCGTATAGCAACATTATTACAACTATTTTACTACTACTAGTACTACTACTACTACTACTACTACTACTACTACTGCCATTACTATTATGTTTAATATTTAGACTTATTGTACTGCTACTGCTGCTCTTTTTTTTTCCTTTTGTTATTTTTTATCTGATATTGAAAATTGAATTCGTAATTAATTTTAATATAACAGAGTGGCGTAAAAATCAATGAATAATATTAATCGTCATAATACGTTGTTTTTTTTTAGTGCATTTCTCTGCCACATAAATGTGAACAGGAAATTACACGGCCGTTCCTTTTCAGGCATGACTGTAAATGTCGTAACGGGGAAATAACTCTTACGGACGTGTGTGGGATTCGAAACCACTCTCCCTCGATGTTCACAGCGTATTTTATACGCTCTTACCCACTAGACCACCGAGGCCCCATAATACGTTTTAAAAGTCTCAAGAGTCTCAATTTGAAAAGTCTCAATACGTTTTAAAAGAGAAGACAAAACGAAACTTAAATTTAGTAAAAACTCTCAAGATATCTTTGGTTTGATTTTTTTTCGTACATTTAATTAAGATCGATATCTATTAAATTTTATTAAAACAAAATATTACAATTGTTAAATTTTTCTTATGAGTTTATAGAAACAAAACAACAAATTAAACAGTGAAGTACTCTGCATAAACCACGCTGTATATATATATATAGTAAATATAAAAAGTAAAAATGTATTTGATTTTTTTTTTTTTGGACATGGTTTGGGATATAATTATATATAACGCTGTCTTTAGTAAATGGTTTTAGTAACGCTAATAGTGTTACCATAATTTTTCTTTTAGTTTTTCTTCCTTTTTTTTTGATTCATCAATTTTTATCAATTCCAATTTTCGGACAATTCGTTTGTATTTTTTTTGCTAACTTAAATTACTAATTTGTTGAAATCGTGGTCAAATCAATTGAAAACGTCTTCAAATAATATAATGGGATGTAAACGCCTAACTGCTAACGCAGTATGTTGGCTAAGGAGTAGAGGTAAAAGAAAATAGGACAAGGATGGGAAAACTTTGAATTAGAAATGTACAATTGAAAGGGAACAAAGAATCCGCCTATTATATTACTATTTTGATAACAGTATGACTATAGCCATCAATAGCTACAACGTGCTATGCAAGTATGTACCACCACCTTGCTGCATAAGGTAATAATGGAAGACAAATCCACTGTCACTGTAACGGCTATTATTATTGGTATTAAGTATTTATTATTAATTTATTTAAGGTTTACTAAAGAGTCAAAGCCATCAATGGATTACAATGTGAAGTAGAATACAATACCTAATGACCAAAAGTAGCTCCACTATAACCATCTATTAATTAATTGTAATACAAAATTTTGATAGACAAAAAAACTATCAAGTATGAATTTATTTTACTGATGTCGCCATATATGACTAGTTAAGGGGGATACTTATTGTCAAAAAAAAAACAAAAGAATGTATGTATAGTTAAGAAATTTCTTTTAAGGTTTTTATCTAGAAAATTAAAAACTAGAAGGTTCTCACCTCACTTAGGAAAAAACCAAAAATACGTCATATCAAATGTTTAGCGTATAGACGTCGCGTATTAGCTTGAAGCTTTTCACTATATTGTTTTTATTTTCAAGAAATTTACTATTATTTTCATGTTGTGTCTTGCCACCGGTTTAATTTCGTTTAACTCGACTTCAATTTTTTGTTGGTAGGTGAATTGATTTTTAAATTTTCTTGTTGAACTTGATATTTTTTTTTTTTTTTACAAGGTCCTTAACCAACCAAAACCCACCCCTCTTTTAAAACTAAACTTTAGGATGAAACCTTTAATACAAGTGTAAGTTTGTTTTTGTGGATAGGGATATGGGAAGAATGATTGGAGGGAAATTGGAATTAGAAAATTTGGGATTATGGTGGATAAGTAGGAAAATTTGGTGGAGGGGCATTTCGAATAAAGATGTTAATGTTCTTCTTAAACCTAAGTAAATCGTATACACATTTGAATTGCCAACTTTAGGGAAAACATGTGATGTGGTATATGGTTCCAAAAATGGGACGTGCGTGTGCGCGCATAACAAACAAATTTCCATAAACTGTATTTCGTCATTTTGATAACTCTATCTGGTAGGGATGAGCTTCTGTTGCACTCCTTGTTTTGTCATTGGAAAACTTTGAGTGGAGGCATGAACATTTAAAAACCTTATCATACCGAGAACAAACGATATACATCCAAATCTATATCTAAAAAAGATATACATATTTTGTATCTTTTCAGAATTTATAAAATCGATTCTGAAAACGGAAAGCTTCAAACAATTCAAACTTTAAATAAATTAATAAATTATTTTAATTAAAATAAAAAAAAAAACAAAAAAAATGTACATTCACGTAAAAAAAAAAATTTAAGAAATTTAAGAAATTTTTCTTTTTTGTGTTTTACACAATTTTTTTTGATTTTTATTTACTTCAAAATTTTTCTTGTACTCTGTCAAATGATGTTTTTTTTTGTTTTTTAAAAGGTAATTTTCACCCTTAATATCTTAATATATGTACATATACATATATGTATATATATATATTATATATTTATATTGGGATAAAATGGTATAAAAACACAAAATAATAATAGTGATTTACTTTTGTGACAAATATTATTTGAAACATAAGTGCCCTGCAATTTTTTTTTTTTGTTTTTATTTTATTTTTGTTTTTTATTTTTTTTTTTTGACTACTTATTGAATCTTAAATAACTTGAATTGTATCTGTAGCTATCAAATATGTATGAAAAGGGTATAATAGTTGTATATATACATAAAATGTATATATATATATATATATATATATATATATATATATATATATATATATATATATATGTAATAAACAATCATGCATTACAACAATTAGGGATTGAAAAACAAAAACAAAAATGTATATATATGAAAATAAAATAAAAATTATTTTGTATCTTGTAAAAACTCTTGTATTTTTAAGTTTCTCCGGTACCCATGGTTTTTTTTTCGAAAGTGATGGTACAAAACAGCATATCCAGATAATCATAAAATCTATTGGATTGGATATTGCATTAACAACAAAAAAAAAAAAAAGAAAAAAAAAAAGAAAATGAAAATGTAAGGGGTTGATAAAATATAGATGTATAAAATTATTATTGTTAAATTTGATACAAGTAAATAAATAAATAAAATAAAATAATATGAATAAAATAAAGCAGTAAATAAGCAGTAAGTTAAGTTTTAAGTGAAAAAAAAAAAACAAAAATGTGATCGAAGAATTGAAAAAAGAGTACATTAAAAAAAAAAAAAATCTAAATTGACTATGATGAAAATATGTTTTGATTTTTTGTTTTTTTTTTCTTTTTGTTTTTTACAATAGATTAGGGTGATTTTAGAGGTTTTGAACATTTGTTACTTAAATTTAACATATATGGATATATATATATATATGCATGTGTATGTATATAAAAATATTTATTGCATATTAAAATGAAAATTTATTATACGGGAAAGCTGGACACATCACAAAAAGTCCATTTTACCAAATGGACATTTTTCATCAAAAAGATCTTTGAAAAATTTAACATTTGAACAAAAAAAACTAAAAAAAAAATTAACCATTTAGTCATATATGCATAATATGTATTATATATGTATAATATAAATATATAAATATATGTATAAGATAAATTGATCAGTTTTTGTTTTTTTTGTTTTCTTCAGTTGTTCTACGCTTCGAAAAATATTCTACGCTTAAAAGTTAACCTAATTTTTATACCCGTATCAACATAATAATGTTCAAAAGGGTATAATAAATTTATCATTACGTTTTTGTGACACCTTAAAGGAATCCAACTATAGATATAGACTCAAAGGTATGAATCGGCTCAGAATCAAATTTTGAGTCAATTAAGTCAAGAGTCAATTTTGAGTCAATTGAGTATACGGTCCGTTCGTCCGTACGGACGATAATTCAAAAAAATAAAGAAGCTAGCGGGGCTGACATTTTGTTTGTATGTTATTTTTGCAAAATTGTTGGTTTCATTATTTAAATCCAGTATTTTCAGCCGCCGCCAGATTTAAGTAACTGCCATACAACTTCTTTCTTTATATGTGGGAATTAATTCAGTGTCTGTTGAAGCTACGTTGGATATCACAGAATTAACAATACAGTGTATAAAAATAAAATTTTTTAGTTTTTTTATAACTTTAATTCATAACTTAATTTTAACAAAATATTTCATAATTTAATTTAAATAAGAAAGGAATAAAAAGAATACAAAATAAAAGAAAAATTTAAAAAAAAATTAAATAAAAATATTTTTAATTTTGAGAAGCAACGTAGTTGACATCGTTTAAGTCTCCTAAATCCACCAAATTGTCTCCACCAAACTATATATATTTTTAGTATATATATATAGGCAATATTTAAAATAATGGTATGACAGCAATGAAAAAGTTTTTGAACAAGAATAATATTTTAATTTTTTGGAAGGTTCAATTGAAATTTTAGGAAGCGTATCGAAATGTCACGAATTAAAATCTCATGTCTCAAAAATCTCGTGCTTTTAGAGAATTCTTTTTTTTTTGGGAAAATTTAACTGTTGTATAAAACACGGATGCTTGTTACGGTTTACGAATTTTTCGAGATATATTATATTTCTATAATTTTTTTTTTTTTTAATCGTGGGTTGGTGGAAATCTTCAAAACATGCAATATACCTCGTAGCACAATGCATGCGCCGAATTGTTATACCGACTAAACCACATCCATCCTCAATTAAAACTATGTAGTCAAACTGACTAACCATTCATTTTTCTTTATTTTGTTTTTCCTTAGTATAGGTTATTTACTTTTCTGACGAAAATCTGTGCTTTGCGCGCTATGTCTAAAGGTCTCTTTCTTCTAAAGACTCTGTAATAATTTGATTTTCTATAAGTAGAGCAGCTTCAACATTTATACGCCGTTCTAGACGAGCTCTATTTTTTATAGCATTTCTATTTATTTCAACAATAACTTTTCGAGATACCTAAATCTCTATATGAGTGTTACTATTGCGTACATACCATCATGGAGCACCTACATTGTTACGTTTACGTAGGACTTTATTTTGAAAAGTTTGTATTTTTGTAATATGCGTTTATTTGGCACAACCCCAAAGTTGAATGTGCCATAATAACCATATATAGGTTTAATTATACTTGATTGTAAATTAACATTTTATTATAAATATTGGTAATTTATAGACTTACCTATCAGCTCCTAGGTCAGCCGGTAATTTTCTCTATATTTTGTGCTTTTAGCGGAGTGTTATTTTATTTAACTTTGGCGATGATTTTGTTCTTTTTTTTTTTGCATAATGTACAACTATTATAAAAATTCAATTAAATATATTGGGTATTTTTTTTTTTTCATTTGTAATTTTTTTGGTCGATTTTATTTTGTGGCGATTTTTCCGCACAGTTTCAAAAATCATTTAATTTTTGTCTGAAGTTTATAAAGCGTAAAAAGTTTCTTATAATTTTGATATTTTGAAATTTGATTAAATTTAGCTTTTTTGTTTTTTTTTTTATAATTTGATAGGCTCCTTTACATTAAAGGTTAGATGGGCTACGGCTAAATTTGATAGGCTACAGTTCCTTAATGGCTACACATTAAAGGTTAGAGGGGTTGGACTACATAAAAATTTTATTCCATAAAATAAAATTTATCTATTGTGTATGTAAACAAATGGACGGGAAGGTGGACGGACAAATGGACGGACAGTTTTTTTAATTTTTTTTTTTTGCGCAACGACAAATTTTAAATTTTAATTAAAGAGATACTTTTGAGAGCTACTCTCAAATTTAATAAAGTATTGTTTCTTTTTTAAATTCTATACTTTAATTAACTTCATACTGATTAATTCATTCATTGGTTTCAATTGATTGATTGATTGATTAAAGAGTTTATTGCTAAGAACGATATATTATAATAATAAACTTTGCAGGTTTAAATAAAAACATTTTTAATTTAAGCTGGCTAATACCCGGTGCTCGTTGAAAATATGGGTTATAATAATTCCAAGTCTGTTAATAGAGTCAACGTCACTGTCAAAGAACAACATTTATACAAAATTGAAAGTCAATTGGCCAAATCGTTTTTATGTTAGAGCGAAAAAGTTTAACACTGCACCACAGCCTCAACTTGGTGGCGCGTTAGAGAACCTTTATGTACAAATTTCTATGATGATCGGCTGAGCAGTTTAGAAGTCTATAAATCAGAAACAGACAGACAAACATTCGCTTTTATATTCATATAGATTAGTTATAGGCTTTTTTTTTTTGCACAAATCGTATGGAGAAAAGTCTTCTAAGAAAAATGTGCAGTTGCTTTGATTTGACACAAACTGTTAAGAAATTTCTGATCAAGATAAATAATTTGTTTTTTTTGCACCAAGCAAGCGATCGATCTCTGGCCATAGATACTTTTTTGAACAATATTGAAAAGTGAGTCTCGTTATTTCAAACATCCTTTTATTGTTTTTTTTTTTGGAAAAATCTTTAGAAGAATAGAAAAAAATTAAATTTCAATTTTTATTTAATGGATCCATGGAATACTAAAACAATTTTTTTTTTTTTTTGACTCTTTTTAGCTATTTATGGTTGGAGTAATAAAAAAAAAAAAATTAAAAATTATAAATCATGTCATAAATTTTTGTAAAAATGAATTTAAAAAAAAAAAAATTCAAATCAATAAAATCGAAGTTTTTTTTTCTTTTTTTTTTTTTTTTTTTTGAAAATTAAATTTTTATTCTAAGATATGTGTTGTGTGTGGTGACGTCAAGAAAAGAGTAGATACTTGTAAAATATTGAAATGGTTAAGATTTCAAAATTTTGTATTGTATCTGATAGTGTATTTTTTTTTTAAGTGCGTGTCTTTACCCTTTCATTTTTTTATTAATTTTTTTTGTTTTTGTTTTGAGATCCCCAGCTTTCCATATATTTTTTTTTTTGTAATACTTTCCTTTAAACTGTAGAAAGGGTAAAAAAAAAAAAAGAAAACTAATGCTGGTTGCTGCTGGTATCTTGTCTTTTTTTTTTTTTTATACAATTGAAATTGTTGTTTTATTAGACGTAACAAGAATTTTTTGAAAGGTAATAAATTTTGTGCAACAAATAACGCCTACCTATCAATAATTTATAGACAAATAAATGAAAAATTGCAAATACATATCTATATATATATATGCATATATATTTTTCTTGTGAAAAATTACAAAAAAAATTGATTTAAAAAATAGAGAAAAAAAAAACAACAATGTTTTATTTTATATCTATAGAACAAATGTTGTATATTTTGAAAAGGAGAAGAACAGCATTGGATTGTTTTTCTATAAACTTTGGGAAAAAAAAATCATTATAATGATGATGTCATTATAATTCTTTATGACTATCTTATTAAATTATATTTTTTGTATATGTAATATAGTTTTTCTTTTAAAGTAATTTAAGACAAATGTTAATAATTTTATTGAATATACATATATGTATATAAATATATATATACATATATGAGATATAGTATATTATATCTACAGTTGCGCTTTTTTCGCAAATTTGCACAATTTATAAATGCCAGTAACAGAACGCCAGAGGAAATACTTTTATACTTAAATAGCTTTTCAAAAAAGAAATAAAGTCTTCAGGTCTTAATTCCTCTAGATCGTGGGCTTTAAGTCCATTTCGAAAAAGAATTAAAGCGCACTGAGTAACATAAAGATTACTATCATGAGTCTGTATTTCATTTGACTGGATTTTATTTGATGACATATCAGAAGTCTTATTGGGACTTTTGACTCACTTCAATGAGCCAGAAGTCCCATTGGACCTTTGTCTCATTGTTAAGGCCTCAGTCATTTTGGGAGGGATTTTAGCATTGAATTCAAAATCAGAGTTATATGCTTTTTTAGAATATGTATATAGTTAATACTTCTAATTCAAAACTCGCATATACATATATCTAAATATTCTGCAAAAGGCCTATAATCTTGATTTTGAATTTAATTCTAAAATCCCTTCCAAAATCGCTGACAATTGAGTATTACTTATACACATATTTTGGAAAAAGCATATAACCCTGATTTTGTAACCAACTCTAAAATCGCTTCCAATTCAGAATTTCGCACATATCCATATTAGTAAATATTCTGAAAAAGGGGATACCCCAATTTTTATTCAAAAGTTTAAAATCCGTGCTAATGCGTTTGCTCTACATATTCTATATATTACTCTCTTCTTTTAATAACAAAAAATAGTGTGGGTCGATTGAAAATAAAGGAGAATTATTTTGATTCCTTTTAATTATGGGCTTTAATTCTAATACAAAAAGGAATTAACGCCCGCGGGTTTATTTCCTCGGGCGTTCTGTCACTACACCAATTTACAGATAGCCAATTTATACGTTTGTTTTTTTTATAAAAATAAATGCATTTTTTTTGTTACGTCCGTGGAACAATGAAATTTAAACTATATATATAGATAGGCCTCATAAAAAAAAATTTATTTTGTGGAACAATTTTTTTTTTATGTAGCTCCAAGAATTACAAAGCTACACACCTCCTTTTAATGTTAGAAAATAGAAAATGCCACATGTATTTATTTTCAAATGAAACATCAGGTTTTTTTTCAGATCTAAAAATGCTAAAAAAGTCAAAAACATTTTTTTCTTAACTTTATAAATTAATATTAGATATATACAACTATATATCATATAAAAATTATGTATCGTAATCGTATTTCTATACAAATTTTTGTTTTGAATTTCACAGTATCTGTGGAACACGCTTTTATAATTAGAATCTTTAAATTTTGAAAGAAGGAAAATCTTTAAGAATAAGCATATATTAAATTTGTTCAGAAAAAAAAATAAACGCTATGCAAACCGCATCAATAATGACTAGACTGTACATCTATTGGTTAATTTTCAAACGTAGCAAAATCTATTTAACATAAAAAGAGGGTATTGTTAAGTACTGTCTTATTAGGATTTATGCCACAATAATAATATCATATCCTGATAGAAAAAGCTTTAAAAATTTCTTAATTCCATTTTTCCATTTTTGCGGGCAGGGAGAGATTTCAACCTAAAAGTATTTTCTAGTTATATACAGGGTGTCTGAAACTCAAAGGTCACGAATAACGGAAATGATAGAGAAACTCATAAAAGGCAAAAATTTGTTCTGGAGGAGAGGGGGTCTATTTCTAACGGTTTCCGAGATAAGGGCATTAAAAGTAATTTCGTTAATTTTTTTTAAGGAGTAACAACATATTTGCCCCTTTGAGTTTCGAACACCCTGTATATATTTTTGCCTTTTTTTATAGATGAAACAGTCTACCGTAACAGGTAGATCTTTTCTACCAGTTTAACTTTGGAACTACAGATGGAACGGTCTATCTTTTCTAGATGGAACAGTCACCGGAACAGGAGTAGACAAAGAAATTGTTTCACGCATTTGTATTTTATAGCGTGAATTCCTCTTGAAAAAATATATACAATAAAAATTCACATGCAATACCAGATGCATGCACAAATGCATGTCTATCGATCAGAAAATGAACCGTAATAAAATTAACCAATTGCTTGACTTCAGTTCCAGAAAGTAATTGGATAAAATGAATGTATGTGGATAAAATTTTTTAACTAGAATGCGGGTCGCATGATTTAGTTTTTCCTGCAAGTTTTTTTTTGTTTTTACTTGTCATCCATTGTTTTTTTTTTGGACAATAGAAGAAATTTCTTTAAATGTTAAACTGGAGTATTTGTAATGGTGTGTGGACAAATGGGATATCTTCAACGCTTAGATTTAAAAAATTATGTTGATGAACTAAGCCGACTCCATTATTTGTAAATTTTAAAATTTAGAAAATTATTTAAATAATTTTCATTCAGAAATTTACAAATAAAATGTTGAATATAGTTTTTAAAAAATATAATTGTATCTCTGAAATCATTATCACCACAGAACACACACAAAAACTAGTCTGATGATGATAATTGATAAATATTCGATGATGGGGAATTTAATCTCCCGCATTATACAAAAAGGTTACCGGTACCTATATATATTTAAAAAAAAAAATACATTTCATATATGAATAAAATTTTTTAAAATTTAGCAAAAAAAAATAATGTGTTGAAATTAAATTTGTGTTGAAAAATCCTATAATTAATGTAAAAATTAAATTGAGGATTTCATTCTGTGTTGAGGATTTTTCCTATGTTGTTGTTTTTTTTTTTTTTTTTTTTTTAAATATCCGAATTTATATGAATTATATTTATTATATATGTACATATGTAAGTAAATATATAGATATATGTGTAGTCAATTAAAATTTTAAATTAGAAATTTTATTTTAATTTTCTTTTTTTAACATATAACCATACCAACACATTATACAATAACACTTTTTTTTATATACAAAGTATTAATGAATTTTGTGACGCTGCATTTAGGTGTTGAAATAATTAATTTCAATGTTAATTAAATTGCAAAAAGTAGTTTTATTCAATTTTTAGTTGAAATCTACAGAAATGAAACAAAAAAAAAACATTAACCCTTTAAAACAGTAGCAACAGTATTAATTGTAGGAGTGTATCAGAATTTATTATAATTTAATGTCTACATTAAAATAAAATAAAATAAAGTTGTCATAAGGATTATTAAAATAATTGAAAGATACTGGGGTACAATAAAATTATATATTAGTTAGTTTAACCTAAAAAAATAAAAGTAACTGCAAAAATCTGTTAGTTTTTTTTTTTTTTTTGTTCTGTCTTTTTAATTTATTCTATAATATTGTATTGATGGGATTGATGTACATATTTTAATACTCTTTTTTTCCTATAATTAAGCCCATATAATCGTTATAGGAGATAATTATCATAGTCACCCAAGTCATACATCCTCCAATGGCATAGTTATCTCCTTCTTCTTCTTGTGGTGCCTTATTCGCTATACGAACGTTTGCCAATATGATCGCTATTTTCACTTTGTCTACTGCCACTCTGAACAAGGATTTAGTGTTGGTATTTAATTATTGTCGTAAATTTTTGAGCCAGGAAATTCTACGTCTATCAGAGGCACGCCTGCCTTCAATTTTACCTTCCAGTATTATTTTTAAAAGTTCATATTTCTCTGGATACCGTAATATGTGCCCAAATTTTCTGGTTTTTATTTTTTTGTATTATTTCTGCCTTTTTTGGAATTCGTAAAAGGACTGTCGTTTGTTACATGACCTACCCAACTTATTTTTAGAATGTCTGTAGCACCACATTTCAAATACTTGTAGTTTTTTAAGGGATGCTGTAAATAGAGTCCATATGCTTCAACCCCGTATTATAACAAAGTAGGAAAAATATAGCATTATAATATACGTTTTCTCAGACCCAAAGATAAACCACGAGTTCTTAATATATTTATTTTAATGAATGTTGGCTCTTGCTTTTTCTATTCGCTTATTCTAGTCAAAATCACTTCCTTTGAATGGTCCGATTGTGCATTTAGTTGGCATCCTAAGTATGAATAATTTCCTATTTTTTCTAATTGCACAATAGCAATAGCAAGGATACTGTTGCTACTAGATTTTTTCTTATAACCATATACATACTTTGTTTTTATTAAGTCCTAGTTAATTCCTATATTAGGAAATTCCCGTTAACTTTTTTTTTTTGGAAAGGCATAAGAAACTTCTTTTATAACCTGGAAATTTCATCTCTTCATCACATACAGAAAACTTTGTTATTTCGTCAATTTAAATCTTTTGTCATATAAATAAAATCAACAATTTGTATTATAATCACAATATAATGTCTCAAAGGGTTAATTACCCATCAAAGAAGTAAAACAAAAAAAAAAAAAGGTTAACATAATTCTCATCAAATTTTGTATAGTATATTCTTAAAAATTTAATTTTTGTATATTTTTTTTTTTTGCGCAAAACATTAAAGGATACAAAAAAAAAAAAATTCGCAGTCAAATTTGATGAATTAAATGAAGTGATTTTATATTATATGTAAAACGTATATATAATATGTATTTCTATCCAACCATTTAAAAATATCATCATGCAACACTTGAAATGTTCAAAATTATAGACACTATATATAATAAAATATAATGAAATAAATGGTTAAAATATTTAATATACAGTGAAATCATTTTATATAAAACATCATTTTGTATTAAAAATTTATTAAAATTTGATTTGATCTTTCTTTAGGTCAAAAAATAAATTCTGTTTTTTTTTTCTTTGAATATTTTGGGTGATTTTTTTAGAGATATTTGAAAAAAGAAAAATTTAGAAACAAACTATCAGATACATACTTAAGTATTGTTTAAAGAGTTGACAGTAAACAAGCAATCTATATTATTGATACAACAACAACCTGTAAGAAATTAAAATAATAGATTAAGTTATTACAGAAACGGCACAGCTCTTAACTCTTATAGATCTACTATGGAATTGCAAATCTCCGTTAAGGTGATATCTGCCTTTATCGTTAAATCTAATGGCCTATAATTTTAAGCCTTTTAATGGCATTTTCACAATGTAGGAGTTTTGAAGCTTCTACATTTATGTGCTCTTTTAAGCGGGTCTTATGCTTTAGTGCATTTTTTTTTTTATTTCTTCGCTTGCAGTAGGTATATTTCTAAATCCCTGTATGTAAATCAAAATTTCGTTCGTACCAACGAGCACTAACCATACATTATGTAAAATTATATTTTTGGAAAATTGTATGTTTGCCATACAATACAATGTATGCCATACAATCAAATAGACCTAAATTTGGTTATATGACAAAATTTTATATTCTATTGGCAATCTATAAAATTTCGACCTACAAACTAATACATTTGTCTATATATTTCGATTCGATTTTTTTTCTTCTTGACGTGCTCTTTTCATCTCTTAGGCTTGACATCTAATGTCATTCCTATATAGAACTAGATATTTTGCCTTATTTTCTTGGGGGCGATATCTACACCCATTTAATTTTATGATTGTGGTGGATTTTGTATGATTTTATTTGTAAAATTTACTTGCATAAATTTAAGTATTCGCATTAAACTTAATTTTTCCCATTTTTTTTTTTGGTCACTGATGTACCGATTAATATACGAGTATTAGATACCTCTAATTTAATTGATATTTTTCCTGTTTGTCTCTCTTTAATATTCACTGATTTGAATTTGTCAAAAATCATAAAATGACGCAAAATTATGAGTGCGGGGGGGGGCGAGGGGGTATTGTTTGAAATTTGATAATTTCACCATGCGAAAATATTAAAGTGAGAATAAAATTTTCTTTTTCACATTTAATTTTATTTTATTTTTCCTTGCACAATTTGCAAATCATGGAAAATCTCAAAAAAACCCACCCAATATCTGATCATAAGAATACGTACATATATATAGTTTAAATTAATTTTTGTTTTTTTTTTATGTGTATATATTGCGCAATATTAAATTTAAGATTATATACACTTAATATCAAAACATACACCAAAAACAAAAAACAAAAGAAAAAAACAAAAACAAAAAATAAAACTTCACCATATGTGCGATAATTTTATAGTTAAAATTATTATCTTTTTAATCTTTTTAAGTGGATGGAAATTGAAACCCTCAAAATAAAAAATAAAAAACAAAACCAAATAAATAAAACGCGGAAAAAATCTGTTGAATATCATCATTTTATTTAATTTTGGTTTATTATTATTACCTTCTCTTTTTTGTTGTTTTTGTTTTTTTTGTTTTTTTTTATTTTTCCTTTTTTTATATATTTTATATTGGGTATAAATTAAATTCATTTTCATTTTTGGAAAATTTTCCCAAAAGTTATTTAAAAATGTAAATTTTCATTTTATTATATTTATACTAAGGATAATAAGGATAAAATTTCGTAAGTGCTTAATGCTAATATATAAATATATAAGTATATATATATAAATATATAAGTATATATATATAAATATATAAGTATATATATATAAATATATAAGTATATATATATAAATATATAAGTATATATATATAAATATATAAGTATATATATATAAATATATATGTATATGTATTTTATATGCAGTGATGTATTAGAGAGCCGCCGCCGGTATTTATTTTGGATGTATGTAATTGAAATCAGTCTAAGTCCATAATGTAAAGTCTAAGTCCCTAATGTAAAAATCAGTCTAAGTCCCTAATGTCCCTAAAATCAGTAAATACACTGAAATCAGTCTAAGTAATTTGAATGATGCTGAATTTATTAGCATTTTTTTTTTTTTAGGTACTAAACGCTCAAAAGTTTATAATTCCACTTTTTTCGTTTCTTAAATTAGAGATCACGCTTTATCTGTTCAGAAACAAATATGTACATAAATCGAGTATGAACTGTAAATTTGATAGCTGGTACAAGGATTTAATATTTTTAAGCCAAAATAATGTTTTTCTTTATCTTCTTTTTTTTTTTTTTTTAATTATTATATAGTAATAAGTTATAAAAAAATGTCTAGCGATTTCAATATGAATTCAAAAAACGGGGAAAATTTTAGTTTTTTATACAAAAAAAAAAATAAAATAAATAATAAAAGAAATCGATAATACATGAAAATTTTTCTAAGTTAAAAATGAGGAAATTCAATGTTAAAATTCCGAATAAAACACGACTGTTTTTTTTTTTGTATACCGATGCCGTCAAGTAAGTCAGTCGTGTAACTAAAATTTTTACTAAAATTAGTTTCGCAGTGCCGTCAACAAAAAATTTACAACTACATCACTGTAAAATATATAGATATGTTATATGAGGAGTTAGTGGTAGACAGATAGATCCTTTTTGTTTTTGTTTTTTTTGTTTTTAATTTATTTAAACAAAAAAAAAAAAAATGAGACGTATCAATTTATGTAAATTATATTTTGTATATAGCATCGCGTATCGAGATAAAAATTACTTTTCATCTTCTTCTTTTTACCATAAAAGAAAATATTTAACGGATATAACCGTAAAAAACCAAAAAAAATTAAAAAGAAAATATGGAAAAAGTTTTCACCTTAACAAAAAAGAAAAAAAAAAACAAAATATATAAAAAAACACCATTTAAATAAAACAAATAAAAAGAAAAGTCATTGTACGGTTCTATTTGAGGATAACAGTTTTCATTCTTATATTATAATTTGATATAACAGTACATACAATTTTTTTTTTCTCCTTATTATTTCCCTAGAGAACATAGGGCTTCCATATAGTCTCTCCAATTATCTCTGTTTAGCGCTAATCTTGTTATTTCCAATCATTTTTTTCCAGATAGGCCACTTTCTCTTTGCACAGTTCTTCTTCACGTTGCTTTTGGCCTTTCCACATTTCTTCTAACTTGGGGGGTTCCATTCTAGTGCTTGGCGGCGTGCAACTAATGTTGTCGGGCACCTTAGAATGTAACCAATCCACTGTCACTTCTTCTTCCTTATTTGGAATCATATTGGCTCTTGCCTCGTTATTACCTAAAGTTCTTCGTTCATAATTCACCTTGGCCACAATATGCGACATATTATTCTCATTTGTTTACAAAAACTTGTAGTTTCTGTATATTATTTCTAGATACAAGCCACATCTCGCTTCCATATAGCTTCGAAGATTCTAATTTTCATTGCGCGTGCTATATGTGTTGACTTCCATATTGACCACAGTCTTCCGAATGTACTTCTGGCTTTTGCTATTCTGTGTTCTATATTTGCATCACCATCTGTCGTTAATATACTTCCCAAGTATTCATAACAGTATATATATGTAACTGTTATTTCTTTAATTATTATTTCTATAGGGTACTCCGAACTGATTGATATAAAATGTACTTAACTTTTGTAACTTTGATTTTCCTATTTTTAAATTGTTGGGTGGTTTATTGATGCAAAACCCCATTTGCGAATGCAAGAGATCAAAGAATCGATTTTGATACTAATGCATCGCACAGTCTTCAAATTCAATTCATAAAACAAAACATATAACAAAGAATATTTGTTCGTGAACGATTTTCGACTGAACCCCGGACGATTAACTATTTGCAGGGGAATATATTCATACCCAATGAATAATGTTTTAACATTAAAATGCTCATAAATTTTCTTTGCTTTGTAACAATTTAAATGTCGGCAAGGACAAAAATAACTATTTTCAACATATTTTTGGCAGGTTTTTGCAGGATTTGCTATAATAAAAGTATTGTCTGAACCTATAATAAAAGTATTGTTTGCTTAAAAAGAGATCTTAGGTTTTGATATTTGTTGTCGTTTTGTAGTTCGTTGTGTTTTATAGACATTTAGTACAAATTCTATTCTTATATTATATATGAGGTTTACCATCAGAATCACGCTAACATAATCTACAATTTTTATGATAAATTCAGAAAAAGCTGTATTTCTCTTTTAGATCGTTTGTTGTTTTTTTTTTTGCTTTGTTCCTCTTACTCCTCGTGGAAGCATGGAGCATCAATTTGGCTCCTCTATATTGCTTTCGGTTATTTGCGATAACTGTTATTTCTTCCCAAGTGTGTTGGGTTTTTCGCGCTAATTCGGCCGTTATTGATCGTCACCTAGTGTTATTGGACTTTTTTTTCCCCATTCTAGAGCCATTCTGGTTATTACACAAGAATAATTACCCCCTTTTGAATGAATTGTATTAAGAATATAAAGTGGTACGATAAGGTCAAAGAGATGTGTTACATTTTATTTCTATGTTAAATTTTGAAACTGTTCTGCTAAAAATTTGAAAGATTTTAATATTTTTGTAGGTAAATAAATTAGGGGTGGAGAGAACATATTAACGCTTCTATATTAAAATATGTTGTTATGTTATTTAAGATTTAAAATTTTTGGATGAACCAATATAATGAAATAGATAGAAAATACCAAAAAAAAAATACTTTAAATATTGAAATTTTGGTAAATTTAGAATTTTAAATTTTTTTTTGTTTTATTTTCTATAAGGATTTCAGGGGATTCTTTTTGGGGTAAAATTTTTATTATACAATTGGATTCAACATTTACAAATATTTAACAGACATACCAACTAATTTACTATACTTTATATAATATTATACATACATATATAAATGCAATATAAGTATTTTTGGTATATATATAAATAAAAGAAAAACCACTAAACCACCACCCAATTTGAGGGTGTATCATATTATATTTTCGTATTATTATTCTCTATACATACATATATACTTTTTCATCATTTTAACTCCAATATTGTTTCAATGTTATTTTTCTGTCTCTATTATTTTTAAAAAATAAATGTATATACACATATATATAGATATATATATACAAATCACGTATCATACAACAAGTATTATATCTAAAACAAAAACAAAAAAGCGCTTAAAAACATTAAAATAAGAATTGTTGGTTCAACATCAACAACAATATGGTGGTTTTTATCTTGCGTTTTCCTTTCTTTTGTGTTTTATGTTGGGGAAAAACAAAAAAACAAAAGGAGGAAAAATCCAGGATAAACCAAAAACATAAAACCCTTCAATAAAATGAAATTTTTGAAGGAGAGTCATCGTTGTTTCAAAATAGAAGGATATATTAAAGAAATGCGCGCAAAATGATAATTTTTTTATATGGTGGAATTGTTAGTGGATGGAGAGGGGGTGTGGGTGGATAGTTGGTTGTTTGATTTTAAATATATTGTTTGGTTGTTTGTTTAATGGTTGAATGTTAGTAAAATGAAAAAAAAAATAAAATGAAATAAAAAAATAAAACTAACTAAAAACCAAAAAGTAAACTAAAACCCAAAATTTAAAACCAAATCATGATAATAAAAACTTTGGTAGATAAATGTATACCCATTATATAAACATTAAATTTAACGTTTGTGTTTTTTTTTGTTTTGTTTTATCTTTTATTTTGGATTTGTTTTTTTTTTTTTTTTTTTTTGGTTTTTATATAATATGTAAATACATTGTATATACATTATTTTATATGTACATACATATGTATGTTATATAATTTTTAGTGGAATTGACAGTCAAATAACCATTAACATATTTTTTATTTTGTTTTTTTTTTTTTGTTATTTATTTTATACGCTTTTGGGGGTATAAAAAAAAAACAAAAAAGGAAAAGATTTTGCATATATATAAAAGATAATTTTCAAATGCAAAGGATAATATTGTGGAAAATCATAAGATATTAATTCAGATTTTTTATATTAGTATATAAAATCTATTTTATTATGTATATATGCATATTGTATGTACATATATATGTATATAAAAAGAAAAGAAAACAAACAGTAAATCCAGTCAAATTTGGTATTTATTAAGTGATGGTGGTATTGGTGGTATACTTTTCATACCTTATTAAAGTTCTATTAAACTTTGAACTATTAAATAAAATTAAAAGAAGAAAACAAAAACAAAAATATCTTAAAATTTGTTTTAAGTAATTTTTTTTTTTTTTTCTTAATAAGTTTTTTTCTTTTTTTTTTAATTTTCAACCATTAAAAGTTTAAAAAAAAATATGTATATATTTTAATATTTTCAAATTAAATTTTTTATACCACCATAATATTTTATATTATATGTATGTATGTATGTATCAATATGTATGTATGCCTACATGTGTGTAAAGAAGGTATATAAACCCTTAAATAAAATATAAAACATTAAGATTATTTTAGACGGTGAGAGTTGGTGAGGGGGGGCGCGGCAGGGTTATTAATTCAGTTTTTTGAAATTAAAAGTTTTACTCCCTATAAAATGCCTTAAAATGATTAAAACCAAAATAATCTTAAATTACAAAGTCCTGAAGATACTTATTTATTTATTTAGTACAGTTTAAGATTTTTTTTTTCAAATATAAAAATAAAAATTCACGCAAAATGTTTCCAATTTTTTCAAAATTTTTTTGTCTAAGATTAATTCATCTGTTTTCGGTTTTTCGAAATGTTAAGGATCATATGATTCTAAAAAAAAAAAAAAATATATCCTTAATAATCGTTTTGATACGTACTTCTTGATGCGATAGTTTCGGACACAACCTAAAATATTTAAAGATGAATTGTAGAGTCTTTTGCTGGTATATGCATTTATTCTGGTAAAAAAAAAAAACTTCTTCTTCAAATAAAGAACCATTTGTAATTTAATCCTAAATATATTTTAAATATTGTTACTGCACTTTTCCATATTTAAAATTTTAAAAATAAAACTTCATCTAAGTTGAAATTGCTTAAGTCACATTTGTCATTTTCAAATATATAGGTATATATTATGCTTTGCTTCTTATCCTATTAACCATTTTAGATAAACGTATGTAGGTAAGTAATAGGAGGTAGGTAAGGTGATGATGTTCACGATGCTGTGTGAAGGCCTCAATTAGCACTAGGTTGCGCTATTTTAATCCTACTGGTTTGTGGTTGTTTTCGATTTTATGTCGAACTCGAGGAGTTACGAAATCAATTCTTTGATTCTGTGCTTAGACAGTTTGCTAAGGTTGTGGTAGAATAGTTTGCCGACTGAAAGGAGTCTGGCTTTCGCTAGGGCCAGATATTTGCAAAAAAAAATGCTCAAGATTCCTGCAGGAGATGTTGTGAGGGATTCCCAAAAATAAAAATAAAATCATTTCTTTGCTAATAACTATATTATTTACCATACCATACATACCATACATACATACATATTTAAATCTTTGTGCGTTTCTTGTTTAAATGTTTTTTTTTCTTCATTTTTTAAAGAAAAATTTAAAAAAAAGAACAAGTCTAAATACTTTGTATAATTTAAAATTGAAACAAAGAGAGGGGGGAGTTAAAATTTGATTTTGCATTCAAATCAGGATTTAAATCAAGCAGGACATAAAAAAGTCTCATATACATACACATATACATACATACATACATACATCAAATTAATTTTTCTTTATAAGTAAATTTTTATATATTGGTAATAGTTTTTTTTAAGTGTGTAACTAATTTTACGGTAATAATTCCACTCAATATAATATAATTTGGTTCTATGAAATATCTCCACCAGCAAAAATGAAACAATTTCTGTACAGAAGCCGAAAATATTTCCCATTAAAAAATATATGTACACAAAATGGGTAGGTACATTGACCTGGTGTCTTACCACGTAGTGCTACTTTCGCTAAACGAAAATCGCATTCAAAAATTTGAAACTTTAAAAATCGTAGAGTTGCGAATGGGAAATTAAAATTTTGATACTGGTGTCTAACTGTGTAAACATTAGATAGATAGTATAAAAAAAATTATTTTGTACTCGCAACGCGGAGATTTTCAATTTTCAAAGTTCCAAATTTTCGAATGCGATTTTCGTTTAACGAAAGTAGCAGTACACGGTAAGGTACCTGGACATAACTTCGGCAAAATAAAATAACTGTTTTTAATTTAATATTTCATTAAATAAATCCATACCTGTACTCCTGAAAAAAATTCTGCAAAATTTATGCGAAGATTATTTGATTCCATTTAATTTAAAGATATTTTATGGTGGGGTCTTTTTGTCGTCGATACCGTTATTTCTTTGTTTTGTGTAAATATTGAAATGAATATAAAGTACACTAAAGAATATATTATATACTCTAATCAATATTTTGAAAAAGATACAGATACATTTTATAGATATTTTCTTTTCAATTTCAATTTTTTTATTTTTATTATTTTGATTGTATATTTTTCTGTACTTTAATTTTGTATCTTGCTTTTTTTTTTGTATCTTCTTTAAAGTCCATTGTCGTCTTATAAATCACATCATCTGGAACAAAAATAAACTTTTATTTGTGAAAATAGATAGAGGAAAAATGAGGAGGAGAAGGGGGTCAGCAAGAAAATTGGTATAAAGAAGAAAAGAACATGAAAAAAAAAAAACCAAATGGAAAATTATCTGAAATTGAGAAAATTATTTTTAAAATTTGGTTATCCAGATTGAAATTGATACAATTTTTTTTTTTGTTGTCGTTTTTCCTTTTTGGTGTTTTTTTTTTTTTTTTTGGTTTGATTTTAGTTTAATTTGGTTTGATTTCTATTGTCCTTTCATATTAAGTCGTTAAAAAAAAAAAATTTTATTGAAATGGAGTTAAAGAAAGAAAAAAACAAAAAAAAAAAAAAAATAACAAAGGAATATTTAAAATTAAGTATTTTTAGGGGCAAATAATTTCCAACCAAAATATATTTCAAATTCGTCGTTACAAAATAAAAAAAATTTTTTTTTTTTTGAACATTTTGGTAAAAAATTTCCTTTCATTCTGCTCGTCCTTTTCCTTTCCAAAAGTTCTATACCGTTTAAGGATACAGCAATAATATTTTAACTGTCGATAAATAGAATAACTAAATGTTATTCTAAAATGTTATATAGAATAACTATTTTTTATGTAATCGAACACATTACGGAATTAAAGCTTCTCAAATCTAAAAAAAAAACGTCCTAAAAAATATTCAATTATTTATATCTTAAGTTGTTCTTTGAAATGCTTTTGAATCTTGAAAACATCAAACGTCAGATCATTTTTTAAGCTTTTAAAATAAAATCAAATCAATGTAAAAATTTAATTTGGTACTTAAATTTACCGTTATGTAAAACTATAATTTTGTTAAGTTTTAGTTCCGTCTTATTTTTTGGTAACACTACGGAACAGGAAGGATCTCTGAGAATTAGCATAAGTTATCTCAAAAAAAAAAAACAAAAAAAAAACCTTTGTAGTTTTTCTCGTTTAAGAGGTGTTAGAGTTTGAAAAATTTAAAAATTTGCTATTTTTAGAACGAGGTAAAAATTTATCATAAATCACAATTCTTATTTATTTATTTATTTTTTTAAATGCCCGCCTTTAAAAACCTTTGGGTTTTACATACTGCCTTGTTTTATTTAATCAAGTGAATCTTACAAAAACAAATGCATGTTTTTATACAAAAATTTTATTTTGCAGCAGGCAGGGCCGATAGACAGAGACCTAGCGAGCAAATTACGTTTATTTTTAGCGATCTAATTTTCCTTATACATTTTAATAGAAAAGTTTCTCACTTTAAGGGTTTTGGATGGTGAAGGGGTGGAGTTTGGTATATGTGGAATTAAAAATTTCCCAATACACATATTTTGATATAAAAACAAACGCCTATATTTAATTTTCAACTATGTTTACATTTTTTTTTTTAGTGCATTTCTCTGCCACATAAATGGGAGCAGGAAATTACACAGCCTTTCCTTTTCAGGCGTGACTGTAAATGTCGTAAGAGAGAATAACTTTTACGACGTTTGTGGGATTCGAACTCACAATCCCTCTGTGTTTACGCTCTTACTCACTAGGCCACCGAGGCCCCTCTATGTTTAAATATTTTCCTTTGAAATCCTATCGTTATGCCTTTATATTAACACTATAGTTCAATTTGTAAAATCATAAAAGATGTCATGATTTCTTATTACATTTTACTTATATACATATGTATGTATATATGAAAAAAAAAATTTTATTGGGTATAGTTTTGGTATTAAGGACTTTATGTCATATAAAAAACATCACAGTCAACAATACCATATAGTATTAAACAAAAAATTCATCAATATGGGCAAGTCGATGTAAATTTGAGATTTTGGCCAATGTTACCATAATTAACAAATATATAGTAGTAGATGCAGGTTAATTTGTGAATATATTTATGTTTTCATTGATATATTTGTAGGCTTTTTTTTTGAATTGTAAAATCGTTAAACAATTCTTAATATATACTGTGGTAAGCTGTTGAAAATCTGCGATAATAGTCTCTTGTCTGCTGATAAGAATATCAGCAGACAAGAGACTATTTTTGTGTTTCTCAGTCTTACTTATCGGAACATTGAGGAAATTCGCATGTCTAGTTGATCTATTTGTTTGTAACATATATTATGTTTACTATTATTATTTAATATTTTGCACTTTTATGATAACAGTTTCCTTATAAACACTTGTAAGTTGTAGCACTATAGTTTAGGATAGATAGTTTAGGAAACAAACATTTCATCGCCTTAATAAGAAACTGGTGACAATAGTTGATAATTGCATCTGAACACTAAGACCAATTAAGATAATATTGTATCTGATGTGTGAAAGAACGTGAGAATTTATAAATATTCTGGCAATATTGAGTGAAATTTGTAGTTTTGTTCTTCAATGGCTCCCTTAATGGCTCCAATTAAGGGAATTATTTTTGAATCAATGTGTGCCACTTGTCTGGGTCTATTGCAGTTGATGATCTATGACAACACCCAAGTGTTTCACCTCACTAACTCTTTCCAGTTTCAGTATTGTTAAGAAATACTCTGATTTTAATGATTGGTTAATTTTTATTGTAGATATTGTAGATTTTTGATAACACATTCCAACGTTCTACTATACTTTAAAAATGTGAATTGATATAATTTTTCGTTTTAACGTATAATATGCCGATTTAACTTAGCTACAATTCCACTAAAAATAAATTTTCTTTTTAATTGTTCCATTCTGTATAATTGCATTTATAAAAGGAACTTAAACTCCATTCGGAAAATAACATCTAAAACTCATATATATAGTAGAATTTATCCCTATATATTGGATTTGTATCTAAAGTGGGAACTGACCAATAGAATTCATTTTAATAAATAATCTCCGAACATTTTCACACAAATTTTAATTGTTTGCTACTCAAAAAAGGAAATATTGGACATATAATTGTTCTTTGGATAAAGGACAATTGTATGCAATTCATTATCGTTAATTTGCAAGCAATTTGCCGCATTTCCATTTTCCTTAAGTTAACTTTTCGCCTGGATTCAGGCGGTCAACATTTCGCCTAATTATTCAAATTTAATATAATAAAGCCATAAAAATATTTTGGTTTAATTCGTTTAAATATTGAATTGAATTAAATCTCTTTAATGGAATATATAATTAAATTATATTATAATTATCTATAAATATGTAATTTTAAATAAAATAAATTTAATATTAATTTTTTTCTTTAATAAATTAATTTTTTTTATTCCGTTTTTTATTAATATAGGCCATGGAGGAGTCAATCAATTAGGTGGTGTATTTGTAAATGGTCGACCATTACCAGATGTTGTCAGGCAAAGAATTGTTGAATTAGCCCATAATGGTGTTCGACCCTGTGATATATCTAGACAACTTCGGGTCAGTCATGGCTGTGTTTCAAAAATTTTGTCAAGGTAAAGCAGATTTTTGTTTTTTTTTAAATTAAAATACAAATACATAACATTTGAAAAAAAAATTTAATTATATATTTAATTATAAGAATTTATTTGGTAGGAGGTTAGTGGGCTTTATCTAAGGTGCTTAAATTAGCCCCATTACAAAATATTGTCTCACGGTTTCTTTTTATGTACATATATTGTTTAAAAATTCTGTTTTTATTTAATTATGCACAAATAAATCAACGGTAAAAATTCTAATATACAATCATCATATATATATCTTCTTTTTGTGGCTCTAAAGCTCAATGTGATTTTTGGCCTTCGCTATCTCATAATTGGCCTATCTCTAGTTCTTCTTA
The DNA here is from genome assembly GCA_947095535.1 of Poecilobothrus nobilitatus. NCBI lineage: Eukaryota > Metazoa > Arthropoda > Insecta > Diptera > Dolichopodidae > Poecilobothrus > Poecilobothrus nobilitatus. Next base: position 11,683,080 of record OX352775.1, on the reverse strand, counting down.
TAGATTACCTTTAATATTGAAAACAGTCTTTAGTGCCCGGCTTTCACTCATTCGCATCATATGCCCGGCCCATTGTAGTCTTTTTGGCTTGACAAATCTGATGACATCTTCTTGTTTAATCAATTCATCCAGTTCAGCATTACTTCTTATATATATATTCGCCGTCTTTCATATTCTTCTGGAGCCAAAAATTTTCAATATAAGATTTTTCTTTCAAAAACTCTTAGGTTTGCTGCTACACAAGGTCAATATTTCGCATTCATATGTAACAACTACTGGTCAGATTATAGTTTTGTATATTATGAGCTTTGTTTGTCTTGACAACAATTTGGACTGTAACATTGCATATAATGTATTATTTGACTTAAATTCCGACGGAATTTTTAAATAATTAAAAAGATAAAAAAAAAAAAAAACAAAAAACAAATATACAATTCTATAAACAAATAATTAAATATATAAATATATAATTATTTAACTTAAACCTTTCAATTTCAATTTTCATATTTACCATAATCCTTAAAAAAGATAGGGAAAGTATTATATAGCGGCTTATAATTGAAAACGCGCGCGGAAAACATGATTAAATTTTGAAAATCGAAATTAAATGACAGTCAGTTTTTTCGGTGTTTACAGAGAGCGTATGTTACATGCTCTTATCCACGAGGACACCGAAGCTCCTACAAATAAATTAACTTTGAAAAAAAAAAAAACGTTTTCTGTATACGTTTTCAATCATAAGACCACATAGTGAAAGATAAGATCAATTGTAACGGGTTATGGATATATAGGGATGACGAGAATATAGTGAGATTTTTTTTCAAAAAAATTATATAGGAAAATGGAAATTTTGTGCTTGACTTCCAATTTTCTTCAAATAATAACGCGAAGAATCATAAAGCGGCAGCTAAAAATAACACGTTTTTTAATTTTTCACCCGTTACTAAGCTCTGTTAAACGGAAGAATGAAAGATTTTTCTCTCATCCTTTCAGAAAATTTTAAATATCTATGTATATAATAAAATCATTTCAGAGAGATATTATGAAGAAATCAAAAAAAAAATTTAGTTTCACATAACGGTAAATTTAAATAATATCTAAGTTTTTTTTTGTTTTTTTCGAATAATGTCTCATTCTATTCCTTATTGCATTCCTGCATTATTTAAAGTATTTTTTTCGTTTTGATTTTTTTTTTTTAAATAATCATCTAATGTTAACTCTTTACATGTTCTAAATAGATTTTTTTTTTAAATAGAAAAATCCAAAAAATAAAAAAAGATAAATATTAAAATATCTTTAAGATAAAACAAAAAAAAAAAAAAAACTGTTTTAATTTTAAAAGTTTCCATCCTATACAAAATACGGTCTATTTTATATATATACAAAACACGAGTCAAAAATAATATAAAAACCCGGTAAATAAACTTTTTTTTTTTTGTTTTGTTTTTTCTTGGAAAAAAAAACTAAAAAATTAATTTGTATTCCAAAATCGGATGACATGTTTCCCATGGGCGAATAATAAACTGTTCTTTTTCTCTTCTGAAATAGTAAATTTAAAAAAAAAAAAAATTGTTTTTGTTTTTGTTTTTACTGTTAATTTATTACTAAAATACTGCATCTAAATTTCGTTAAACACATATGAAAAACACAAAAAAAAAAAAACAAATGGTAATATCTTTTTTTTTTTTTTTCTCTCTCTCTTTTCATATCATATAATATTCTTATATGTATATGTTTCATATCCTTAAAAAAGAATAATAAGAATAATAAAAATAGAGAAAATAAAATAAAAAAAAAAAAAAAAAAATAGTACAACCGACAAAATCACTAAAAATTTGTAATTGTTTATTCGAAATGCTTCAAAAAATAAAGAAAAAAAAAAGAAAAACAAAATAATATCCATATAAATCCTAAAATTATATACACACACACACATCCGTAAAAAAGAAGTAATAAAAACATATATGTATATTTTTTTTTTAAGGATGAAACAATTAAAATAAATTTTTTTTTTTTTTTTTTTTTAAACAATTCTGCAATAAAAAGAAAAATGTAAACAATCAAAATTTATATTCTGTCGTCTTGTCTATATTTGAGGACGAAGGACATCAAAAACAAAAAAAAAGAGAAAAAAACTTTATAATAATTTTTGTTGGTTTATAAATACATACAATATGTTTGTACTTTAGTCAGTTTTATAGTTAGATTGGTTTGGTTAGTAGATATGGTAAAATGAAAAACCAAAAAAAAAAAACAATGAAGAAGATATCCCATACATTCTATAATTTTATTTTTATCCTTCGAAATTGGATATCTCTGTATATATATCAAAAATAAATTGAAGATCCATTTTAACGAAAATTTATTTTTACATTGTAATAAATATTTTTAAAATGGCAAAATATTTGAATATGTACGAGAGTATATTTATGATATTTTTATGATTAAAAAAAAAATTAATATACAGAGTGCACACCAATGTAGGACTAAATATAATATCAAATAAAGTAAATCTAATCAGATAAAACGTTTTTTTGTTTTAATGTTTTTTAATAGGCCTTAATTTATTTTTATTAACACACACACACACACACACACCGATGCGAAATAATCGTTAAGGTAATATTTTCATATCATTCGAAGGAATTTTTATATAATACTTTGAAGAGAGAAATTTATATATTAATAAAGAGAGACTTTTTTGAAATTTATGTCTTTCGAGGAAGGTGACGAGTATACATTCAAGCAAAGATTCTGCTACAAAATCCAAACTTTCCAAAATTTCAAAATCATCAATTTTGAGACTTCAAAGTTTATCCGAACTCATGTGCATATTGATTATCAAAAAAAGCGTATAATCCTGATTTTGTATTTAACTCTAAAATCACTCCTATAAATATCTACGATTGTTTAGATTTTTCAAATAGTGAGAAGACTGCCGCGCCCCCCAAAACCCCTGCAAAACAAATTATTGAAACTCTGATTTTATAATCAAACTCGAAAATTCATTCTAACTCATATATGCACATATTCTGTAAAATGATAGGTTTGTACTTCTTGTAAAGCTTTTGATGCTTTTTTGGATTGTACAAATTTAGCTTTGAAAATTGAAGTTTTTTTTATAGGCGGCACCGTCAAAAAAACCAATTTTGTGGAACAAATTTTTTTTAGTAGCCCCACCCGTTACGGAACTATAGTGCTACAAAGTTCGAAAAAGTCATATCTTTAAATTGTTATAACACAGGTTCTATAAGGCATATTTGTAATTTGAAAACGTCAAACGATAGCTGATTTTATAAACTTTGTAAATAAATATGTGGCTTTTACCGTTATATGAAAATCAATTTTTGCAAAAATTTGTACCCCTTCTATCTTTTAAACGGTTGAACTTAGAAGCTTGAAATTTTGAGAGGACTTACATCTATCGAAATCAGTATGAGCCATTTCAGGAAATATTTTTGTGTCACCTCCCGTTTAGGAGCTATGTAAGGAGTTAAAAACTGAAAATTCTCTATTTTTAAACACCTGTAACTTGGACACCTGTTCAAATTTTTTGTAAGTAATATACAAAAATTAAAGCTTCAACATTATATTTTTTTTTGTGTTAATGAGTTTTCTTAATAATATAGGGTTATCTTATAATTGACGAAAGTGTGATTTCATTTTTCTCAATTTTTTTTTACCAAAAAAAAAATCAAGGAAAATATATTTTGCAATATATCTATACTCTTTACTCTAGGGCATAGGCTTGGTTGCTTGGTTTTTTAATTTTGGGAATGTTTAATTTTTTTGAAAACCATTGGTTTTTTTCCATTACTTGTTTTTTTTAAATAAGAATATAAGAAATTTTCTAAAAATTAACTAATTTTGAAATTTTTAACTATTAAAATTAATTTAATTTTTTTTAGCCTTAATAAAAAGCATTTAACATACTGACACTTATTTTTATTATTTTATTCCTTTTTTTTTTTTTATTTATAACTTTATAAGGTTTCTTTTGAATGGAATCTTTGAGCTTTCACCATTTCAAATAATTTATTTTACATTTAAAAAAAAAAAAAAAAAACAAAACAAAGTCGCCAATAAAAAAAATATAAAAAAAAAAAAAAACGATAAGAAAATTTAAAAAAAAACAAAAGAAAGAAACAAAAATCACAAATATGTATATTTTATTTATTTTTGTAGAAAATAAGATACTGTTAAATTAAAGACAAGAAAATATCTAGTATGTAAAAAACCATAATAGGTTTTTAAAGGTTCAAATTTTCAAATATATCTATAGTAGATACGAAAAATTTCGATTATTTTGTTAATTTGTTTTTGTTTTCTGATTAACACTACTCAAAATGGGCCTATAAAGAGCATATGATTTTTTTTTTACTCCTATAAAGAGCATTTATAAGGCATCTTACTAAATTTCGTTTCGTATTATTCATATTAGACTTAACTTTTCAGTATTTTGAATCTTTATTTCAACTGAATCGTTAAATAATTGACATGTAGCGCTATATTGTACAATAGATGATAAGATAACAAACACCATATTATGTGTATTTGTATGCCATCTATTATCTGATACAAGAATTATTTATATTTATTAGTTAGTTTTATAATACGATATACGATATAAATTATGTATATGGGATATGATGATTTATCTGTTGACCAGAGTTTAAATCCAATACCTTTGTTTGAAATATTATCAATACACCATCATAGATTAAAGATTACATCAAATTATAAGTTTATAAACTAAATTGTTCGATGATATGAAAGGGATCAAAATTTTTTCCAAATATTTTGGATTACTTAAGTTTCAAAACACAGATTAAATGATTGAACTTATATATAAACAGTAAGTACTTAGACAATAATTTTTTTGAAAAAAAGTCAATACAGTCAGAAATTGCAGGTGGTTTTCTATTAATACTTGCGATGTGACCATAACAAACCTGATTTACAATTAAGATCTTAAATGATCAAATAAATTCTTATCCGTAAGTCGAGGTGCAATATCGGTAATGTAATAAAAGTTTTAATGAGATATTTTTCGGTCGGTAGACATGCTAGAAGGTTAGAACTTTCCTCTTACGATTTTTGCAGAAACTGGCAAAATAAATAAGGAAACGCGAATCAATCTTTTAACTTGTTGTGTAAACGCGCCCCGGGTCTTGCTCTAAAAAGATAAAAGTTTCTATTGGGGAAATTATTTTTAAATAATCTGTCTAAATCGTGTCGCAGCTGGTTAACGTAATAAATTTACAGAGCTTTGTAAGAAGTTCTTAATGGTTTAATTAAGAGAAACACTGATCCAGGATGATATCACAATGGGTCTAAACTGGCCGCCTAAGTATGCATTTACAATCCCTTCCTACCTATACCATCTAATCAATAATTGCGCCATCTCAAATCGCTTTGTATATAACAACGGGAAGCAAATTTAGACAAAGGCAAAAACAGACAAATGAACAGAAAAGTAAAACTAATCAACATTAATTAAAAATTTTTTAAAATATGCCAAAAAAAAAAAGAGCTCTAACCATATAAAAGAACATGTTTCCTATTTAATGCAATTATCATTTATCTTTTAAACATTTTTATTCTTTATTTTATTTGTTTTGTTTTTTTTTTTTTTTGTGTTTTTTTTTCTGTTAAAATGAATTGCAGTAATACTAAATTTAAAACAAAAAAAAATCAAAAAATGAGAAAGAAAACAAAAACTTAAAAAGATTTATATCTTTTATGTTCATATATAAACGTATATAAACATATACATACATATTATATGTCATATACCATGCAATACACAAAACATTGCTGTTAAAAATCATTCATAGTTAAACAATTTTGAAAAAATACAAAAAAAAAAAAGAAAAACCACTGAAAACACAAAATAAATCGCTAAAATTAATGTGTTGAAATTTTTCACACTATAAAGAATTAAAATTTACGAGTTTGTGGAATTCCACAATTCCACATATATATTCTACATTTTGTTATTAAATAATTTTGTAAAATAATTAAAATAATAGAAAACCAAAAAAAAAAAAAAAAAACTGATGAAAATTATATTGTAAATAAATTTTATCGCAATTAAAAATATTTAATGGTATATGTGGTATGATATACATATAGACATAATATATTTACAAGGATAAATTGAAAAAATACATATCACATATACATATGTATATATTCTTGCTTCGTTATCATAAAATATATATATACTAAAAATAAAAGAATATTCAATTATACAAAAAAAAATTTTTTTTTTTTTCCCAACGCCTATATATATGCAATTAATTATTATTTTCCATTATGATATCTTCATGCAAACAAAAAACACTATGTACAAAAAAATGTTTAACATGTGTTCAGGATTATTGCAAGATATGAATATTAAAAATGAATTTCAGTAAATGTGAAACCATATTATTGCGTAATACGGTTGACAAAACTATAGTTCAGACATTTATAGAAAGGAATTTTGTAACAATTTAAAGTTAAATCGCCGTCTATGTCAATTCTCGCAAACAAAAAATTCGTTAAATATCTTGGAGTTTAGTTACATCAACAAAACTTGAACTTCATTGATCATGTAAGATACTCAATTGATAAAGGCAATAAATCAGATAATATGGCAGCTAAAAAAACTCTTTTGCAACAAAAATATTAGCAATAAAGTTAAAATAATATGCTACCAGACATTAATAAGACCCCAAATCTTGTCTATGGTGGTGTACCTGTATAGTATACAACATTAGTGCAAGTTTAATGAAAATAAATAAAAGTAACCGTAAGTCGATGCAACCGACTTATTTATACCCTACACTTAAAAAATTCAAATTAAATAAAAAATCCATAAGTTATTTTAGTTAGGTATTTAATATAACTAAGCTAAAAAAATAAATGCTTTTACAACCTTTGTACAAAATTTCAGATTTCTATCTTTATTAAATTCGAAAATATGCGTGTTAGGTCTTGGGAAGTGTGTGAAGGCGCGCGGACCACCACCTCAATTCATCTCAAATTTTAGAGACATCAACAGGGTAGAACATTCTTATATCAAATTTCAAGTTTATATATTTATTAATTTCAAAGACATGCTTGTTTGGTCTTGGGAGTTGTGTGGCAGATACCCGAACAACCATTCTAATTCATCTTAAATTTTGGACAAATCAGGGATTCAGGAAACAACACCCTAGTACCAAATTTGATGTTTCTATCTTTATTAATTTCGAATATATGCTTGTTCGATTTTGGGATTTGTATGGGAGGTACCCGAACAACCACTCCAATTCATCTCAAATTTTAGGGATATCAGGAATTCAGGAAAACACACCCTCGTACAAAATTTTAAGTTTCAATCTTTATTAATTTCGAAGATATGCGTATTCGGTTTTGGAAGTTGTATGCCCATTTACAGTCCCCGCCTTACCTTAGTCATTGTTAACCTACAGTATAAATTTCATCGAGATAGCATCATTATTTTTTGAGTTATCGTGCGTACGGACGGACATCGCTAAATCGACTCAGGAGGTGATCCTGATTCAGAATATATATATATGTCTACACCTAGCTCGCTTCCTTTTGGTGGTTACAAACACCATACCAAAGTTAATATACTCTATACTTAATGTGTAGGGTATAAAAATACGTAAATTCGAAAGAAAGTGCATAAGAATTTGTATTAATAAACATATAATAGAACGTCTGAGTCCGAATAGAAGCATTTTTATTCCAATAAATATTTGTACAAGGAAGTAAAAAATTATGAGAATAAATAATTTTTATACCCGTACGATAGGATCGGGTATAATAAAATTACTCCTCCGTTTGTAACACCTCGAAATAAGCGAGCTGGTATGAAGGTATATCTTTTCAAAGGTATGGATCGGATCAGAAAAAAATTCTAAGACGTTGGAGCCATGTCCGTCCGTCCGTCCGTCAGCACGCTAAATCAAAAACTAAGAAAGCTAGAATCTTGAAATTTACACAAAATATTCTGGGAGTAATTTGTAGGTTCCCTATATTTTTTGGTTGAGTTTGGACCAAAACTTAGGGTAGCTCTCGAACACCTAACTTTTAGATCCCCACATTTTTTTTGAAATAGAACTATGAAATTTTAACTGCTGATAGATCTCACAAAAATATTCATTTTATTTTTAATAACTTTTTTTGTAGCCCCACCCGTTACGGAGCTACAGCTCCCCAAAGATTCAAAAAACCTCTATATTTAAATTGTTATAGCACAAGTTGTATAAGGTATATCTTCATTTTGAAAATGCCAAACGATTACTACTTTTACTAGCTTTAAAAGTATATATACAATAAATATATATTTGTGGCATACGGTGTCTTAATTTACCGTTATGCGAAACTCAAATTTTGCAAAATCCTTTAACCCTTCTATCTTCTAAACGGTTTAAGTTGGAAACTTGAAATTTTAACAGAAGTTAGATCTTTGAAAGTCATTTCAGAAATTTTTTTTGTATCACTCCCCGTTTAGGAGCTGTAAGGGGTCAAAAACTGAAAATTTTCTATTTTTAAACACCTGTAACTTGAACACCTGTTAAAATTTTTTTGAAGTAATACACAAAAATTAAAGCTTCGACATTATACTCTTATTTCTGTTAACAACTTTTTTTAATAATATAGGGTTACTTTATAATTGACGAAAGTGTTACTTGATTTTTCCAAATTTTCTAACAAATTTCTTCAACAAATTTTTTGCATTTGTTTTACTCGATAATTTGAAATTGTTGAGGACATAATGCGTAGTACAAAAAATTGTAAATAAATAAACAACATAACGGTTGCTTGAAGAATTTTTATTTATATGATATTGATATATATATACATACTTATATAATATCATATCATTCACTAGTGACATATCGTATATGTCACTAGTGAATGAATAATAAGAGTATATATGTATATTATATAGCGCCGTATTTACATACATATATGTATTTTATTGTACTTATAAGAAATTATTCTGTCAATGGAATATTTAAATATAATATAATATAATATTTAAAATTATATTTACTATTTTGTACTAAGTAAATTTAATATACATTTACCGCTTAGTATTAAATGGTACTATAGAATATTTGAAAAAGTTTTGGATTGATAATCGTTATGTGGAAGGTTAGAATCTGCTTTTGAAGAATGTACATATAAACATATAGTTTGAATATATGTACAACCCATAGTTCTAGAAATTATAAAATTCACCCAAATTATTTTAAAATACTAAAATATTAAAAAAATAATATTGTAAGCAGAGTGACAGGCTGTGAACATACTAACGGTTCGTACGGGTATCTAAGAGTTGACAAAGGCAACTGTATTCTTCCTCGTTTTATGATAAAATTAATCAGAAGTCATTAATGATAGAGCAATACTGAAGAAAATAGTTTAATATCACATATATTTTGCCACAATGAGGAGTACATTAAGAAGACTTCCTGAGCATTTCATCTTCTTATGACAAATGTGAATATATTCAAAACCAAGATTATGCCCATATACTATTTCATTATAGTAGACGGGCTACATGCAAAAAAAATCAAATATATCCCAGGGCAATATTAATGGAGATATAATACAAGATATGATGTGTAAATAAATAAATAAATAATAATAAAATTGAACTGCAACTTCCAATTGAAATTGAGTGCAACTTTTAATTGTCAAGTATTATTTTCCAAGAATAAAAGGGAAAGAGATAACAGAAAAGCTGCAGATTCAGATACAAGAAAAATGGAACGGATCTAACAGCTTTCTAAAACAAAACACTGGCCATTAGCAAAAGCCCCAACATATAACATAGGGAAACGATTGTTTTGGAAGTAAAAGTTTGCAGCTTACGTTAACGTTTGCAAAAAATATATATATTCTCGAAAATGCTAATCCACAAATTGCTCCCCATTGTGGTCAAACCTTGTCCATCAAACACGTTTTTTATGAGTGTCAATTAACTCAGACAATATTACAAAATAGTAACCAAAGACCATATGAAATCCGAAATTAATCGTTTTAAACGTCTTGACTCTTGATCCTTCTTTCTTTCGTTTTCTTCTTTTTTTTTTCTTTAGTGCCTTTCTCTGCCACATAAATGTGAATTGAAAATTACACAGCCTTTCCTATTTAGGTGTGGCTGTAAATGTCGTAAGGGGAAATAACTCTTACCACGTGTGTGGAGTTCGAACCCACACTTCCTCGGTATTTACAGCGTATTTTATACGCTCTTACCCACTAGGCCATCGAGGCCCTATCTACTCTATTTAAAATAATAAATTATATTTATTTTTTCCTTTTGTTTATTATGTTTTTTTTTATAGATATTATGAGACTGGCAGCTTTAAAGCTGGTGTTATAGGAGGTTCAAAACCAAAAGTAGCAACACCACCTGTCGTTGATGCAATCGCTAACTACAAACGTGAAAATCCAACAATGTTTGCATGGGAAATACGTGACAGACTATTACATGAAGGTATATGTTCACAGGATAATGTACCTAGTGTTTCATCAATAAATAGGTAAGTAATATCCGTACATACATACTTTTATATGACCTTATATATCTATACTTTTTTTTAATTATATATATATTACACAAAATAATTTTACTGTTTTAGAAGAAAATATCTTAAAAAAAAAAATAAAAAACTGAATTCGATAGTTTTAACTCTAATAACTAGGGCGATTTTTATATACGGATGGATTTATGATTGAAATGACAGGCAAATGGGAAACTATACTTAAAAATCTAAATTTTCAATTTTTTTTTTTTTTTCAACGTCAAATAAAAACAATTCTGGCCAATATTAAACGTTAAATAAAGTTTACTTAAACCGAAGTTTAGATCTCAAAATTGAAATATGTGATGCATTTTTCGTTCATTTTCAATTGTAAGTTGTTCTCTCATTATAGCTTGAATCAAAATAAAGTCACTCAAAGTCGCATAAAGTCACTCATTTTTTTTTATTTCGGAATTATAGTTATCACACTTTAATTGGCAAACACCTGTGTTTAAATGCATAATGGATAATGCCTCTTAGACTCCAAAACAGGGGCCTCGGTGGTCTAATGGGTGAAAGCGTATAAAATACTCGGTAAAAACCAAGGGAGTGCGGGTTCCGATCCCACACACGTCGTAAAAGTTATTCCCTTTTACGACATCTGCAGCCACGTCTGAACAGGAAAGGCTGTGTAATTTCCTGTCCACATTTATGTGGCAGAAAAATGCATTAAAAAAAAAAATTACTCCAAAATTAGATGTAATTTTTTTTTTTTTTCTTGCAAAGTTATCTTCAAAATAAAAGAAATTGTTCATATTATTTTTACCCATTCAGTTTTAAATACCATATCTTAAAAAATTTTTTGAAAAAGTCCCTGAAACTTTTATAACCTCTTAAATTTCACAATAAATTTTTAAGAATTCATTCCAAAAAAAAAATCTTAATATAAAGGAATTAAAGTGTTACTGTTAAAATTTGAAGTGCCCAAAACATACAATCATAAATTCAATTACAAAACATATACCATAGCGAATTTTTCAAAAAAAAAAAAAAAAAGTCAAATGTCAAGTGTATAAACAACGATAACATATTTTTTTTATATTAATTTATATACACGAAAAATATATATATATGTATATATATATATATCAAAATATAAATATCCTTTAGATTATATTTTATATCCTGGTTTGTATAATCATGAGACTGAAGACACACAACCCCTTCATACCAAATATAAAAAAAAAATATTCGTCCATCTCGAAATCAATTTGAAAAATTTTTTTTTTTCAAAAAAAAAAAAAAAACAATTAACTTTTATATTTATGTATATATATATATATATATATATATATATATAAACAAAAACAGTTAAAAAATATTTACATTCATTGAAATTATTAGCATATCCCAAAGGATAAATTAATCAACGTAAAGTTTTAAAGGATAACTCGTTATTTTTTTATGTATATATATATATTCATATATATATATATATATATTTTTGTATTTCTTTTGTTTGTAACAAAATCAAATTAACATTAATAAATAAATCTTTTCTCTTTAAAAAAAGAAAAGGGTTGCCATCTATTCGTAATATTTTTTTTTTTATTTTTTAATGCATTTCTCTGCCACATAAATGTGCACAGGAAATTACACAGCCTTTCTTGTTCGGGCGTGGCTGTAAATGTCGTAAGGGGGAATAACTCTTACGATGTGTGTGGGATTGGAACGCACACTTCCTCGGTGTTTACAGTGTATTTTACACTCTCTTACCCACAGGCCACCGAGGCCCCTGTTTTCTTATTTTTGAAGACTTATTATAAAGCTCCATCTCTGTACCGCAACGCAAGGTATACTTTGAAATGATAGGGAAGGAAATGAAAAGGCATATATATATGTATAATAAATATATATGGGATAATATGGGCCTAATATATTTTATAAAAAAAAAAAATTAAGCTCGAAAGTTTTTTTTTTTTAACTCTGTTTTATTTAATCAGATGTTTGACTTGTGACCAAGCTTTCTTGCTTTCTAGGATTTCTTTATCGACGCAATCCTGATGATGAGATAAGAAAATTTTTTTAAACTATATGGGTAATATTTTTTTTTTTAAACCGTGTGGAAAGCAACACAAACGACATGAATTGAATTTATAACAGTAATAGCATCATATTTTTTTTTCAATGGTCCTAGGCTTCTTAACATTTCTAAATTGAATGTTGTATTATTATTCTTGTATTTAAACGTGCTTCGCATTTACATTAAATTGTAGTTGCAGTTGTATTTTATAGTTTCAACTTTATTTGGGTGCATTAATATTATAACTATATTTTTTTATTGTTGTTTTACCTGTATTGGTGACTTGCAATACAGCTTGCTAAATTTTGGTTAACAGAAATGAATAAAGGTGATGACCCAACAATGTTCGCGTCGCTTTGACGTTTAAGTAGAATATATTGATTTAAACGAAACTTGACCAAATAGAAAAGCGACGTTAGAAGTACCGCACGAGAGCAACTTTCGACTTTTCCCCGCATTGACAATACATTTTTTTGTTTTTTTTTTATTTTATATTGGTTGTTGGTCACTCTAGCATTTGGTCTTTATTTTATTTAGAACGCTAAGCTAGAAGCGAAAGCAACACTAGAAACAACGCGAACATTGGGTTATCACCTTAAATGTTTTCGGATTTTTACGCGTTTTCGTCGTTTTTTTTTCCGTTTTTAAATTTTTCTTTTTAGGAGCAGAGCGAGAAAGTGGGAATGAGAAAGAAAAACTTGCAACTGAATAATGCGACTAGTGTAAAAGTACGCGGAATAATTGAATGTCAATAAATGAATGTATTAAATATTTTCAATTTGAACATTTGGTAATCTTTATATAATTATTCGTTTATACCAATACAAGTATTTAATGATTTTTCAGAACATTTGCAATTACAGTTACTTTTTATTTAACAGATTTTAAAAATAAAAAAATCTAATTTTTTTTTGCGCGCATTTACAGTTTTACTATACTATACTTGTTAAATTTTATTATTATTATCCTGAATTATCCTTTTAAATATCCTTTATTATAAAGTGTATTTTTTTTTTTTTTTTTTGTTATATGTATATAATATGTACTTACTTTTTAAATAATAAAATGCTGCCTCTGGGCTTGATAAATGTATAAGGAATAAATAAATAAAAAGGAAAAAACGAATTTGAATGAACAAATGAATAATGAACACAATTGTGTGTGTCAATTCAAAAAAAAAAACAATAAAACAAAAAGAGCAGCAAAACAGTCACAATATACAATACCAAATGTAATTGATCATTCTTGCAGAAGTAATTAATGTTGTGCAAGCAAACCTTAACAAAAAACAAAAAAAAAAAATAAAACAAAATATCAAATAAAACAAAAACAAAGAAAAAAAAGATGCATATAGCTACATATGTTAAATGAATTTACATTAACATTACAGGGAAATTTAGATGTAACACAGAGGGGGTATAACTTATAACTTTTGAAACAAAAAAAAAAAAAAACTATAACATAAAAAACAAACTACTTATTTTAACTAAATTATTTTGTATTCTATTAGGTGTGAGTGCTATTTTATTTAACTTCTAAATTTCTTAATTCCTTAACTCCCATCCCATCAATTTTTTTTGTGTAAACTTTTGTATTCAATCTGCGAAAACACATATAAAAAAAAAATTTTAATTCGAAGAGAATTTGTAGATATATTTGGGTATAAATTCATTTAAATATTAAAATTTATTTGACTTTCTTTGATAAAAACTTAAGTTCCCTCCAATCGCACGCCCATTATTGACTATGCTATCATATTTTTTCAGCAAGTTATTCGCAATCATATTACTTTCTTTTCTATTCGCGAACTAATGAGGTATAGGAAAATCCAAACAATTTGAAATCATTTGAACTTTTTAATATCTCACAACACTCTATACAGTTTAACGGCAAATTTGAACATATTTTGGCCTATCTCTATGTGTAGAGATGTCCACTCAAATGTGATTAATGCACCCATTATAATCTGCATAATTAATTTTGCATGCCTTCACTGTTCAAAATCATATAACACAGTAAAAACAAATTAAAAACTCTGTAAGAGGACCCTGATGAGTGATGACTAAAGGTGTTCTTAAAGAAAATCAGAGTAGAGAATGGCTGGTACATGCTTGATTCTTTCAATAAAAAAAAATATCATCAGTATATATTATTAAAAACTACAGAGCAGCTTTACTCCCAACAATATACATGCACCTACGAGCATATTCCTTAACTGAAAATGAACTGCCAACAATAAAAAGATCTTGATAGAATCTACATATCTGCAGATTTTTACATATCTTTAATATTACCGAAGTGTAAAAAACATTAAAAAAGGGAACCAGATTTTATTTGACTTTTAAAATATAGATAGTAGTACTTTTGTTTTACAGCATGTTTTTTCTGAACTGTTTTTTATGTTTTTGTTTTTTATTTTGTAGTTTACCAAACCGAATATAATTGTTACATACTACGTGTATTTAAGTTATAGAACTGGCCCACCGTGCAGCACTCAGTTTATTTCAGTTGTATATATACGTCATCGTTATTTTGGTGGGGTGCTTATAAAGCCTTTTATAATAAACCTTTTAAAGTCTTATTTCGATTTCGCATTCACATACGAATTAAGACCGAAGAAGAAAAGCCGTTTATTTCTCAATTAAAAGATTTGTATCATATGATTAAAACGATTATATGATTTGATATAATATGTAAATGAGAGATTCTGCATCTTCAGCTAAAAGGGATTTTAAAATTGATTGCAAAATCACAGAATATTTACTCATAATCAAGAGTATTTATGTATCCCCATGTGTGAGATTCTGAATTTAGGAGGTTATCTAAAGATGAAACAAAAAATAAAATCGCAGTTTATCCTTCATTCAAAATACTTTTTACATACATATTTCAAAATCAAATAATTTGGGGGCTAATATATGTAAAGAAAAAAATAGGAAGAACTTTAGAGTTGTATTGTAAAATCAAAATTATAACCTTTTCCCAGAATACAACTTTAAAATCTCTCCTAATATAGTATCTCGCACATATTCTTTAATATATTCACAATTTAATGTTTTGTAATCAAATTCAATAAAAGCAACACAACCCATAAGATTCTTAAGATTCTGTAAAATTGAAAGTTTGAAAATCAATGCATCGATCTTATGCAATATTAAGTAAAAAAACAAAAAAAAAATTCGGGTAACATTAAAATTATGATTAACATCATTCGACGGCTCGACGTTAAAAATAAAAAGATTTTCCTAAAGATTTACAAACCATAGATCACTTTTTGTATTACATATATATACATATATAATATTTAGGTATTCTATTGTTAATTTTTAATCAAGAAGAAAAAATATTTCACCTTTCTTTTTTTTTTTTTGAAAATCAATTAATAAAAGTTTAAGGACAAAGAAAAGGGAAAAAAGGAACTATTCTTTCCTCTTTTTTTTTTTATTTTAATAATACCACACAGTTACGAACAAAAAAATATACGAATTAAAAAAAAAAAAATATGTAAAATTTCTTAAAGTAAGCAACCAACTATATATGATTTAGTATAGAGCTTCTATTCTGGTTGGGATTTGTTTCTTTTATCTTAGATAGATTTTTTTTTGCGCCATTTTAGTGACACACGTACGAGTATTAGGAAGTGTCGTTTCACGTAATTTAATCACTGAGAAGTGATAATAGTATAGCAGTAATTTTCTAATCAGCTGCAATGTTTAAGATTATACCTATACCTTCCCTTTTGTTCGTATATCATTACCACAAAAGGGGTCTCGGTGGCTGTAAACACCGAGGGAGTGTGGGTTCGAAATCCACACACGTCGTAAGAGTCCCCCTTACAACATTTACAGCCACGCCTGAACAAGAAAGGCTGTGTAATTTCCTGTCCACATTTATGTGGCAGAGAAATGCATTAAAAAAAAAACAATTACCTAAAAACATCAGGAAAAAAAATGTAAATATTTAGATGTGATCTTCTGACGCTTTATTCTTCTCGAAAAACGAAAATATTTTATTTATTTTTTAACAGAACCTATAAAAATTATGATTAGCTAATTTTTCCCTTCCCTTAAAATTAAAACGGCCTCTCTCTCTCTCTCTCTTAAGTATTTTTGACTTTTTCATTTTTAGACCTTTAATTTCATATTTTTTATAGTAATTCTGGTTTTATATAGAAAGTACAAAACAAATTTTTTTTTTTTAAATAAGTGCTTATATTATCTAAAATATAAGTGATAGGTCCCCAAGTGTATATAGGTGATTTTTTAGAGTGGAACCTTTCCAACGAGGTACAATTACTGAGGATATTTTTTGGCGAAATTTTGAAATATTTTATTTTTAAGGAAAATTTTAAAAAATAAATTGTTTTTGATTAAGATTTTTAACGGCAACACTTATCTTCTTTACCAAAAAAAACGTTAAAATAATTATTAGATCATTACCTTATTTAATTAAGATTAAGTATATATATATAAATAAACTTAAAGACTTAAATCAGTCAATAAAGACTTAAGTCAATAAACTTAAAGACATAACGGTTTTATATAAAAAAAAAATGAAATGGACAAGCATATTCTTAAATGTCATTTGTGTTCTTAAAGGATGTAATGCGGGGGGAGGGGGGGATGGTGATATATTTTTGAAAAGGTGACGTTACGAAATATTATTGACATATATAGATTTTGAATTACGAAGGGGTTCAGTTACCTTCAAAAAAGCAGCACAATTTCTCTAATTTATAATATACTTATCTGACTTGAAAAAAAATTTTTTTTCTCCGATACCCAAAACTTATCTGATAATAAGTTAATTTTTAATTGTAACTTTCAAAATCTTAAATTAATTTACAGAATGCGCGCCGGTAACTGTTAATAATAATAATAAGAAAAAAAAATAATTAAAATTATTTTTAAATCCTAGTTATATATTATGTGTATACGTACAAAAACGATCCTTCCTGATACATTTTATTACTTATTTATTATTTATTTTCAATATTAATATATCTTTCTCTTTCTATTATCATTATTATTATTGTTATTATTAGTATTATTATATTTTATTGTTTCTTTTTTTTATTGTTCAATAGGAATATAATTTCCGTGTTGGTACCGTATATTGTATTGTTTGAATTCGAAAATATAAAAAGAAAAAACAATTTATAGATTTTCAAGTACAAACAAAAAAAAAATCTGTAGATACTTTATAGATTTTTTTTTTTTCTTTCGTTTGTGACAAGACCACCCATTGTTTTATTGTTGTTTCTGTATTGTAAAATCAAGGTATTGTAAATCAATTTATTTATATATATATGTATATATATATAACCATTTGTTTTTTTTTTTTTTTTTTATACAGTAAAATTTATAATATACTGTATATATAATATAAATATATATTATAGAATGTCCTTGTTGAATATACCAATATTATATTTATTTTATATACCATTTATAAATGTATATGTATATATATATGTATATATATAAATATAATTGTAAATAGTGTGACAAATAAAATGATAATACAATCTCGTTTTAACGCTTTGTTATTGTTTCTTTTAAGTGCATGTTAATAAATAAAACAACAAAAAAAAAAAATATATCTTAAGAAACGATGGACATTAAAAGAAAAATATGTATATTTAAATCATTTTTTGGATTTTCCATATGAGATAAATATACCTATAGATATATTATCTCTAGGAAAGCCATATTAAAAATTTTCAGTAAAAACATCCTGGTTGATAACACTCAATATCTTTCGATTTTCATAAACCGCGGTGTCTATGCATCGTATGCAGAATATTCTGATGCATCAGAATAAGAAACGAAAATTGTGTAGAGGCGCTCAAGAGGGGGGGTGGAGGGTAGTTGTTATATTAAGACAGCTAAGAAAGTAAAAAAAAATACAACTGTCAAATTTATATCCAAATATCTGGTTACTTAATTATGTCAGATATCTGATATTTATGCCGTTATACCATAGTTGGCACAGTAACTCTATACTCTTCCTCGTTTTTAAAAATCCAGAAATCTGATTTTGTTTTTTTTTAATTTCTGTAAAAATTACCCAAAATATGGCACTTGATTTGCTTGGTGAAGTCTAAATAAAGACTTTTATAGGCTTTTATAATAAAACCTTTAAAGCTTTATTTCACATTCCAATCGGAAATAAGCCCTTTTTTTTGTGCCTGTACATGTCGTAAGGTGGAATTACTCTTACGACGTGTGTGGGATTCGAACCCACACTGCCTCGGTGTTTACAGCTTTTTAGCACATTTCCAAAAAATTTTTGAAAAAATGTGCTTATTAGTTTCACTCTGTCCGTCCGTCCGTCCGTCTGTTTACAAAACTTCTACACTGTTAAAGATAGAGAAAAAAAATTTTAACCATGGGTAGGTCTCATAAAAAAAATAATTTTGTGGAACAACTTTTTCATGTAGCCCCATCCATTACGGAGCTACAGCCCCTCAAACTTTGAAAAAGCCCTATTTTTGAATGCATATATCTTATGTTCTGCTTAAGATTTTTTCAATCTGAAAACGTTATTCGACAGGTTTTTTTTTGTAACTTTGTAAATTAATATCAAAATTATACAATTTTTTTAAATTTAGTATTTAAATTTACCGTTATGTGAAAACCAAATTTTGCATGATTTTTCTACTTTCATAACTCCGGCACGCTTTTAGATAAAGGCTTGAAATTTTGAGGCAAGAAAGAACTAATTTTAGAATTAGTATAAGTTTGCTCAGAAAATTTTTTTGGACCACCTTCTGTTTATGAGCTATTAGGGCTCAAAAATTGAAAATTTGCTATTTTTAAACACCTGTAACTTAGGAACCTGTACACATTTTACTTCTGCAAGATATAAAAATTAAAGCTACAGTACTATATTTTTACGTGTGTTAAAGGTTTATTTTAGTTGTAAAGGGTTCCAAAGTTGCAGCTCTTCAAAATTGCGAAAAAGCCCCATTTTCAATTGTATATATCTCAGGCTCTGCGTAATAGTTTTGCAATCTAAAACCGCCAGAAGATCGAAAATTTTATTATCTATATAAAACAATATCAAAATTATGTAATATTTTGTAATTTACTATTTAAATTTATCGTTATGTGAAAACCACATTTTGCATGAAATTTCTTTTTTCATAACTCTGGCACGGCTTTAGATAGGAACCTGAAATTTTGAGACAAGAAAGAACTTTTAGAATTATATAAGTTTCCTCAGAAAATTTTTTGGTAGCCCCTCTTTAAGAGTTATTACGCCTCAAAAATTGAAAATTTAAATTTAAACACCTGTAACTTAGACACATGTAAAAATTTTTCTTCGGCAAGACATGAAAATTAAAGGTTTAATAATATCTTTTTACGTGTGTTAACGGCTTTTCTTAGTTATATAGGATTCCGGACTTACGGCCCCTCAAAATTTCAAAAATGTCCTATTTTGACGTTTTTTCTTATTACATGAAATTTTCAAATTTTTGTGCAAGTCAAAATTCTAAACAGTTTGTATTGAGTTTTGGAAATGTGCGCTTCTAAAAATCGTTGATTTACATTCTACCTTGTTTTTTATACGCTTTACCCCCCACTGGGCCACCAAAGCCCCAGAAATAAAACCTTATTCAGAAAAGGTAAATATGTAAATATAGCAATATACTTAAAAATAAATATATTTTGTTACAGTTACAGTTGTAAATCTTGTATAATATATTTTTCTTATTTATTTAGAAACTAACCCATTTGTCACCAATACTCTGTATTGGTACCTCATTGGTATATGTATATACTTATGCGATATTCTGAATAATAAAACGTCTGCATGAAGTGTTATACCGCTCTGATTTGTCAATCAATTCTAAAATAAATTTAAAATTTTGTTTTTTTTATATATATCAGTAGGGTGCTAGCTACTATATTATAGCACCACACCGATTTCCTTTTCTATAGTATGGAAATTTTTGATTTTGCTTTTTTTATCAATTTTTTGTCTAACCCTGTTTTATTGTGGGACAGTCTTTTGTCTAATCTTATATGCATAGTTCCGAATTTTATAAACATTAAAACTAAATCAAGTTATTTTTAAAGTGGAAAAATCTTTAAAATTTTCATATTTCCCAAACGGTTTTGAATATAGAGTACCCCACAACTTTTAATAGAATTTTTAGTTTTTTTTTTTTGATCTCCTGCATCGCCAGATCTTGTTCTATATGCCAGGTTTATTCCGAAATATTCTATATATATATATGTATTTTATTACATATATATGCTTTACTTGTATTAAATTTATATAAAGTCCTTTAATTTTTTAATATGCATGTACTAAAAATATGTATATTTTAGATTCTTTGCAGAGTTTTAAGTTTTTTTTTTTTTTTTTCTAAAAATATTTCCACAAAATTGCAATTGCATAAGTCATATGAATTATCTTACCATCTTATTTACATGTGTCAATGGTACAACAATTTAGTTTCATTATTTTAACTTACGAATTGTTAAGACGATGATGATAAGACGACTGTCTAAAAAATTAAACAGTTATTGTATTTATAAATGCATTCATTTTTAATTCATTTATAAAACTGAAAATAATTTTTATTAAAATACAAAAATAAAAAAAAACGAATATTAAAGGACAAGGATCCTTGATCCTTTATAGTATGTAAACAATAGGTTTAAAATTGCAATGTTTTATGTACTTATTTTTTTTTTATACCTTTTAATGTCAGTCAAATTTTTTTATTTTTTTTTATTTTGCTTGAAAATCTACCAAATATATATATATATATATATATGTATATAAATTTAATTGATAATATATTGTAAATCGAATCAAAAATGTTCACATTTTACAAGAAAAAAAGACAGAGGTATGCAAAGGGGGAATACATACAAATTAAATTTTAGATGTTGTAATGTTACTGTTAATAAACGAAAAAAACAAACTTCTGTTTGTTGTAAAATGTTAAATGAGTATCGGTGTTTATTTTAATATTCCTAATTGGCACCTAAAATTCAATTATTTCTTTTTGATTCATTATCAAATGAATGCACTTTTCATATCTACATCAACCTTCCCTCATCCCTTTCCCTAATACCAAACTCTACCCTATATTATGTATTAAAGGACCCATTCTAAAGATTGATTTTAAAAGTGGTTAGAGTCCAACAATACCCAAGAGGAACCTGGTGCAGTTCCTTTGAGTGACTTTTGATGTTTTGTTTTCCACCGTCCCTCGTAAAAAAAAACATACAAAAAACAAACATAAGCCTACGCATACACTACATACATAAAAATCAACTACATACATAACAAATCAACATAAAAATCAACTAGAATTTAGATTTTAGAATAGTTTAAGGTTGAGATTACTGTACTGTGAATCATTATATATTGCAGAATGGCGCGCAGTAAGTTTGTCATCAATGAATGAATATCATAATGGAGTGTAAGGTATTAAGGTTTGCTGGAGGGATATGAACACAAACAATCGAACCCAGTGATATAAGAAACCAGCCAGGAATCTACTTAAGAGTGTCTTTTTTTTAAGTTATTTAATTAAGGAATCTACAATTACTGTGTAGTTCGTTCTATAATTCGTATAACTAATGCTTTAGACAGAAATTTTAGTTTTTTTTTTTCGAAATTTTAGAAATACAACAGTAACATGTATTTTTACCTTTATAACAAGGGGTATGTAATAAAATAAAAGAAAAAAACATCTTGTATCACAATAAACTTCGTTTTTAAAGAGTGGTATTCATGTTATTGAAAAGTACATAGGGTGAAAAAAATTTTTTCAAAGTACATTTAATAAGAAAACCGTATGTCATATTCAATCTAAGACAATGAAAATTAAGTGGATAAAAATACACTTATGGGATTTACACTCTTAAGGCAATTTTATTGTTTTGTTTTGTTTTATTGTTTTTTGTTTTTTTGTTTTTTTTTTTTTTTTAACATATCTAGAAACACAATTTAATTATTTTGTTAAAAGAATAAAATAATAATCTTATATTGTGATAGTGATATTATAGACTATTGAAAAATTTTTATAATTTATATTTTGTTTCCTTTTTATTCCTTTATATTTACAGGATAATGTAAACCTTTTCCGTTTTTAAAAATTATTTTTTTTTCTCGCACAAATTTCAAAAATTTCAGAATTAATATCTGTTAGTATATTGTCAAGTTAATACATATACACATATATCAACACATTTATGTACATATGTACATGGTCAGAGAAATATAGAATCATGTAATAGAAATACAATAGGAATAAAATAAAAAATAGGTTATTAATTGTAAAACTCCATGTTTTAAAATTAAGGAGCGATATTGAAACACAGATTAACATAAAAAAAAAAACCGAAAACATAAAAGAGAAAAGAGACAAAAGAATCGAACAAAGGTTAAGAGAAGTAAAGTTAAACACGGGGGAACTGAACTAAAGTGTAGGAATCGAATAAAACTTAAAAGAATTTAGCTAAATTCTAGCTAAAACTTCAGAATTTAGAAAACTTTATTCAAGAGAACTGAGCAAAGATAGATACATTTAGGTGAGGATATAGAAGGATTGAACCTAAAGCAGAAGAATCAGATCAAAGAAGGAAAAGTTGAAACAAGGCAAAAAAAAACCGAAGCTATAGTCACGGAAACTGAAGTTAAATCTAGGAACCGAACAAACTCAAGAGAAACTGATCAATAGTAGAAAAATTTTTATCAACACATAGAAGAATTTAATCCAAAGCAGGAGAATCAGATCAAAAAAGGAGAATTAAAATAAGACACAAAGGAATTTAACGAAAACAGAGCAACTCGTTTATTTTAAAAGCATATGGAAAGAATCAAAAACACTATTTAAGCTAGAAATAATTTTAACAAAAAATAAAACTAAATTTTTGAAAATTTTTAACTTGCATTTCATTAAATTTTTTTCATAAGTCATAAGAGACTTGAAAGTCTAAAATTGTTAATTAAGGTATAAGAGAACTATGATTATGCAAAAATAAAAAAATTTTCAATACAATATAAAAATTGCAAAATATAATTTATGTGTTTAAAAAAAATGTCACTATTGATTGCAGCAAAATAGTCCTTATTTTATTTTTGCACATTTTTTTTTTGTTACTTTCCTTTGTGTCCTTTAATACAACGTTATCAAATATGAAACATACATATATCTATCAACCACATAACATTTTAAAATTCATGTTAGACATTTATTTTTTTTTTTTTGTTTGTTTGAATTTAAAGTGAAAAAATTACATTTTAAATCTTTTTAAATCTTTTCTTAATTGAAAAAAAAAAACAACAACAAAAACAAATTGACACATACCTTGATACAAAAGTTCGAAATATAAAATTTAGTATGTATGTAAAATGTATAATAATATTTGAAGTGAATTCTTTGGCAATAATCCAATGTACAGTTGGTCAATCAAAAGTTGATCAATTTTAATGATTTTAATGATTTTCTAGGGTTATATAAATAAGATCTTCTTTGTCCTGCAAATTGGTTGTCCTAGAATCAAAATGATGTGTTTCAGTAAACCTTCGCAAACAATAAAAAAAAATTTCTTTGATTATTAAGGAAAACCTTTTTTTCTTTTTGTTAGCAGATAATCGTGTCTAAAAAAATATCCCGCTTTAACGACTTTTTAAGGATAATGAAAGAATGTAATGAAAATGTAAAAATGAAAAAATTAATTACGAAATAGTACAAGAGATCTTGAAATAAGAAACATCTATACGGGGAGAAGGGGAAGGGGCCTCGGTAGCTTAGTGGGTAATAGTGTATGATATACGTTTTAAACACCTAGGAAGTGTGGATTCGAATCCTACACCCGTCGTAAAAATAATTCCCATTTACGACATTTAGAGCCACACCTGGAATGGAAATGCTGTGTGATCCTTGTCACATTTATGTGGCAGGGGAATAAACTAAAAATAAAAAAAAACCTATACAAGAATACAACAAGTTATACATAATATAAACCGTTCTCGATGAGTCAATAATAAAATAATAATGTTTGTTTTGTTTTTTTTTTTTTTAATCTTATATTAAATCGATCTTCTGTAGATCACCAACCATATTGAATTTTGTTTTCCATTTTGTTTGTTTTATAAATTTTTCTCTTAGACAAATTTTTGATTAGAGACAGGTTTCACTATATGTGTACATACATACATATTATATACTAAATACTAAATATTAGAATTAAATACCTACCTATTATATTAAATTTTTTTTTTATTCGTTTATGCAATCGAATATTTTCTCCATATTAGTTTTTTTTTGTTTTTATTTTATTTCGTAACTCTTTAAAATTGAAATTTTTATTTTTAAGTTGAATGATAATTGATAGTGCATATGTTTATATTATATATTATGTACCATATACAGAGTGTCCTAAAATAAAAAATATGTGTACTAATATTTTAAAACTTAATCGCTATTGTTACATACCTATATAAACTATAGAAAAGTTTAGAGCAAATAAAACTTGTCAGAATTACCATAAATAATCGTTTCAGAAAATAGAAAAAAATAAATCATCGAATCTAAACTTTTTAAAATTTCAAGAATATTAATTAATATTTTTTTTTCTTTCCCGTTCCACAAGGGAAGTAATACCGCATTCACAATTAAACAACCTCAAAACATAGATCACGTGAGTACAGTTAGATCAAAATGACGCAACCTAGTGCTAATTAAGGCCTTCAAACAACATCGTGAAGGCTAACATCTTACCTGCCTACCTACCATAGCTCATCCATTAAGTCAATTTTTCATATTTGTCCAAGTTTCAGTTTCTGTAAATCTTTAATTTCACTAAGCCGCCGGCTGTAGCTATTCTACAAGATTTTAAGACATGTATAATTCCATATTTCTACGGTATTTTTTACCTTACATTGAGGGATATGTTGAAGTTATTTCAAAATAAAGTTACTTTTATATGATCTGTTGTTCCATGTATTCATTAACAAAATAAAGCAATTCTATTCTACTTACTATTATTGGTGTAAAAAGCATATCCACGATCAGTAATAATAAAGGCAACGACACCGACACTAAGAAAGGAAAGCTCTAAATTAATAAATGCCTACTTAAAAAAAAAAAAAAACAAACATACATTTAATCTTATAGATATGGAAATATATATTTTGCAGATACTCTTTTACTCTTTTCTACTCCCAACTACACCAGCCTTTGAGGAAGAGTAGAAAGGAGTAAACACAGTTATATTAAATTAGCGTTAAATTTATCAACTAATCCCAACTACTCTCAACTACTCTTTTCGTGTAAAAGGGACGCAAACATTATTGTACTGCCAAAAATAAAATTTTATGCCTAAGGTGAGTGTCAAAAATTCTTTAAAAATTTTTATTAACATTTTATCAATTGAATATCAATTGAAATGAAAAATTCCATATCTATTGTAAATTTAATCAAATGTCAATTGATATTTTTATATCGCGAATGTTCAAATATATGACATTTATCGATTTATTCAATCAACCCATATATTCAATATCATTACAACTGAAACCTTGTTACAAAAAAAAACAATTACAAATAAAATCTTAGACAAACGTCAAAATGTATTTGAATTTTATTTTGCTCAGCCGTACTCGAAATATTTGTGCGCACTCTAATTTAAAGAAAAAACACAATTTTTATTTTGATAGTTCATGCTCTGCTTTGATTTAAAAAAAAAAACGCGTATTTAGTATATATAAATATTTATCAATTACATTTGTCAAAAATCTAAAAAAAATTGACTTTTCATTTATTTTTTTTTAGTTTTTTTTTTTTTTTGCTTTTTTCTTTTTTTGACACTCTGTATAGTTTTTTTTATTTGTGTATGTTTGTAAAACACATGAATTATATCGACACAAATTTAACTGTACGTTTTTTGACAAGTTAATATACAATGCAAAACAAAAAAAATTGAAAAAGGGAAAAATAAAACATTATAAAAAAAATAATAATAATAATAAAAATGCACACTACTGAAAAAAAAAAAAAAATGTAAAAAATTAGAAATAAGAATAATAGAAAAACAAATATATATATGGTGTATATTCAAGATATTTTATATATATACATATATAAAAACAAAATGTATTTTACCTCTCTTGGGAGTATTTATTATTTTCTATTGAATGGACCCCACAACAAAAACAACAACAATAATAATAAATAATCACATAAATACCCAAGTATAACGGTAAATTTTTAGAAATATATAAAACAAAAAAAAAATCAATTCAAAATATTAGTTCTATGACCTTTTATTTTAATTTAAAAAAAAAAAAAAAAAACAAAATAAATAAAACATAAAAATCCTACTATTAAATCTGTAATATGGGGCTTTAAAATAAAAAAAAAAAAAAAATAATAATAAAAAGCTTTTTTTTTTTTTTTTATTTAAAAAAAAAAAATATCAATTTCGGGGTTAAAACAAAGCAAAAATCAAATAGGAATTTTATCGTTATTTTTACATTCTTTTATCCACACATAAACATAAAAATTTTTCTTTTTTTATATATAAAAATAAAACCTTTACAAATTTTTTTTTTTTTTTTTATAAAGGTAAACTTTATCATAGTATAGTAAATAGTTAAGTATTACACAATATTTCTAATAACAAAATGTTGACATTAAATATTTTCCAATCAAAATAAAAATTAAATGTAACGCCTTAATATATGCAAAAATAATATATAAAGAGAAAAAAAATTTTTTTTTTTTGTTTATTTCTGTATTAAGAGAGGGGGATTCGTTGATTTTCTGTGCAGTTGAGTTGGAGGTTTATTAATATGACATATTAATCTGTGGAGATGTGATTTTAAAAATCTGTATATCTCTTAAAAATTTTTTTATTCCTCAATGAATTAATTATAATATACAGAGGTGCTACCTACAATTACCAAAATTACAATTTTTCTCTTTCTTCTTCTTCTCCACCTTTTGATTTTTAAAATATTAAGACTGCAAAATAATTATTTTGCAATTATTGATATTCATATATATATTCATTGTATATGAATAAATGTAATTTAAAAGTATATATATCTTTATTTAAGCAAAAAAATAAATTGTTCCCGTAATTAATAATGTTTACCCTCTTTAAGAAATAAAATTTAGAAATACAAAAAAAATCGTATATTAAAAAAATTATTTTGTTACACAAATTAAAAAAATAGTTTTTCAAATTCAATATAAATTTCTAAAAATTATAATCAATCATATTTATACATGCATACATATTTATTTTCAACTTATATACGAGTATTATATCTTAGGTAATTTTATATAGCATTAAGCTAAAAATGATATCGAATATCATCTGGTAAATCTGAAGGTTATTTAATTTCTTTCTATAAAAAAAAAAAAAAAAAAAAATTCTATTGTATTAAAATAATTTTTTTTTTTTAATCTATTACCTTTTAATGATTTGAAAGAATTTTCTAGAATTGTATTAAATTGCAGTCAAGATCTTTGAAAAAAATGTGCTAAATCTAACCTTAAAAATGCTAAATTTTGCATCAATGTTAGCTTCGTTCTTTCAATTTTTGAAATTCGTATCATATATTCATCATTCAAAAAATAGACAGACAAATAGAAATGTAATTTGAGTTCAATATTATAAATATATATACATATATATATAATTTTTGTGGGATGAAACTTGAATGATAGACATAATACATTTAAAATTGGTCACAATAGCTCTTTTCATGTCTTCTAACAATACAAAATAACAAAAACAACAAAAAAAAAAATTAAAATTAAAAAGGATTTAAAATAACTTTTATATTTATATATATATATATATATATGGATATATGTATATATATTGATTGTTTAAGACAGTATTAGTAGCTATGTCAGAAGTCAAATATTGTGATTGTCACTTAACATGATTTGAACTTTCATTTTTTTTTTTTTTTGTTTTTTTCTTTTTGAAATGAAATACAAAAACAAACAAAAAGAAAGTAACAAAAAAAACATTGAACTAAAAAATTGAATTTTGAATTTTGCAGATAAATATTTAATAAAAAATTTAATATTTAAAAAAAATTACCAATTATTAACAAAAATATCTCAAAATATCCATTTCTTCACTTGAATTTTCACTTGAATTTTTTTGGTTAAGCCCTACAAATTATTTTCAATTAATATAAATGATTTTAATTTTAGGAAAATTTCGTCTTTTAACATACTTGGACTCTACCAGTTGTAAAGTGTAAGACATTTTTATTTAAATATTATGATTAACCACCAATCCCTATATAATTTTTTTTTGTTTTTTTTTTTGTTTTTCAAAATTTCGTGATGAAAAGCGATTTAAATCTTCCATATAAAGTTATAATTTTTCTTCCGCTAAGGTCCACATAATTGTTTCACAATTAATCTTAATGTATTCGTATGTTCGGTGCATTTTTTATTTTGGCGAAAATTGTGTAACAATCAATCAACATGGAACAGTCTTATCCACATTCATTCATCGACTTTAAAAAACCTTTCGACACAATTAATCTCAATGTTGTTTGGGCTGCTCTTAAGAAAAATAGGATTCCTGCAAAAATAATTTGGTGTAATCAAAGCACTTTATAATAATGCAGAAGTAATGGTGCGTTAAGTACACCAATTACAATATTAACAGGAGTAAAACAAGGATGTCCACTATTCCCTTTACTATTCATTACAGTTCTGAATAAATGTATAAAAGAATTTGCTACCTTGGACAAAGGTATCTCCTGGCAACTGTTCTCAAACAAACTCCAAAGATTTGTATACGCAAACGAAATAGCTCTTCTCACGCCATTCAACTGCTAATATACAATTATTAATTCACAAAATTGGAAAAAGAAAAAGCAGAAAAAATGAGCCTCCGTATCCATGCAAAAAAATAATGAAAATAAAATTTAACGAATCAAGCTCCGGAAATACCCAAATTGATTGGTAGCGGAGTACGAATATCTTGGACGCATAATATCAACAGATGAAAGAACTGCGAAGGATATATAACACAGAATATCGAAGGCAAGAAGGGTCTTTGGGAGATTATGGGCAACCTGAAAAACATCGCATATAGCCCGCTCGCTTAATATCAGAAAATTCAACACTTGCGTGAAATCTGTGCTAATATATGGAAATGAAAACTGGTTAATAACCCGTACCAACATTCAAAAATTACAGATCTTCACCAATAAGTGCCTAAGAATAATATATAGAATCTTCTTGGGCGAGAAGAAGCCACAACGAAGAGTTATGGATTTTATCCAGTCACGACCCAATCGAAACCCAAATAAGCAGTATAAGAAATGTAGATGCATTGGCCACATTCTGAGTCGTCCAACAACATCAGTGACATCTCAAACATTAGACTGGAATCCTCAGGGTAGAAGCAACATGAGAGTGACTTAGAAGAGAAGTGTCTAAAAAGAGATCGAAAATAGTGGAAAATCTTGGGCGGAAGTAAAAAGATTGGCGCGAGATAGGGAAAATTCGAGTGGTTTTGTGAAAGTCCTATATTTCCTAAAGGAATTAGAAAGGAGGAAAAACAAAAAAAAGGTCCACATAATAAAAAATACACTATAGTATGTAATAGTAAAAATATTCACTTGTTTAAGGTAAACAAAAAAAACAATATTATGTCAGTTTGAAACTTTTGAAAAGATGATCTCGTTCAGTAGAAATTAAAAAACATAAAATCTGTATGGAACGTAAATATACGAGTAGTATTTCAGTTTATTTTTAGATTTTAATTTATTACTTTAAATTAAGGGTAATTTTTATTTTCGGATATAAGACGTCATTCTGAAGCTATTTTTATATATATAAATAAGTGAATCTTTCCCATGTATTCATCTTTCCATTATTATGGTATAAATTTTCTTTTAATTCTTTGTCCATCCTATATAAACTTCATCAATAAAATAACATGAGAAATAAGATGTTTAATTTTTATTGCATTAAAATAATCAATTGATTACAAGTTAATAAAAATTTTGTGTTTTTTTTTTCTTTTTTGTTTGTACTTAAATTAAAAAAAAAATAATTAATTTTATTGTTAACCCTTTTACACCCAAGTCTTACATTTTCTGTTCATATTCAACTTAATTAAGGGTGATTATATAGACAAACTGATATTACAACTGTCATAAAATAACTAAACTAATACAAAAGTGACAAAATTTAAATAAGTCACGAATTAAAAACGAAACATTTTTACGAATTAAACGAAACATTTTATTTAACGAAAATTAAAAATATTTTTCTCGAATATGAATTGCAAAATATTTATATGTATAACGTAATAATTAGTAAAAATGCGACAATTTTATTATTTAAAAATAATAAAAATTAACGAGTCTCCCCTCTTTAAATTAGGTAATTCTCTGTTGAGTCACAATGTTTTGTCAGTCGGAAAAAAATAATAAATTTTAAAACGAATGACAGCTAAAAGTATTCACAACCGCAGTCACGATAAATTACGATTTGTTTTAAAGAACAGAGAACATGAACAGATAATAACAAATCCCAGGAATGGTCCATACAATATTCAATACGATTTTTTAGTGGCGGAAAACGGGTCAGCTGGTTTCTCGAAAAATCAGAGTTTTTAGATCTCCATATTTTACTGTTATAGTTTTAATGATTCTACAAATTAAATAAATGTAATAACCGTACATAAACAAAAAAAAAAAAATTAATTAATATTCAATGATTTCAAAGACATCAACGGGTAAATTCAAATGTAAATAGGTATATAATATTGTAATTTAATTTTTACTGATTCATTGTTAATCTTTGAAAAGATTACGCTGAAATTGTACAGGTTTTAGAATAACATTACCAAAAAATTTTCTTTTTTTTAATGGAAATTACTCTGTATTTTAAAACGATGGGTTACAAAGTGTTAAATTTATTTTTTTTTTTTTGAAGATAATGTAATAGGAAAAAGAAAACAAGATAAATAATTAAAAATTTTATTTTACACATATAAATTTTAACGGCAAAAAAAAAAAGAAAAATTTTTCATCTTAAGATACAAATAAAAAAAATTATTTTTTCTTTTTTTTACGCTTAGTGTGAAAAGAAATCAATAAAAATTGATTTTTTATTTTTTTATTTTCTTGTTATTTTTTAAAAAAAAAGAAAAAAAACAAAATAAATCAATTAAAGTCCAATGCTTCTTATATAAAGTATATAGATGAAGGGACAAGAAATTAATATTAAAGATCTTTTGTAGTAATATATATACATATATATTTTAGGCATAATATATATGTACATATTATATAGATATAAAAAAAAAAAATTTAACTGTTTAAGCATTACCATACAAATTAAGCGAACGCGCGCATTCATTTGATAATAATCGATTAGTTTCGATTTCTCATCAATGGAAAATAAAAACAAAAACAAAAAAACAAAAAAAAAAAAAAATGATTTTACAGGAAGGAAATAGAAAAATCTGTTAAATCATTCTATTTCTAGATGTGAATTTTTTTTTTTTTTTTTTTATTATTAGTAAGGTATATATAGATACTAAAAATAAATAAATTTAATATTGACATCTATAATAATAATATTGTTTTCGAATTATATTATGACACAAATTACAATATTATATTTCATAAGAAATTAAGAAATACATATTTGGATATTTTTGTTTTTCTTTTTTATCTTAATTTTATAGATTGATATACCTAATATAATTTTTAACTCTTATAGTACTGTTTTTACAACTTCCTACTTTTGGGTTGTACAATTCCCACATTTAGGCTGGCGCATCTCAAACTTCTTTGAGTTACTTCGACAAAATCCAAAATCACGCTTTACGCCTAATTAGCGATCCTGTCGAGCAAATAACACTCACTCCTCTTAACATTCGTCGAAATATTGAAGCAATTTCTCTATATTATAGATATCTTGAAGGTAATGACATTTGCTCAATTGAACTTAATCAATTATGCCTCCTCTCAAACAATTCCAAGATAACACCAGAAATGCTTTAAATAGTCATTTCTATACAGTGGAAGTCCCCAGATGGTTTAAAACTGGGTATGGAAATTTATTTGTTGTGAGAACAGCTAAGATGTGGAACATGCTTCCATCTAATTTGTTCCCCTCTGTCAATAACGTTCCGTACTACAATTTGCAAAATTCAAAACAAACTTTTATTATAGGTTCATTTTCAATTTACTCTAATTCCCCCTTAATATGCTATTTCCCTCCCATTTAACTGTATATAGGAAGCGTGTAAGCGTGTAAAAAAAAACTCTTACAGTATTGTTTGAACATTATACAAGTAATTTACCCCACAACAATACTATAATTATATTCTAAAACAGAAATATGAATATCTTATATTAGCTTTATATATCTTATATTTTATTATTATATCTTATATCTTATATCTTATCATTACTTCGTTAGATACAGTAGGGCTAACATAAGTATTATAAGTGAAAAGAAAATCCATACAACATGTAGTAACAGAAGAAGTACAATATAGATCTACGTCTAAATGTCGCAGTGTCATTTATATCCCTTAGATAGATTAGATTAGATTAAATTTAAGAGGTATAAATAACACTGTGACCTTTTGATATATTATACCCCGTCTGTTACTGTATGTGTCAGCCCTATAAAAAGTACCTCTAAAAAAGCAAAGATTTGTATATATAGAGTTTATTGCTGGCAAGTTAAACTTCGGCAAAATGCCTTTAAATAACAATCTTTTATTTACTCCTTGAATAACAATTTAATCTAATCTATCTATAGATCTAGATCATTTACTATTAGGTATATCCATCATTTAGTATTAGGTACATCTCCATTGAATATATTAAGAATTCTGTTATTTCCTTTGGGTATTTAACATATACATTTTGGGGTGTCAATTGAATTTGAAAAGAATTGGTTCAATTTTTAAAAGATATTGAAGACATAAACAATAGAAAGTATTCGTCGAATGGCTGGCTAGGGCCAGAAAAGTAATTCTGGGTAGCCATCAACTCAACGATCTTAGTGATCTAGCGGTTAAGCAACCTGCAGAAACCTGGTAAGGTTTGTGAACGCAATAAAATGGATCTAAAAAAAACTTAATATAGCCCTATTATAAGGCTTGTGGTCACGGAAGTGGTAGCAAAACGGTGCTAACGCGCTAGTTGAGGTCACTGCCATGGGCGGCGATGGCCAGTCACCTATACCAACCAACCAACCATTTTAACTTCAAGTCAAATTAAAAAAAATATATAATATATACTTAATCCTAATATTTAATATACAAAATTCCGTAAGATAGTATAAACGTTCTTATGCATATTAAATTAAAATTAAATTAATCTTAAGATTGTTATATACCTTTTTTTTTTTTTTAATTTTATTGTTTGGTTTTTAGTGTGTATTTTTGTTTCTTTTCATTCAACAGATTTATTTAAAAACTCAAAACTGTGACGAATATTTTTTTTTATACCTTTCTTTAATTAAACTTTTTTTTTTTTGTAACACGGTTCAGTGTTAGATATAACATTTGATTTGTTGTTTTTTTTTGCCTCTTTTTAGAAAATCTATAGTTTTAAATTTTATTTAAAAACAGTAAAAATTGTTTTTTTTTTATTGTCTGTTGTCTATTATAACATTCGTATTTTTTTAGCGTGTATAGCCAAGCTATTCCTATTAATAATAGTTGATGCGAATGTTATTAAAAGACTTTAATGGTGAGGTGTATTACAAACGAACTTCCATAAACCGAATTATGTCATCTTGCAATTTCAATTACTTTCGAGTGGAAAACTTTTTTTTTTTGTTTTTCTTTGAAAGATTTTTAATCAGTCAATCCGAACAAATATCTGCAATCCAATGGTATAAGATATCTGTAAATCAGAGTAAGTGCTGAGATGAAGAAAGTGTAGTGTTGAATTAATATTGGAATCGTTTTTATTAAAACGGATAGCTCTGTTTTACCACGTTTAAATTGTATAGAAATATTTCCTCTTTTCGAAATTCCTTGATTTGCCCATGACATTGAAAGCAAAAGTTTTAAAAATGTTCTCTAAACTGGGAGTAAAAACCTCATTTTTACTACATACATATATATATATGTACATTTTAGAAAATGATTGAATCGATTTTAATTTTAAACGTTTTCATATTGAACATATATTATAATAACAAATATTAGGTTGATTTTTTCAAGCAATTTTTCACTTCAAAATTTTCTTTTATATTATGTGTTCCGTATTTTATTAAGTCTAAGCTAGTTTTAAAGTATACAACAACAAGACTGGTACCAGTGTAAGATTGAATTGGATTCATTGTTCGGAAAAATATATGACATTAAAAATTTATTTAAGTTTTTAATCTTATATGATATAATATCCTAATATATATATCTATAACCTAAATTTTTTGCATTTTAATTAAATTTATATTTAATATGCACTAATAATAAACGGTCCCATTAGATTGAATTCAATCAAGATATCTGAAGAAGTCTGTATCAAGATATCTGAATTTTCTCTTTCTTTATTTGTTAGATTGTATGTGTTTTAATTTGGCGAGCTCTTTTCTTCATATAGTATAGTCAATATATTTTCAAAGAAATTTAGTAACTCACCTCGATATTTATAACGTTATAACTTCCTCGATATTTATAACGTATTTCATACGCTCTTACCCACTATAGGCCACCGAGGCTCCGTCAGTTAGTTAAAATAAATTAAATATTTTTAAGCTGATATTTATTGAAAATACTTTTAATAAGTAAAAAAAAAACAACAAGGCAAAATGTAACTAACAGTTTTTAAAATCACATATTTCTAAAAGATAATATAAACTGTTCAGAATTGTGACTCTGCACCAAAATTTTAAAATTTCATATCAAAAAAAATGTGATGAATGTGAAAATAGGCCTTTTTTTTGCAATTTTGAGGGGCTGAAAGTGGGGAACCCTATATAACTAAGAAAAACCGTTAACACACCTACTGAGGATTTAATTTTTACATGTTTTGCCGAGGAAAGGTTTGTACAAGTGTCTAAGATACAGATGTCTATACAAAAATCAAATTTTCAATTTTTGAGCTCTAATAACTCTTGAACAGGGGATGATTCAAAAAAACTTTCTGAGGAATATAATATGGCTTTTTCAAAGTTGATGGAGCTGTAGCTCCGTAATGGATAAGGGTTACATGAAAATGTTATTTTCTACAAGTGAAACTAATTATTTCGGACAGAGTGAAACTAATAGGCACATTTTTAAAATTTATTTTTTTTTAAATATGTTTAAAACTATTATAATAATGTTTTTAGATATGAGCTTGCCCTGTCATATTATCTTTTTGAAAATATGAAACTCTCAGCTTTAATAAAGACCTCCGAAACTGATGATTACAAATTGAATTTTCCAAATCAAAAAATTCTAGTTTATGTGTTTACCGGACGGTACAAGGAATTTGTCGTCCTCAACTATACTATAGTCTTTAATTTTTTTTTTTATCCCCCGATCTTTTAGATTATTTTATATCAATCTCAGTAGTTTTTTTTTTTTTCATTTTTTTTATAAAACCAGAAAGAACACAACAATAAAAAAAAAAAAAATTCCTAAGTCTTATCTTTTTACCAAATAACATCACGTATATGGATAGACGTTACTTTTATAATTATACGATTGACAATCCTTTTTTTCCAGAACACATTTAAATTGTATGCTTTAACTTTTTAACGGAAAATGTACACTTGTTCGAAAATTAATTGTACATATTTATAAAAAATAATACAACATTAAATTATGCATAGATAATACAATTGAAAAAATGACATGGAAATTATTTAATTCTATCTGAAGAAAAATAAAAAATTTTCAAAACAAATATTTCAATACTATCCGAATTTTCATCCACGACCATCATCACCATAAGTACATATACATATATAATAAATAGGTATCTTAATAAATTTTCTTATTTATTTATTTTTTATTTTTTCGTTTACTTTTCTTTACATAATATACAAGGACTATATATAATATTTTTTCTTTCATTTTTTCATTATCTGTTTTTTTTTTTTTTTTTTTTTCATTATCCGTTTTTCCTTTTGTAAAAGTAATGATAAAAAAAAACAAAAAAAGAAATATTTATGCAATCTTACGCTTTTCTTTTGATATTTCGTGCTTGACTTAAAGGAAAAATGAAAAGAAAATTAGTTTTTCTTTTCAGTTTTTTTTTTTTTGTTTTTTTTTCATATTTTCTGTTATATTTTATACATACCTACTTACATAAATTCTTACTTAATGCTTGAAAAAGAAAAAAAAAAAAAAACAGGTACCGGGGGTGTATGATTTTATTTTCTTAATATTTCTTCAAAAGACATTTTCATATCCTTTTATTGTATGGAATTTTTTTTTTAAATTTATGTTTTTAAAATTTTTCATTCGAAATTTTTATATAATATAAAATAAGCTCTTAATTTACTTGTGATATTGTGATGTCTCTACAGTAAATTGGAAGTCAATATTGAAAATTCAAACCAAAAAAAAAAAAAAAATTTTTTTGGAAAAAACAAATTCTAAAATAGTTGGTAAATTTATTTGTGTACGATATAACGAAATTCAAGAAGAATATTAACATCCTTCTTCTATATAACTATTAAAAGTTTTCCCTTCATCGTCCATAATCCTAATTATGTCAAATCTAATTTTTCAAAATCCATCTCTTATCCTTTTTTCCCGAAAACCAAATTGTGTATTAAAGGACCCACTCTAAAATTTCGATTCAAAGCGGAGTGGTTTTGGTTGGTTAAAGTTGAGAGTAAACTGAAAGGAACTTCGTGCAGTTCCTTTTCGTAACTTTTGATGTTTTCCACCGTTCCTCGTAAAAAAATCGTAAAAACCCCTCGTAAAAACCCCTACCATCGGTTTTAGGCATGTATAGTTAAGTTAACCCTACTAGGAATCCGCTTTTAATCCTATACACAGAATACAATTATTTTTTATAATACTATTTATACTATTTGAAGCAATGTTTAATGCTTCCATATATTGTGGCTTTAAATGTATTTTAAATATACAGCTGTATAAGTATATATTTAAGGTGATCAAATTCTACTTACATTTCAAGAATTTGTTTTACTTTTTT
Organism: Poecilobothrus nobilitatus; assembly: GCA_947095535.1. Lineage (NCBI taxonomy): Eukaryota > Metazoa > Arthropoda > Insecta > Diptera > Dolichopodidae > Poecilobothrus > Poecilobothrus nobilitatus. The sequence goes on along the minus strand of OX352775.1, from coordinate 11,645,307 downwards.
TTTTTTTGCGAAGGTAGGTGGGAATCATCGAAAGACATTATAGAGGAGTGAAATTAACATAAGTCCTCAACATAAGTGTGCGAGGCTTTAATTCAGTAAACATCACCTCTCTTTTTTTGACCAAACAATAGGTTATACGATAACCTTTAGTACTCATGTACTGCCTGCTCCTGGAAGTTCAGTTAGGGAATGAAAATTGATTTCAAATTGTCAGAGGTATATTGTGAGTAAAGTTGTTAGTATTTCTTTTGAATCTGTGCACATTGTAAATGTAATCATCACTAATTTTGGGGAACAGCAAGAACCATTTGAAGTGAAAAGATTTTTTATAATAAATGGAAAATTCTGATAACTATAAAAACGTATGTAACGTAACGTAACGTAAACCTAAAACGTCCTTGATAAATCCTTAATAAATTAAAAAGAAAATATATTTCAATTATTGAAATAATCTCGAGTCACAATTTTATTCTTATTATTTTAATTTTTAAGTTTTAACTCGTTATTGTGAATATATGGCGTATTTGTAGTTTTGTAGTTTTGTAAGTTACAACTGTAAATGGACGGGACCGATTAAACGAATTATTAATAAAATATTTTTCGGGTAGATATATATATATATATATATCTATATATATATATATATATATATATATATATATATATAGAAATTCTCTAGTTTATATTGGATTGAATGAAGATGAAAGGAAAGTGGAATTGTGGATAATAGAACGTCTATTTTAGGCGAAATTGTCGACTATGACACTAAAGTCCGGCAATCGAATCCTTTTGCCTCCTTAATAATTCATTTTCATACTTTTACATTCGATCTGAAGCAACAATTTTTCAGTTTTGCTCATGAAACGGTCAGCAATTAATTAGTTTTGCACAACTGACTGCATCAATCCAACCGAGATTTTTCGTTCGGTTTTTCCCAATGGTATTTTTATATTTGTACATATATATGTATTTTTCTATTAGAGAACCATTTCTTTAGAATGTGGGGGGCAGTCAGCTAGTATATGTTGTACGTGACCGGATAATCTTTCAAAATATATATATTTTCTTTTAAAACAGATAAATAAATTAGCAATCGTAAAAAAAATTTTTAGCCTATATATGATATTATTATATATAACATTTTAATTATTATCTATGTATGTACATATTATAAAAAACAATATACATATATACATATATTATTATTTACTTATCTTCTATTATATAAAAGCCGTAAATGTTTGCAACAATAAAATTTTTCATAGCAAAAACGAATACTGTGCACATAACAAAAAAAAGTAACATAACAAAAAAAAAATTAAAAAAATTATAGGGTTGGGTACGTAATCCCGAAAAATAAAATTCCAAAAATTAAAATCACGAAATTACGAAATCCCAAAAACAAAATCTTGAAATTAGGAAATCCCGAAAATCAAAATCCGAAATTTCAAAATCTCGCATATAAGACATACATATATAGATATAAATAATCAGGATAAGGGGAATACTCTGATTTTCAATCCAACTATATTAACACTTACAGTTGCCCATACATATAAATATACAGATTTCATTTAAAAAAAAATGAAATTTTCACATTTCCATTTGAAAAATAATTAATTTTGAAAACCTGCCGCATACAAATTATTCAATTTTTGATATTTCACTTAAAAAATAATTGATTTTATACAAATTTAGGCATTTTTATGAAAAAAAAATTATTTTTGAAGGAACGAGGACTATCGCCGTTCACTCCCCCCCAAAACTACAACTTAATTTTTCTTTAGTTTTCTTAGTGTTGTTATATAAGTTTTTAAGTTTATTTAAATTTATTTTTATTCTTATTGTAAAAAGTTAAGTATTCTTACTGATGAAGGAGGGAACTATAGTTCTCAAAAAACGTCTTTAAGATAAATAAAAAACTATATTAAAACAGATAGCTATTTTTTTTTATTTCATTAAAAAGTTAAGTGACAAAAAAACCAATATTATTTCTAAATTACCCCAACTGGCGTATGCTACGCCCGGTTTATCGATAGTGTAGTATTATAGTATTGTACTTGAAAATAAAATATTTGTATCTAATGATTAATAACTTAATCTGAATATAATTTTATAAATTAGATTTTTTTTTTCTCGTTAAAAACCTATAGAAGAAAAAAATTTTACAAAGATAAATAATAAAAAAAACAAAAAAAAAAAATTTGAAATATTATTCAAAGGTCGAGAATAGCATAACTTATAAATTATAATATAAGTATCATCACATTATCATCATCATCATCATCATTATCAATATTATAATCATAATCACCACTATAAAGTTTACCAAAATCATAATTTGTTTTATGTCACAGTGTGACATCCAATTTAAATTGGCTTTAATTCACAGTGGGTGTTACATATACAAATATTTATATATATATATATATATATATATATTATATATTATTTTATAAAAGTTAATTTTCCCATTACTTTTTCTCTCTCTTGTGTCATGATCGTTTAAAAAAAAACAAAAAAAAAACACAAGAAGTTGTATAGCATCATTTTTCATTTTATTTATGAAAATAATAACAGCATCAACAAAAACAAAAAAAAAACTTTAGACTAAAATAAAGGAAGGAAAAATAAAAATAAAAAAATTAAAACGAAAATAAAAACAGTATAATGTACAATCAACTTCCTTAGACCATATAAAATACAAAAAAAAAAAACAAAAAAAAGGAAGAAAACAGAAATTTTCAAACCAAAAATTACTATTTAAATTCTTCTTAAGGGGTTGGTGTTTTGTGGTAAAATCTATTTTTTTATACTTTAATTTTTTTTTTTTTTGTGTTTCGGTTTTTTTTTCATTTTTTCTCATATTTTTTTAGCACATTTCCAAAAAAAAATTTTTAAAAAATGTGCCCATTAGTTTCATTCTGCCGTCTGTTTACAAAACTTCTGTACCGTTAAAGGTAGAGAAAAAAAAATTGTAACCATGGGGGGAGGTAGGTCTAATAAAAAAATATTAATGTTGTAGAATAACTTTTACATGTAGCCCCATCCATTACGGAGCTATTATAGCCCCCCAAACTTTGAAAAAACCTTATTTTTAAATGCGTCGTATATCTAATGTTCGGCTTAACATTTTTTTCAATCTGAAAACGACATTCGACAAGGAATTTCTTTTTTTTTTTGCATTTATAAATCAATATAAAAATTATACAATGTTTTTAAATTTACTGTTATGTGAAAACAAAATTTCGCATGATTTTTCTACCTTCATAACTCTGGCACGCTTCTAGATACGAACTTAAAATGTTGAGATAAAAGAGAACTTTTAAAAATTAGTATATATAATTCCTTAGAAAATTTGTTTTTGATCGTAAATAAAACATAAGACGACTTATATAGGGAGTTCCTTCAAATTAAAATAAAGCGTATCTTCATTTTTCATTTTCTTACATAAAACTTCAAAAGAAAAAATTTTTTTAAAATGTGCCTATTAATGTCTGTCCGTCTGTTTACAAAACTTTTACACCGTTAAAGATACACAAAAAAAAAATTTTAACCATGGGTAGATCTCATAAAAAAAATCATGTTGTAGAATAACTTTTTCATGCATCTCCATCCATTACGAAGCTGCAGCCAATCCAACTTTGAAAAAGTCCTAATTTAAAATTTTTTTGATTGTGGTCTAGTATAATTTTTACCAAACTTATTAATTTAAACGTATATTAATTAAGTTTAAATTAATTAAAATTAAATTTACAAGTATAGTAAACTACCACTTACGGTTGTCCGATTTGCTCTAAAAGCTTATCAATCCGAGATATTTACCGTCAAAATTGAAAATAAATATATGAAATTTCAAAAGTTCGGGTATGTCACACATTCCACACATTGTATACACGTACCCACAGGCATACACAAACACACCCACACACACACATACACACAGAGAGAGACATCACGCACCATCACACGACATCAAACATTTTTTTACAGGTTTTTACGCAGTAATACTCTCTTAAGTGAGTGCATTAAGAAAATAAAAATTTTTTGCTCTTATAAGAGGTGACATTTTCCAAAGATACCAAGAAATCCACTCCTCTTAATACTAGTGTAAGATAACTACACCCTAAATGCAAAGCAGTTTCTAAGAGTTAGCCGGAACGAAAAAGAAAAGGAAAGAAAATGTTAATTTTTAATTGTGGAAATGGAACATAAATATTGTTTAACGATTAGGCCGATAACACCGAACTGTATCAGGGTTGTATAATGCTGAAGTAAGAGAAAAGATATGGTAACAAAAAAAGGGGGGATATTATGGATAATGGGTAAGGTGACGTCGGAAAAATATTTCGGAATCAATTTACTATCTATATGTGAAAGAGTATAACATTTGCCCGAAATTCACATTACAAAAATCCGTATTACATAAAATCAAAAATCACATATTACCTAATATTATTTAACATTTCATGGAAAGTCCAAAAATATTATAAATTTCATTTTACAAATTTCCATATAAGCTCTTTGTAAATAAGTATCTTACGTACAACAAATTATTAATTAATCTTCTCTTGTTAGATAGTGTATTTATATGTTGTAGAGTTAGTTACAAATTTAGTTTTACAATAATTTGTGTAAATCCCCGCAAAGTCATTTGTTTAAATTTTATAAGAAACTCTTATTTTGTTAGTTATTTTACGTACATATCTTCTTCTTCCTTGCGTTTGTCTCAATCACTTGGGGTCCACTTTACGTGTCCTGAGGCGCCAAATTTTCCTATCTTGGGTTGTCTCGTTGTTAAGATGCTATTCTTTCAGGTCTTTTTGTACTCTACTAAGCCATGTGCACTTTGCTCTACCAGGTTTTCTTTTGGGTGACTTGAGTTTCAAAACTTTTTTGACTGGGTGGGTGGTTTTCTTCTCTTCGCATTACGTATCCATACCAACGTAGTCTTGACTCAGTAATTTTACGTAGATATCAAATAGTAAAAAAAAGGTATAACAGTGGTGGCGAGGCGAATGTATCTTCAAGTTTTCTCTAAACAAATTATTGAAATTCTATTTTTTTAACTAATCCTCTCGTAATCTATCAGAATCTCCCATCTTATAACAATTAAAACATAGCGGCATTTTTTTTATTGGTTTTTTTTTTAAATTTTTTTGACAAATAAATTGTTTTGCAAATTGTCATTTTATTAAAGTCAAAAATATATATTTTATATGTGATGTATACTTATATTAAAAGTAATGAAACTTAAGTAATGAAAGTTTGAATTTTAAAAGAAGTTGATTTTTTGATTTATTATAGTCCAACAACACTATCCAGAAAATCCTCGCACAAATTCTCTGAGGTGACTTGAGTGAAAAAAAAGTATTGTTTTGCATATTAGAAACATTTAAATATCGATATTAATTAATATGGATGGTATATAAATGGTCAAAAAATTAGATTAGAAAGTTTTTACTTTTATTCGGATTTGAACCTCCTTTACCACAAATGAGAACTCTGCACAAGCACTAAAATCAATCTGCCAATTCAATACAATTGTGTTAAAAGTTTTAAAAGTAAAATTTATTCTATACGATTTTCAATTCTATATATTTTTTTTTTTTGTTGGGTAAGGATGGTGTGAATCATCGAAAGATACTGTATACGCAACAAAGTTATGTAAGACTTTAATTCACTAAACACATCTTAAAATATTAAAAATAGTCTGAAAGACTAACCATTAATTTTACGAATTTAACTCTTATAGATCTACTGGAATTGCAGATCTCCATGTAGATGAGATCTGCTTTTATCGCTAAATCTAATGGCCTATAATTCTATTAAGCCTTCTAATGGCATTTTCATAATGTAGGAGTTTTGAAGCTTTTACATTTATGTGTATTTCTATATATATGAATAAAATTTTTACTTTTATAGAAATCCACCAAAATTCGTCGGTCTCTAATTTTTAATTGAAAAAACAAAAAAAAGAAAGAGTAGCACACACAAAACAAAAAATTATGCAATTTAAAAAAAAAAAAGGAGTCAAACACCCTCTTCATAAAATAATATTTAAGTATTAAAACCAAAATCTAATATTTTGATGAAAATATTAATTTTTTTTTATATAAAAAAAAAAAAATAACAACAACAAAAACAACAATAGTAAATAGTAATAAAAATAACCTCATCATTATCAAAAAAAAATTAAATATTTTGTAAGTGCAGTGTAAAAAGTCAGTTACTTATGTACTTACAAAAAAAAAAAAAAAAAGGTTTAATTCGGATCAAAATAACAGGAAAAATAACTTAAATTATCAATTTTTTTTTTTTCCTTTCACTTCTTTCTATGGCCATACTCTCTTTTGTTTTTTTTTTTCATTTATTGTTATTTTTAATTTTTTTGTCCTTCCGTTTTTTTTTTTAGATTTATACTATTATAACTTTGTTGTACTGTTATTACACTATTATTGTACTTGTTGGACTCTTTTTTTTTATTTTGTGTGTGGTGAATTATTGTGTGTTGTGTGTTATGTATATGTAAAAAAAAAAAACAAAAAAAAAAAAAACATAGCAGAACAAACTAAAAGCAACAGTCGTCATAAAGAACAATAGACGACGACGCGTGTTTATTATTGACTGACACGTGCGCAAATCTTTAAACGGATAAAACATGAAACACGCAATACACAAAAAAAAAAATATGAAAACACAATATAATCATCATCATTCTATTATCAACAAAATAAGAATTACAATTTATAACATTTTAAATATAAATTATATATTATTTTACATATACAATTATATATAGATATATATATATGGTATATTTTAAGGATGTGCAAAAGAATATTGTGTAAATTTAAAAACATTATTTAAGGGTTTAAGGGTTTTTTTTTTTTATAAAATGAAAAATAAAAATATTTTTATATATTTATTTTGAACGATGACTTTTTCTTCCTATATATATATTAAATGAATATTTATTAATAATAAATAATTATATATGTATATATATGTACATACATACATATATACATGTATTTTTGTTTTTTTAATTTTCTGTATAAAGAAACTCTTTTTTTAACTATACATATATATATGTATATATATTAGATTTTTTTACCACATATCTTTACTATAAACTTTATATACACATGTATAGTTGGAGACCGGGTGGATGCTCTGAATAATTAAATACAATATATGGCTTATTAAACGAAGTATAGTATGTACAGTGGGTCCTTCTTGCGACTTCTCTTAGAAAATGAAATGAACTATTGACTTAAAGTCTATAGTTATTACTAGGGCAAGAATTTTTATGCTTTTAAAATTAACAAATATACGCATAAAATATGCACTAAACATTTTAAAATATGCAATAAAAAGATCAAAATACATACAACACAACAGCAGTCTGTCTCTTTTTAAATGACTTTATCTCTAAAAAAAATATCTCAGATGATGCGGTAATAAAATATTCAGATGTTTTAGAGGGATATATTCATCTATCTATACAAAACGATTTGCAGTTAATTGAGGAATGGCTAATCAAACACAGGCTTTTATTAAACTTAAAAAAAAAAACCAAAATATCAATATTTGAAAACAAAGATTCTTAACTTCTCAAATTTCATGCAGTATTAAAATGTAAATGTAGAAATAGTCAATAACTTCAATTAATTAGGTTTAATACTTCGACAGAAAATCAAATTGTTATAAACATATAGAAAAAGTAATCAAAAACATAGCTCCATACATATTCCTAATGAGAAGAATACGTATAAATTCCTCTCAGATTAATCGATATACACAATATAATATGCTTCGTATATAAAATCACATATTTATTGCATTTTACCTATATGGAGTCAAGCTCCACAATATTATCTAAATAAATTAGATATAATGCATAAAAAATGTGTAAAGCTATAGATCAAGGTCTACCATTATTACACCCAACAGATTTTATATACACTACAAAATATCTATAGTTTGAAAAACATAATATTACTGGAACACTATAAAAAAAAACTGCATTCAAAATCATTCATAATCAATTTAAACATAATATCATTCTAAATAGAGGAATCTAGACATACACAATCATACATTAGGAACAAATCGAATTTTTATCTTTCACTGTTTAGAACATCACATCAAAAGAATAACAGCTTGTATATTTGCCTTAAGATTTACAATGATCTTGCAGAGCAAATAAAATTAATTAATAATCTTAATCTGTTTACACAAAATATTAAATCCACCTTATTTTAGTACATTACACTAAAATTTTAATTAAAAATAAAAAATCTTTCAGACATAACATAACAAAATAAAAATAACAAAATTAATCGAATGAAACGTAAATACGTAAATTAATATAAATTCATGGCGGCACCGTTGCAGTACAAAATTAAATGCATATTCAAATTTTCCAATAAAAAACTTTGCTTATATTGTTTCTCAAAAAGTTTTTAAACATCCAAAAACTTCTTTCAACGTCTACGTGACGTTACTATTTAGAATACAATTATGTAAGATGAAAAAGCTCAATATCTATTTCTAAAAAAAGGCAAATAAAATTTTGAGATCAAAAAATGAAAAAAATTTTCTATCTTCATTTTCATTTTTTAACATATTTTGGTAACGTTTCGTAAATTTGATTAGATTTGACATTTTTATTAGATTTTGTTCAATGACTAAAGAGGCTCTCACGTCACTTAGTACGAGATGTAGTTAGTTATACAAAATACAAAAGAATTTTGTTAAAATGCAATTGAAAAAAAAAAAAAAGGAGGGGGGGGGTCTCGGTGGCCTGCGTAAGAGAGAATGTGTGTTCGAATCCCACACACGTCGTAAGAGTTATTCCCGCTTTACGACATTTACAGCCACGCCTGAACAGGAAAGGCTGTGTAATTTCCTGTTCACATTTACGTGGCAGAGAAATACATTTAAAAAAAATAAATAAATACAAAAAATATGTTGAAATATTTTATTACTAAAAACGGTTAACTCTCAGCCTTCTGCAAAAAAAAAAAAAAAATAACGTTCGATTTGCGTAAGGAAAAGGAGAAGGATTCTGAGTATACCAGTAAACCGTTAAACCAGAAATCTTACAAAATAAATTAAGACTTTTTTTTTTTTTTTTATAAAACTAAAACTGAGAACGTGATTGGGAAAGGGAAAAGAATGTTGGGAAAGATTTATATGTTGACTATATTATAGATACTTACTTATGTATATTTTTTAAAGATTTCAAAAATGTAAAGAAACTGCTATCATGGTTCCGGAGATACACAACAAATCTACAATTTAATGACTCAAGTTTATAGTTAACGCTTTAGCTCATCCTAACCATTAATCATATATGTTAGATCAGCCATAACATTTGAATTGACATTTATAATAACAATTATTTGGAACGTTTTTTTTAAATGAAAGTATAAATTATTAAATTTTTTTTAAGCTAAATGTGAAAAATGACATCCTTTAAATGGCTTCCATTTTCCTGTTGGCAGTTAATGGCTCTTTTTAAGACATTTTGCATTGCGTTGCGCAATTTCTGTGCGAATATTCTGTTTTAGTTCCTTAATGTTTTTTTGATTTGTTGATGTAAACCCGTTTCTTCAAGAAATACCACAAAAAAAAAATCAGGGGCCGTCAAATCTGAGGAACCAGGTGGCCAAGCGAAATCAGCAATTTTTTTTAAATTATTCGGTCATCGTTCTCGCAAGTTCGGTCAAGTTCTCGCAAAATCACCATTATCTCTCTCGCGGTATTAGCTCAAACCATTTGCCATGATTATTAAGAACTACCGGATGGAAAAACATTTCCAACATTGTCCGGTATACCGCCCCAGAGACGGTTTCTGGATGCTCAGTTTCGTTTTCAAAAAAAAAAAATGGACCGATAACTATCAGCCATAATTGCACACTAAAAAGTGCATCAGAGAGGGTGTAATTATCGCTGATGCACTGCTCTCGGATTTTCCGTACCCCAAATTTGGCAGTTCTGTTTATTGACATAATAATTTAAATGAAAATATGCTTCATCGCTCATTATGAGATTGTTCAAAAAATTGATGGTCCATAAGCAAAATAAAATTCAACAATTTTTACACGTTCTTCAACTGAGTATGATGACATAATAAAATTTTATAAAATTCTTTATTATCTGCTAAAACAAATTAAATAAAAAACTTTAAAAATAAAAAAAATATAAGCATTTCAAATCAGTTAGTCCAAGTTGGCCTATCCCTGTATAAATCATTTTTGTATTTATCAAATATTTTTGTATTTATTGTCTCCTAAAAGTATGCTAATTTTTTTTTAGAAGAAATATACGTAAATAGCCTTTGATAATTATGTATTTGGGGCTTCGGTAGCCTAGTAGCAATGAGTACATATAATATATAAAGAGTTATTTGTCAGAACAAAAAAAATTCATTTGCCTTGTACGTTTAGGAATAAGAAAAACAAAAAAAGAAATCATATTTTTCAAAAATTCTGCAAAGCTGTAAACAATTTGCTGTAAAACAACATTATATTATAGTACACTAGTATTCATTTTCGTGTAAAAGTATTTAATTTCATTTATAAATTATAATATAATATTATTTGTACATACGTATACATTACCAATGTAAGTATAAGTGCAAAATATTTAATATGATTAAATAGAAAATGTTTCGTTCTATTTTTTCAAATTAAATTTTTAAAATTAATATTAAAATATTATAAAAGTTTTTTTATTAAAAAAATTAATATTAAGAAAAATTAAAAATGAAATTTAAAAAAATTAAAATGAGAAACAGTAGTTTGAAATGTATAGCAAAGTATTGCAATTCTACAGCGAAAACAAATTTGAATTTTAAGATTTTTTCAAGTATCACGTAAGTACATACATATGTATCTATATGTTTTTAAATAATTAATTGAAAATTGTTTACTATCTATAATCGTTAGTTAAATAAAATCCATTATAAAATCATTCTATAATCTCTATATATAGGACTATATAGGAGCTATGAACCTGTGTATGTATTAACGGTATTAAACATTTTAGTACTTGATTTTATTCTGATAGAACTGTTTCAAACATCCAATGAGGACTTAGAATTTAGTTATTTCAAAAAAATTCAAAGATTTTTCAAAAAAAATCTGCTTATTAGTTTCACTTTGTCCGTCTGTCCGTCCGCCTGGGTGTTTACACTAGAAGTTGTGTTTGAATTAAAGTAATAAAATTTTAAATACCGATAGGCATTGCAAAAAAATTAATTTTATAGAAAATCTTTTTCTGTAAGCCCTCCCGTTAAGGAGCTACGGACGCCCAAAGTTCAAAGAAGCCCTATATTTAAATTGCTATAGCTTAAGTTCTATTAGGAATATTTGTTGAAGTCATTTCAGAAAATATTTTTGAGTCACCCCCCGTTTAGAAACTGTAAGTGGTCAAAAACTAAAAATTTACTATTTTTAAACACCTTTGAGTTGAACACCTGTCCAAATTACAAAGTCAAAACACAACGTCAATAAGCTGTACATATTCATCATATGTACTGTTTCTGTATTCTGTTTTAAATTTTCAGATCTGCAAGCAATATGCATTAGCTGTAAACTACATGCTAATTTTTATTTTTTGTTTTCTTATTCCTAAACGTACATAAAAATCTGCTAAATCGCTCTTTATATATTATATGTACTCATTGCTAGTAGGTAAGCGTGTGGCGTATTAACCGAAGGAGTGTGGGTTCGATCCCTGCACAGGTCGTAAGTGTTTGTTTTTTCTACATACCCCCTTACGACAAAATATAATGTAAATATATAGTATATAATATAAACAAAATAAATAATATTAGTATATAATTCAATAAGTGTATAAAAAAAGAAAACCTATAATAAATAGCCTTGGTAGCCGATGGTTCAATAATATTGCATTACATTTATGTATGTAATATTAATATAAATAAATAAATAAAATTATGTATTATGCTAAATTACATTAAGTATATACAATGTATATAGGGGGGAAAAAAAAATTAAGACATTCTTTAATCATCTCTTCTTTATATATTCTGTACACAGTTTGGAAGTGTTGATTTAAAAAGATGCTCAACTTTTTTTTTGATTTAATTCAAATTTTCGAGTTAAATTATTTCAATCTTATGCAATTAAATACCATATGAAATATCTATAGGTATAACAGTTGTTTTTTAACGTCTTTATCATAATTTTTTCTCATTTTTCATTATTTTTACATACTTTTTCGTAAATTTTATTCTTTACAAAAAAAGAGTTGGAAGCTTTTCAAGCATTTTTTTATTTTTATTTTTTAGTGCACTTCTCTGCCACATAAATGTGGATAGGAAATTACACAGCCCTTCCTGTTCAGGGGTGGCTGTAAATGTCGTAAGGGGGAATAACTCTTACGACGTGTGTGGGTTTCGAACCCACACTCCCTCGGTGTTTACAGCGTATTTTATAGGCTCTTACCCACTAGGCCACCGAGGCTCCCCACACTGCAAACTTTTGATGTAAATCTTTTGTGCTTCCTTAATTTCTATTGTTATGTTTCCTTAATTTCTATTGTTATGTTTCTATTGTTTCCGTGTTATGGATTTTTTTCTCCTTATTAAACTTCTATATCATAGTTCTACTGCCTCTAAGACAATATAGGTCTGTATATCATACAACAATATATCAGTTTATTGCTGATAGTTCATCTTCGGTAATGTAATATGGTTCTAAGTGCATGCATTCTTTTCGGAGTAATTTCATTATTATTAAATGTATTTTGTTGTTTTTGTTCCTTTAATAAAGTTACACTTAACGTTACATTTCAATATCACGAGATTTTTTGAAGTTTTTGAGTACGTGTCATGGACATTCTTCCCCTTCTTGACAGAAAATCTGCATGTACCGTCATTTTTTATTTCAATTTTCTTTAAGTGCACAACCATTTAGTGTCTCGATAGAAAGTCTATTAGAATTATTATAAAAATTAGAATCTTAGCATATTTTCGAGTTTATATGAAAATCTGTTTTTCATGGGCATTCTTTAGTATTCATTTTAGAGTTGGATTCTAAATATGGGGTTTTCCCTTTTACAGAATATTTATATAAGTATGTTTATTTATATATTCTGTAAAAGAGGAAATTCGCAGCCAAATATTGAATTAGTTTCTTGTAAGCATCATTAGACTTTCAAATGCTATGCACATTAAAATTAAAGGCGGAAAATGTTAGCAAGCTGCGAATCAGGAAATTTCAATTTCATAATTAAATACGGGTATAAAAATCACACAACATTTTTCAGCAAAACAACAAAAGCAAAACAAAAGCAAATTTTTCAGCAAAACATTTCATTTTTGGGCCTATTTTCATTTATATTTCCGTGATTTTTTCCTTTTTCCTTTTTTGGGCTTTTTTTCCTAATGAATAAAAGAACATTAGGTGATTTTTTATTCTAAATTTTCTGGGCGATTTTTCCTCACAGTCGTATTTTTAATCAAATATTTCAATTATTACATGCATTTATTAATCGAAATTTTGTTTCAATTTTAAAAATATGTGAATGTATTTTCTGTGGTATATTCATTTAATCTTTTGTTAAAATTAAGGGTTAAATATAGATTAGATTAAAATAGCTGCAAGGGTTAAAGGGTTAAATATAAGATGAATTTTTTTTTTATATTTTAATTTTTCTAATAATATAAAGGTATCATTTTATATTTTTATTTCTATATACTTACATTATGTTAAGTGAACACTTTTACATTATATTGAGTTTAAAATTACGAATATTTATATATTCATAATTTATATTTAACTCTTTTTCTTTCTATTTAAATTATTTTTTGTTTTTTTTGTATATGATCAAATTTCAAAATTTTGATTGATATGAAAAATATAATGATTGATTTTTATTTGTATATTATTTAAATAATAAAAAAAAAATAAAAAAAAATGTAAAAAAATACACACCTTAAAGTGTTAAAATATTAAAAAATTACATAACATTCCATTATAAATACAATAAATTTCACTTTAAAATCTAATAAATTTAATCAAAAGAATATTTAGGTTCGGATTACACGTATGTACATAATATTCTATTTTTTGTGAGGGGGGGATAAGTACAAAATCGCCAAAAAATAAAATCCCAACTAAGGCAAAATCACCAAAAAAAAACATCCCCAAAAACAAAATTTCCAAAAAAGTTAGAGCACTCAACCAAATATGAATTAAAATTATTTTGGATTAATAAAGCACTGTGAATTTATGAGGTGAACAGGTGCACAAAGTGTCAAAGAGTTTATCAATAAAGCCTCATCTAAAAAGATTAAAAGTTAAAGTTTTGTTTTATAAATTTTTTGATTTAATTGTGATAATTTCTATATGAATTTGTTTAAACTGACGATATAAATTTAATCTCCCCATCATCAAACAAAAATTATCCAAGTTACTTGTCAAAATCATATTTTTGTTGTTGTTTTAATGACAAAATCAACTAAAAATTTATATTGAACGAGTATCTAATGTATCAGTCCCCATACGAAAATGAAATTTTTGTTGTATACATCTAATGTTTTTTTTACCAAAATGTTCGATGCAATCTTTAGCAGAATCGATGCATTCTTTAGCAGAAATACCCCGAACAGACGGAAAGCTTATAAGAAGGTGTTGTTGCATGTGCTACGCTGCCAGACAAAATGAAGCAATTCCGTTCAGAGCCGTTGAAAGCTATTTCATACAGAATGCAAGCAGTGCAGCAAAGCATATTGTCTTAGTTGCTATAATAAGGCTCATTAAATTTATTTTCATTCTATTGTTATACTGAAGTATAATATATACCACCTATTCATTCATTTTTGCTCCAAGTATTTATGAATTTTCGTTTATTTTTCTTCTCAAAAAAAAAAACAAATAAAAAAGATGGATTCGTTTTTTAATTAAAAAAAAAAAACTTATAAATAAAAAAAATTGCAATTTTTTGTTTTCCCAAATTTAACCTTTGAAATAAAAGAAGAACAATTTTAGCCTTTGAAATAAAAGAAGAAAAAACCAAATCGCCCAATTTTTTTAGGACATTACCCACACGTCCACATACATACATACGCATTCAAATAACTAGCTGCGTCTAAAAGCTGAAAAGAAGATTAATTTAAGTGTCGGCAAATTGAGCCCTCCCCTCTCCACAGAACAATTTTTTGCTTGTTATGAACTTCTCCAATCACCTCCGTTTTTTGTGACTTTTAAGTTTTGGATACCCTGTATAAGTATACTGATACACAGATATCCTATAAAGTTGACACAAATCTACTCTACACTCTTCCTCATAATTTATAATTTTTAATGGGGCGCTCATATAAAATATTTATATACATATTTTTTTTGTCGTAAAGGTACAATGGAATTTTATAGTGAACAAATTTTTTTTTTTTACCAGATTTACTTTAAATGTTTATAAATGAGTCC
This sequence comes from Poecilobothrus nobilitatus, assembly GCA_947095535.1. Taxonomy (NCBI): domain Eukaryota; kingdom Metazoa; phylum Arthropoda; class Insecta; order Diptera; family Dolichopodidae; genus Poecilobothrus; species Poecilobothrus nobilitatus. The sequence goes on along the minus strand of OX352775.1, from coordinate 11,629,840 downwards.
TAAAATTTAAGAAAAATCTTATAAAATTAGTAACTACATATTAAATGTTTTTTTTTACCACTCTGTACTTTAATTATAATATGATTTTTATTAAAAAGAGGGTTTTACTATAAAAAGGAAGAAAACCGATACATATACAAGCAACTTTTAATGTTATATAAATAAAATACATTAAAATTTTTATTTTTTGAATATTTTTTAAGGGGTGTTTTATGTGTTGTTTGAGCTGATGATGATTAGAAATAAATATTATGAATAAATAATAATACTTTATTTATACTTTTTCAGTTTCATATATATATATATATATATATATATATATATTACCCATAAAAACATTAAAAATCAGCTTGTTGAATTCAATTACAAATAATTATGGTTTTGTTGTGGTGTAGTGAAAATATTTTTGTGGTTTTTTATTAAGAAAATAAAAAAAAAAATATTTTTTTTTAATTAAATTATGAAAATATTTTATATAGGGTGTTTCATAATGAATAAATGGAAAATAACGTAATGAGAAAGTTTCATAATATGTAGATACAACAGTTTAAAACTAGCAATTAAAATTGAAGAATATTGTTTATGTTAACTAAAATGAACCAAAAAAATAATTTAAAATAGAAAACCCAAAAATAAATGAAAAATGGGGCCTCGGTGACCTAGTTGGTAAGAGCGTATGAAATACGTTGTAAACACCGAGGGAGTGTTGGTTCGAATCCCACACATGTCGTAAGAATAATTCCTCCTTACGACATTTACAGCCACGCCTGAAAAAGGAAAGGCTGTGTGTAATTTCCTTGTCACATTTATGTGACATGTGGAATTTACTAAAAAACAAAAAAAAAAAAAAAAATTAAAAATGGTAATGTTGATTAAACAGTTATGGAAATAAATTTCTGAACATGTCAAGATATACTGCATACGCTTTATAGATATTGAGAAGATCGGTGAAAAAAAGTAAGCTTTACAACTTTATAAAAAACCTAAAAATTTACCAGCAGCTTTAGCTATATCAACAATATGATTTGATCAAGTCAATTTTTGATTAAACTCAATACCCAGAATGTTTATATCTGTTGAGTACTGTAAAACTTCTCCCTGAAATATCTGGTTGGGTATAGTAGTTACTTCCCAATCTACATAACCTGTTTCATAAGTTATCATATAATTTCAGACAGATTCAGCTTCTCTTAGTCAGTTATGTAACGCACATGCTGCTTTTACATAATATCATCTACTTTTCAGTAACAAGTTTAATACAAGTTCAAACAAGGGGTGGCCTCGGTGGCCTAGTTGGGAAGAACGTATGAAATACGTTGTAAACACCGAAGGAGTGTACACCCACACACGTCGTAAGAATAATTCACCCTTACGATTCTTACAACCAAGCCTGAAAAATGAAAGGCTGTGTAATTTCCTTGTCACATTTATGTAGCATGTGGAATTTACTAAAAAAAAAATAAAAATGGCGGTTTAAAATACAAAACCGCCTAAAAATAAATGAAAAATGGCCCAAAAAATGTAAACAGTTTTTTTTTTTTTTTAATTTTTGGGTGATTTTGCGCGCATAGCCATTCGTATTACATTGCTATAATTTTTCTATTATGCTAACATATGCGGTAAATTAAAGTATGGTTGAATTTTTTTTAATTAATTCGTTAGTTTGTTTATTTCAAGTTAAAGTTTTGTAAAATATTCTTGAGAATGATTATAAAATAAATGAATGACTTTAGAAGAAGTCACATTTACCATTCACATCACATTTACCGTTCGCTTCGCACTTTTTATTCCATGAGATATCATTTAAATAAGCATATGTATTTGATTTGATAACGTAAAAGAGATGCGACGTGATAATTGATTCATCCATTTTTATAGCTATTTATACAAGATATGCATATTATATTATAAATTCACCAACAGAAACCAGTTGGTTGGAATGATACTTTAATTATAAATCAATAAAATGCGTTACAGTGATTCTTCACTGAAATATTTATAAACAAAAAAATGTTCACATTAAAAATAATCGGTTGTCAAAGTGTTAAATAAAATAAAATATATATGTATATAATATTATATTTAGTATGAATAAAAACGTATTTTAAGGTAAATAATCAAAATATATACACATAAAATACGTATGAATGTGTATGTATATCTGTTTGTATGTGCATACATATATATATATACATATATGCATATTGTTAAAACGTTATAGCGTTTTAAAGTAATGTGTACTTACAAAATAAATTATATATGAAAAAAAAAGGAAGAAAATTTAAAGAAAGTTGGGGTTAAAAACAATAAAAACAAATTGCAAGGATTTTAAGAAGGTTTAAAACGATTTTTTGAATCTAAAATATATGGGAGCGTCTTTTAAAAATAAACTTTTTTTTTTTCGTTTTTTATCCGTATTCTTTTGGGACAAATTATTTTAAAAGGATTTTTTTTTTTTTTATTGTGTTATTTTTATTATTGTAAATTATATAAATATATATATATATATATATATTTGTTATTATATATGTATATATATATATATACTTTAAATGGGATAAGATAAATTTAACAAAAAAAAAAAAAAACTTTATGAACTTTTGAAAAAAAAATTTTAAATAAAAAGAATAAAAAAAAACTAGAAAAAAAGAAATTATTATTTAAATAATAAAAATTTAAAATTTAACTTTAATTTTCTTTAAATTTAAAAGATTTTTTTTTTTTAATAAAAAATTTAAGATTTAATAGAGAAAACAAAAAAAAATTGTCGTGTTTAATCTTATATACTTTTTAAATGAAAGATTTGAGATATTATGTATGATTGTTGTGTAAAAATTTTTTTCTAAATAGAAAATTTAAGATCCTTGAACTAGATCCTTTTTCCTTACTTTGAAATTAAATGGCAATTAAGTTTATCTCCTCCATTTTATTTCCTGATTGAAAATTTTATTTCATTGTAAATTTTATTTTATGTTTTTTTTTTTTCATATGGTTCGAAAGTCTTTTAAGAAGTTACAGAAATATTTCCGCTAAGGGGTAACAAGCTGTAAAGATGATGACGTCATCACATAATGGTACTTTATATCTCCAAGTTTTCGAGGATATATGCTATTTAGGACCGCTATGCCGTCATTTAGTAGCCGAAGAATATATTACAAAAAAAATATTCTTAACATTTTGTAGTATTTTACTTAAACCGTTATATTTCTCGTCTACAACAGTATACAGGAACCTACAATATTCTAGAGATATAAAGTAACGTTATGTGATGACCTCATCTTAATAACTCGCAATTTCTTTTGCCGAAGTTTATAATATGAAGTTATACTTTATTGACAAAGTGTCTTTTTTGATAATCTTAAAACTTCAGTTTTCTTATTTTAAGTTTTTACTAAACTGATTGTGATAAAATGACAGTAAAATAAACTAACTGTAAATTTAAGTAACTGTTTTGTTTTTTTCAAATATACATATATGTATGTACTTATGTATAATTTAATTTTTTTTAATACTATATGTATAATTTAATTAAATTATATATGTATAATTTAATTTTTTAAATATATACTTATGTATAATTTTTTTTTTTTAGTGCATTTTTCTGCCACATAAATGTGAGCAGGAAGTTACACAGCCTTTCCTTTTCAGGCTTGGCTGTATATGTCGTAAGGGGGAATAACTCTTACAACGTGTGTGGGATTCAAATCCACACTCCCTCGATGTTTACAGCGTATTTTATACCCTCTTATCCACTAGGCCACCGAGGCCCCTTGTATGTAATAATTTTAATAAATTTAACTTAGAATTTTTTCTGGTATATTAAAAAAAAATGTCTATATTAACCCTTTAACTGATCTATTCATTAAATTTGATGAAAACATAGCGTTAAATTTGGATACGCTTGTGTTTTATAATATATTGCTATACGCATGTTATTTTTTTCCTTGGTTCGTTTCTTGGTGTTTTTTTTTTTTTTTTTTTTTTTTGGGGGAGTATGGAATAAACATGCGATATGAAAAAGACTTTCAACATGTTGAGAATTTTTTTAAGATTTATATAATATTACTTTTAACATTTATATGACAAAAACAAAAAAAGGTAAATTTAGAAGTAAATACATATAGACATATGTAATAATGAAATAACATTATTTATTACTACAATGCATCCATAATGCACCCATGTGGACGCGTATAACAAAACAGGGAGAACAGACGAATAGTTTAATAAATGAAAAGCCGCTAAAACATCTTTAACCCCTCATAATTCGAAAAGGGTTCAGAATAGACCCCCCTTTCCCCCTCCAATACATTTTTATTCATCTCGACATGCCCGATCCATTTCAAGGAAGACTATCGAGTCGGAAACACCCTGTATATATACAATCAGTAATCTATGGCTTAGTGAAATTAATGATTCCAAAAACAATTGAACGTTAGTCAATTAATATGAATAATAAATGACTTGTAGTATTGTATTCCTAATGCTATAATGCGGCTTTAGTCACTGTTAGCAAAATAATAATAGGCGGATTCATTGTTTCCTTACAGTCCCACTCCCAATTCAATGTTTCCGTATTCATTTCCTATCCTTTCCTATCCCTACTCCCTAGCCAATATGCCTCGTTCGCAGGTAAGGTTTTCATCCCATTATATTGGCTAAAGGGGAGCTGGGTTTAGTCAGTAAGTATCTGACACTACCAAGGGGGACATTCTTGGTGTCTTTGGAAGATTCGCACCTCCCTTAGGGAAAAAAAAAATAAAAAATATAACTCCTTAAAAAATGTTTTAAAATTTGCTCGAAACAATTGCTTCAAACGTGTAGTAATGCATTAACAAAAAAAAAAAATTTTTAAACCCATAGAATCATAATTCGGCTTACGGAAATTCGTTTGTAGTACGAACATCGCAAATGTGGAACCATCTTCCACCTTATGTTTTTCCCAGAATTGGTGATGATTACATTTACAACGTGCAAAGATTTAAGGTGAATATTCACAACTTTGTTCACAATATGCCTGCCAATTTGAAATCTATTTCCACTCCCTATTTCAACTTCCTCTGACCAGACAATACATTAGTACTAAGGTCGTATAACCTATTGTTAGGTCAAAAAAGGGAGGTGGTGTTTAGTGGCTTAAACTCCAACACACTTATAGAGGACTTGTGCTCGTTTTCACTCCTCTATAGTGTCTTTCGATGATTCCCGCAAAAAAGAAAAAAAGAATCAAAAGTCAAGAACCCTTTAAATCACAGGGTTACATCACATGTATGACATCACATGTATCACATACAACTGAATAAAATATTTCCCATATTCAATTTCGTGTTTTAGTTTAATCTGAAATATTTATACATAGAAAAAGAATTATTAAAATGGTAGGTGTTTATTATTATATTTTCTAAATATGTACTCCATATCTTTATATTATATTTCGAATTCATACTTTATGTAATTTAGTTCTACTGTGGTGGGTAACTGTTCTATTTCAAAAAAAAAAAATGTTGAATATTTAGTTTTTTTTTTTTTGTTTTTGTTTTTAAGTGTTCTTTAGAGTAATTGGATTAAAAATTTTATCAAGCCAATACAATCCCTTTAATATTTATTAGTTAGTAACAGCGGTGGTGATGGTAATATCAATTTTTTGTTTTTTTTTTTAATATAAGGGGTTTTCTTTATATTTTCTTCATTTAAAAAAAAATTATATAAGGGTGAAAACCAAAATGAAATGGGAGAATTGGAGAAGGGAAAAATCTAAAAATAAAAAACGAAAAAAAAAAAAATTATTTAAAGGAGGGCAAGATTTTGTTTTATTTTATTTTTTTTTTGTGATTGAAAACATAACCAAACCAATTATGTTTATATAATGTTATAATCTAAAAATGTATGTTTATATAATGTTATAATCTAAAAATGTAAGTGTTGTATATATGTGTATAATTTTAATACTTCAGAAGTATATATGTATACTTTTAGTGATTATAATAATTTAATTGTATAAAAACAATTTTAATCATATATACATATACCACCCATCTACTTGTTTAATTAATTCACTATAAAATTAAGAAACATCACTCCCACTTGAGTTAATTTTATCTATAAAAAAAAAAAAAATTGAATATGTATAGGTAAAAAATATAAAAAAAGGGGTTGGTTTGGTTGATTTTTTAACAAAAAGAAAATTTAAACAAAATAATTGTTGACTTTGTCATATTGAATTTAAAAAAAATGACTTAAACAAATGACTTAAGGTGAAACGTTCAAACAAGGAAAAAAACAAGAAAAACATCTCAAATTATTTATTATAAGAGTTCAGATAGATAATGTCCACTTTCTTAGCTGTGTCATTAATTTTATTATTACAAATATGATTTTTTTTAGTTTTAAATTTAAAACAAGGCAGAATGTAAACCGAACAGTTTTTTAAGGGGCACATTTTCAAAAGAGGGAACGTCTCAAAAATCCCAAAGTTACAAAATCGAAAATTACAAAATCCCAAAATCAGAAATTTTTAAAATTGGTACACATATTGGGCATATTATAAGTATTGATTTTAAAGTAGGATTCAAAATCAGGGTTTCCCCCCTTTTACGGAGTATTTATAAACTAGTGTACGTAAGATTCTGAATTAGGAAGGGATTTTAGAGTTGGTTTTAAAATCAGAAAGTTGCCGCTTTTTCCAGAGGATTTATATGTATTAGTGTATGCCAGATTCTGATTTAGGAGGAATTTTAGAGTTGGTTAAAAAATCGGCGTTGCACCCTTTTACGGGGTTTTTATATATATAGTACTTGTGTATGAGAGATTGAATTAAGAGGGTTTTTAGAGTTTGTTACAAAATCAGGGTTGGCCCCTTTTCCGGAGTATTTATATATATATCCGGATTTTTACATCATATTGTCTATATTTTCAAACATCGATTGTACATGTTTGGATTTTGAAAGTTTGAATTTTGAAAATTTTGATTTAAATATTTGGATTTTGAAATTTAAATCTCTAGCAGAACCCATGAGGTTACATCTTTCCATCTTTGATAGAATGGCCACGGATAAAAAGTGAAGAAAGATATTTGTTTTGACCGTGTTTAACAGTGAGTCCACCTGTTTTTTTTTGAAATTTTTGTTTCTGGAATTATTTGTTGGAATTTCGTACCCAATCCGAATAAGATTTCGCAATTTGGGATTTTGTAATTTGGGTTTTTGTAATTTGGGATTTTGTAATAAGTTGAAAATTTGTTGGAATTTAATAAATTAGGATTTCGTGTTTGGAATTTTGTGCTTTGGGATTTCGTACCCAATCCTTTCAAAAGACAATACAAACTGTTTAGAACTGTGATTCTACATCAAAATTTGAAAATTTCATATATAATGAGAAAAAAATGTTAAAAATAAAGAGACACTTTCATTAATTTTAAGGGAACTGCTACATAATTTTAAGAAAAAAACCATTAACACACATATAAAATTATAAAGTTGAAACTTTAATTTTTGTTTTTTACTTTGAAAAAATGATTGGTACAAGTGCCTAAATTACATGTATTTAAATGCAAGAATATTTAAATTTTTGAGTCCTAAATAGTCCTTAAACAACAGGGGGTGGTACAAAAAAAATTTTCTAAAAAAATTTATACATATTATATTAATTTGTAAAAAGTTATTTTCTTATCTCAAAATTTCAAGTCCCTATATCTAAAAGTTTGCCGGTAGTTACAAAAGTATAGAAAAATCATGCAAAATTTTATTTTCATATAACGGTAAATTTAAATAGCAAATTACAATATATTGCATAATTTGAATATTGTTTTGTATTGTAAAGATAAAAAAAAAAGTCCTGTCGAATGGCATTTTTAAATTAAAACAAAAATGTTAAGCAGAACCTGAGGAAAAAATAGGACTTTTTCAAGGTTTGAGGAGCTGTAGCTCCTCCGTAATGGATGGGGCTTCAAGTTCATTAATCAAGGCATTATTATTAAAATTAATCAAGGCATTATTATTAATTCTGTATGCTATATTTTGAAAGATTTTAAAAACTATATAATATGCATTGTTAGGTTAAAAGCAAATTATAGTTTCATTTATTTAAAAGCCCCCCTTTTTTGTAACAAATATTAGTAATGCAATTTATCTTTATTAAAAGCTTCTCTAAAAAAGCAGAGTACCATTTCATTAAAAGCTTCTCTGTTTGACACCCTTTATCTCCTCCCATTAAAAAAAAAGTAATATTTAAAGCTACTTTAGGTACAAATCCCCTAGACAAAATCTTCTTCATCTTTACTACACTGTTGAACTTTTGTTTCCCTAATTCATTCCCTGTTGTTTTAGAAATAATATGAAAATTTATAAATAACTAACTAAAATAAATTATATATAAATATTTTTTTTTTTTTGCTTTTTAGAATTGTACGTAATAAGGCAGCAGAAAAAGCAAAACATGTTCATCATCAACAACAGCAACAACAACAACAGCAATCTGGTGGTAATAATAGTAATAATAATAATAATAACAATTTACAACAACAGAACACAAATAATGATAATGGACCAAATAGTGGTGATGTTGTTGGTGGTGTTAATAATGTTATTATTGGTAGTACAGGTTCTGGTGCAAGTGCCGGTGGTGGTGGTGGCGGTAGTGGTGGTAATAATAATAATACTGGAAATACATCAATTGGAACAACAAATGGTAAACAATAATCATAAAACTAAATTTTTTTTTTTTTTCTTATATTTTTAATTATATTTATGTTTAGCACATGCAACTTCAGTTCAACAACAACAACAACAACAACCACAAAATCAACTTAATCCACAACAACAACAACAAGGTGGTAGTAATACAAATAATGGTGGTAGTGGTAATGTTGGTGGTGGTGGTGGTGTTGGAGCTCCTGGTAATGGTCCTGGCAGTTTAAATAATGGTAGTCAAGTTGAACATAGAACAACAGGTTATAGTATAAATGGTATATTAGGTATTCAACATACAACTGATCCAAATGGTAATAGCATAAAACGTAAACGTATGGATGACCATGGTAAGTAAAACTTATATATTTAAAAGTATATTTCAATATTTCTGTAAATTTTTATGCGTATATATGCAATATCTGATGACAATATACTTTTTCCATAATAAATATGGTCACATTCATATCCCTGAAATACTAAACAGCATTATATTATGTGAAAAAATCGTACATAAGCTGAAATCGGAAACATCATTTGCAAATCAATTACTCTTGCAGTATAATTTTAAACCCAGACAATCTGTAATAAAGTAATGGCTGATTCTGAACATATATACATGGTTGCTTTTGCATGCGATGTGCAAATGACTTTTCCGATTTCAGCTATATATATACTCTTTTTCAAGAAATTTTACAAAATTTAAATTTTTGACAAAAAATCAAAATTCAAAAAAATATCAGAATTTTGTAACCTTAGAACTTTAAATATCATACAATTTGGGTACGATCTCAAATAACATACAGTCACAACTTCTTTAATTCAAAAACTCTGGTAATTCGATGCTGTTGAAGTAAAAGTATGTATATATTATATAATATGTCTCTTAAATTTAAATCTTTTTACATTTTGAATGTATAGGTATGTTTTTCGAATCTTAATTTAAGGCTTATATCTATAATTTAGATTAATTGTGATGCCATATATAGGTATAGGTAAATTTTAAATTAATATAGAATAAAATATACATGATATTTTTTCTATAAGAACTTTATTTTATGAAAAACAAAAAAAAAACACACACAAACATAAGAAAAAATGTTCTATATTCTATGTTCTATAGTATTTTCTGGTCAAAATCAGGTATTTACTAAATATTCTCACGTTTTTGCTAAATATATTCAGGTATTTAGTAAATAATTTCAGATATTTTTTTTGGATTTGGATTTCAGATTTTTTTTTTTTTGGAATTCCGATTTTTACTAAATAAATTCAGATAATTTTTTTAATTCAAAAATTGTAAAAATTAAAAACCTTCTATTGATGATAAACCATGCAAAAATTCTAAAAAAAAAAATATTTACCGTCGACTTGTCTCAAAAAATTTTTTGAAAAGAATCAATTCAATATTTTCTTAAATCCATACAAGAGTTTTAATTGAGTATGGTATTAATACAAGAAGTATATAGATTATTTCTAACTCTGCCCTTTCCCCTCTCGCAACATTAGCATATTATTTATAAAGTTGATTGATTGATTAGTTTAAAAATGATGACTGCTCTCTAGAAATCTATCAAGATGCCATTTTATATATAGTATTATTATAGTATATTATCATATGAAAGTGTCAAAATATAAAAAATTTTAAAAACTAAGTTTTGCAGCTTTATTCTGTAATGGGACTACAAATTACTAATTTCCTTTCTTTTTAAACAAATCACAAAAACAAAATTTCATATTTTGTATAGTAAAAAAGACCAAATGTGTCGACAAAATGTTGCGAATAAATGTTGCTAATGTTCTCGTAGTAATGTTACTACATTCAGTTACCGTATTTGTGCCTAGTTTAGAAACATAAACATAGTTTAGAAACGGTGTTATATTTCGTTTCTTTTAGAAACGGTGATATTTCCACTTTTTAAAAAAAAAAAATGTGTGCAGATGTGTCTACTTTTGTGACCAAATTGCTACTTGGGATATTCTCTCAGCATTTTTGATAGTCAACTGTGTTTTTATAACCAGCCCGTATAGAGTTCAGAAATAGAATTAGTTCCCCAAATTGTACTTTTGCATAACTATATATGGTTTAAATATGTCATGAAGATGGAGAATCATCAAATTTCCTATGTTTATGTCTAGATGTCTAGTTGGGCATTCGCAGAGAAATATCACTTTCTCCTTCATCAGAATCTCCTTCATTTTTTCCTAATACATAATTATTATTATTTCAAAAAAAAATAAAATAAAACTGTTCCAGAGTTAACATCCTATAATTAAAAAAATCGGTATTTAAATCGAAGATCTTTTTTTTTTTTTTGACTTAAAGACAATCGACGACGATGACTTAAAAACTATACCACATTTTTATTTTAAAATGAAAATTATTTTTAAAATACACATTTAAAATTCAATTGCTTTAAAATGTTTAGTAGTTTTTTATATATACATTCATGATGTACATAATAATTTGTTATATATATATAAACTTTAGTGAAAGTTTAATCAAATGAACCCTTTTTTTTTTTTTTTTATATTTGGGTTCTTACACACGACATGAATCGAAAAGATTTTCAAAATGAAGATATGAAGAAAATTCTTAACGCTATTTTAAATAAAAAAAAACAAAAAAAATAGAAAAATTTGACGTTATAAAATATAAACAAAAGAAATTTTCCATGAAAAATATCATAAAAACACAAAAAAAACTGATTTTGACTATGAAAATCTTAAATCCCAGAAATTTTCTTCCAATATTTTACTTTTCTTTGTTTTTTTGTTTTTTTTGTATTTTTGGTAAAATTTTTGTTTTTCTTTTTACACATCATACAAACTTATACATCTTCTTTTCTTTTCTTTTTTCTTTTTTTTTTTTTCAAGAAAAATAATAACAAAAAAGAAAAAAATTAAGGATGGGGATTCTTTTATATATCTTTGCCCATATTATCTTTTTCATATTCAATATTTTATGTACTTCATATTATTACATATACATTATATACATTTATATATAAATATAATATATATATATATATATATATATGTTTCACTGTATACTTTCTTTATATTTTTTTTTTTTTTTGTTTTTCCCCAATTTAAAAAATTAATATAGATATATATGAGGACATGTTTGCGTCGACGTCATTTTTGTTGTATTGAAAAAACTGACTTCTGAAATTTTATGGTAAAGTTTTCATCCGTATCCACCCAAAAAATAACAAAAAAACACAAACAAAAAAAAAAAAAATAGGGGAGGGTTTCATTTTTATAGTACTGAAAAATTCTTGTATTTATACATATACATATTTTATACGTATACTTTTCACATTTCCTATCCCTTTTTTTTTCTTTTGCCCTTCACAAAACAAAAAAAAAAAAACCAAGAATCTTAAAATTTTTGACATCTTATTTTAGTATAGGATGTTACATGATTATTTTAAAACTTTAATTATTTATTTTTTTTTTTTTGTACAATGAGAACTTCTAATTAATAACTTAGATGTTAGATTTTGTTTTATATAAGCAGAAAAGTTTAAAGATATAATTTTGATCATAAAAATTACAATTTAAATATTTTTCTAAGAAAGAATTTGTGGTCGCGCGGAGAGGGATGGTAGGGATCATTAATGCAATATTATGACTAGAAACAAAATGTTACAATATTTTTAAATTATGGCTGGGGCCTCGGACGCTTAGTGAGTAAGAGCGTATAAAATACCGCGCTATAAAAACCGAGGTAGTGTGGGTTCGAATCCCATACACGAGTTATTCCCCTTACAACATTTACACTCACATGTGAAAAGGAAAGACTATGTAATTTCCTGTTCACATTTATGTGACAGAGAAATGCACTAAAATAAAATTTATGGCTTAAAATCTGGTAGATATCGTATATATTATATCTGGTAGATATCGTAATATATATCTGGTAGATATTGTAATATATATCTGGTAGATATATTATATCTGGTAGATATCATAAAATTCATTTTATTTTTAACATGAACCCTAACTTCGATTTTTTCCGTTCTAAAGGAAACTTTTTTTCGCTTTTCCCCCCAAAAAAAAATTTTACAAAATAATTTAGGACACCTTTCATCAAACATATTCTGGAAGAAGTGTATTTTGCCACTATTACAAAAATTAAAAAAAAAAAGAACGGAATTTTTGGAAAAAAAAGCCCCCCTAATGAGATTATGTAAGACGAAGTGTTAATTATAAGCCTATTAAATGCTGTTACATTATTAATAAATAAATAGAAAACTTGTTGAATTTTGTCCTTTGACAAAACCCATTTGGCAAGACCCATCACAATAAATGTACATCTTCAACAGTCTTAAACTTCGTAAATAATTTGCATTGTTAATGTCAGCCCTTTAATAAATTTTTCAAATTTACATTTTTCTGATTCTTTATTCTGCGTTGTGTATACTACGTCAATAATTCTGCCAACACCTCAATTACTAACTAACAATCAAGTACCGTTAAAAATTTTGCAATTTTTTATATATGTAGATATCCGCCTTAAATATCGTAGAGCCCCTCATCTATAATGGCTAATGGGTAATGTTTTTGTGTTATATAGTCTAAATTAGTTTTCATATTTCATTATGCAGTCTATTCCTGTCTGTTCTTCACAAAGCTTTACATTTTAATTTAGTTTTAGGTATTGTAAGGGGTAAATTTTTTTTTTTTTCAGTATTGGTGAGTCACGAAAATAATCTAAGCAAAACCAAAAACAAAAAGTTTAAAAAAAAAAATTTGAAATATGACATGCTCCCAGACGGCAATTCATTGACAGAAGAGACGGCGGGAGGCTGCCAGTAAATTAAATACAAGAAAACAATTTTAAAAACCATGTTAAAAAAAAAAAAAACAAAATTGAATTTGAATTGTATGTTTAAGAGTGAAAAATATAAGAAAAAAGTATAATTAAGTTATAGTTAATTTTTAATGTTATTACAAATCACCCTATCACACATTCAAAATGGAAAATTAAAAATTTTTTCTTAGAAGAAAAAAGATTTTCTTCTCATGTATATGAAGAAGAAAATAAAGAAGAAATAAAAGGTGGAGTATTAGGAGAAGTGAAAAAATTCAACCGATTTCAATAATAATTGAAAGGTTTAAAAATTTATCCTATAATTTTGTGGAAAATTTAATGCCCATATTCAATACAATATTCATTTATACTCATAGATAACATCCATCTTATAGAAAGACAAAGGAACGTGAATTTTATATTTTTGGAATGGTTTCGGTATAACTTTATCTGACGGGATAAATCATTACTAATTAATTTTCTAAAATGTGACAGATAAGTTTTCTGAAATAATATGTTCTAGTTAAATATCTGCCACATAATTTACATCTATATTCTGTTAAACTTGTGATAAGTATCACCAAAATGTGCCATCAAAATTAAAACTGCATCTATAAATCTTTTAGTTTTATATTGGCAAAATAATCATTTAATATGGTTGTTTAGGCTTTTTGTGTGCAAACAAAATTAGAAGCTCAATTGTTCGAACTCCAATCAAATGACAAATTTTGCAAAATAAAATAGTTGCAGACAAGACTACTTTTAGTCAACTTGTTTAAAAAAGAATGTTTTTTGTACTGGAAAAAGCTATGGTTCCAAAAGTGTGGCATCAAAAAAAGAAAAAAACCTGATCTATAATTAAAGATGAATACACCAAAAGTATATAAAAAATTCTAAATAATATGAAGAAAATGGTAAAACAAAAAAAAAAAAACAGATATTAATGGTACTGGTAATAAATCAATAAAATTATACGCGTGGTTCGAAAAAAAGAATTTTTTGAAGTTTTAAGCTGTGAAGACAATCCAGTTTTACTCTAAGGTAGCTGGAGACATGTTACCGCTCGAGTAAGTTGTGTCATTAACAAACCGTTTACTCCACTTCGCCTCCAAATCCTACTATTATGGACACTTCCAGACCACTGTCCATCTATGCTTGTAATATCCTCATCCGCAGCCTAAGTAACTTTTACATTTATACTAGCATAGTCTTTTCTATTTACATATTCATCAGCAAATCTTCCATGTTTTTATTTTATTTTAATATGCGTGCAATATAACGCATCAATCACAGTTGAAATTTTAAAACGTTCTTGCCACTTTCCTTTTGTTTCATTCAGCTCAATTGAAGTTGACCGAAGTTTAATCCATTTATTTGCTTTCTTGCATATTTTATTAAGAACGTAGTGAATGCGGTTTTGCACACTGTAGTACGATGAATTTCAAAATCTTCTGATACACCACTCTGAAAACTCGGTTCACTCATGTAGCGTAAAAATATCTCCATTTTTTTTTTTTTTTTTTGTTTTTTGGAATAAATGATCTTCCTCTGGTTTCGGTAATTTCTGGTAAAAATTCATTGCATAAAAAATCGGCATTATTAGACGAAAACCTTCACGTATTTACATGAAAGCAGCCATCTTTAATACACTGAAGGTAACCATATTACCTACCTTCAAAGTTTTTAAATTCTTACTAGAAATAGAAAGTATTAACTGAGTTTTATTCATTTAATTTTAAATATTTACTTAGTAGAAGCATTTACTACTTCCCTTAGTAGAAGCATTTACTACTTTTTATTCTCTTGGCCCATTAAAAATAATTTGTTTTCCTCTTTTTAAATAAATTAAACCTTTTTTTTCTAATTAATATCTAATTATAATTTGTACGTTTATTTTGGAATTTATATTTAAAGAAAAAATAATTAATAAAATAAAAATAACCAAATAAGTCCAAAAAAAACTACAGTTTTAACTCCTAAAGTAAAAACCCCTAAAAATATGTTAAAATGGCATTAAAAACACATGTTCTTGTCCTTGCATATTGTGTCTTCTTAACTCTTAGATAAAAGAAATTTATCTGAAGATTGTAATAACAGAGAAATTTTCGTATATGACAGATAAAGTAACAATTTTATCTGAAGAATACTTAATTTATCTGTGAAGGATATTTTTGAATTTTCCGAAAATTTAAGATTCTATTTGAAAGGATATAATATTTGATTTATAAATAAGGATTCTTAGAAAGTTTCAATACAAAGTTTTATAATTTGTAATATTTTTATGATGATTTTTCTTTTATTTTTGTTTTTACCACTTTTAATCAAAAGTTTTATATGAAATATTGATAAAAATAAACAAAAATGGCAATACCGTTGTTAAACTATGAAAAAAAAAAAAAAAAAGCTCGGAAAAGTTAAATTCATTACAAAATATTTTGGATTCCCATCGATTTTTTTTTAAATAGTTTTGAAAATCCTGAAAAAAATTTTAAATGTTATAGAAATTCGCATATATGTACATATATAGCAATCATTGCATCTTCCATTTATTATAATAATAAACTCTAGTTGTTTTCGGTCAACTTTAAACGCACATCCTCCCAAACTTTTCACAATTGAAATTATATTTATTAATTTATACAGGATTATGTACAATATTTGTTTTTTTTTTTTTTTTTATTTATACATCTATCTATATGTACATCCATAATTATTTTTTAACATACATATATATTTTATAATATTTCTAATAGATGGCATACGACAGAGATGGAAGAGTTTACTGTTATCCTGTTATGTATTTGAAAAAATAATTTAAAAAAAAATTAAAACTTAAAAAAACACAAATATTTTTTCATCTTATACACCAATAACGTTTGTATCTTTGATAAAAAAAAAAAAAAAAGTGTTATACAAACTTTTATATTTAATATTTTGTAATACTCATTCTTACGACTTACTACAATTCAGTATAATAATTCGGGGGGGGAAAAAATATGTTAATTTGGTTCTTGTCTTTGATTAATTCTATTATTTATATTTTATATACTAAAACCAGCAGTACATATTAAATTAAAGTTCTTTTTCTACATTTTAAATCTTAACTAGTGTTATAAATTGACTTATAATTATATAAAAAACAAGTAGCGTAGAAAAGTAAAAATAAAATAGATATAAAAAAGAAAATTTTATAAAAGAACTAGGTATGTAAATTTCTTGTTGATTTTCACTATAAGATTCTGTTCTTGGCTAAACTTTTAAAATGTGGAAATTAATTTTTCTTTTAGTTCATATTTTTCCATTTTTTTTTTAGCTCATCCACAAACCAAATAAAACATTTGTTTCTAAAAAACATGTTCAAATGCCATCTCTTATAATATAGAGTGTAATAGAAAAAAAGCGGAGCATTTCCGTTAAAGTTAAAAGATTAAAGCATAAAGTAACCAATAGAGTATTTACGTGGAAGAAAATTTTAGTTTTTGTTTTTTTGTTTGTATGTCAATCGATGAATGTAGTACCGTAGTACATCTGTATATATATATCTTCATAAAACTTTTTTGACTTCTTAAAAAAAAAAAAAAATCTCGTTTCTATCTCGATTTTTTATCAATTAATTTTAGTTAACTCATAACCCAATCATAGGTACAAGAATTATTATTAGCTGTGTTTTTTTCATGCGGGTCAGTATCAAAACGATATGCGTCACTCGAATAAAAAACATTTTAAATAAAACAAATTTTTTTTTTTTATCATAAAAATTTCATTTTACATACCTTTTTTCGTCCATTTTAAATTAAATATACCTACTTGTAAATTATTTTTATGGGGGCCTCGGTGGCCTAGTGGATAACAGCGTATAAAATACGCTGTAAAGACCAAGGGAGTGTGGGTTCGAATCCCACACACGTCGTAAGAGTTATTCCCCCTTACGACATTTACAGCCAAGTCTGAACAGGAAAGGCTGTGTAATTTCCTGTCCACATTTAATATGATAATATTTTTGTTTCAAAATTTATATCAAAAACTAAAAAATAATATTTTAGTTTCAAAAATTTTTATATCAAAAACTATGTATGCGCCATCTTTTGGAATTTTAAGAAATTTTTTTTATACAGATCACAGACCCTGAAAATATATGGGTTATGTTCTTGTTGTTTTTACGTGTAATAAATCAAACCTTGATCCTCAACCGAATGAAAAAAACACAGCTATTATAAAAGTATAAAATATGAAAAAATATGTATACAGTGAAACTTCCCTAACTCGAACCTTTCTAAACTCAAACTATTTTGATGCATTTAAAATTTTGTTTCAATTGTTTATACGTATAAAAATTAATTTCTCTTACTTGAAAATCTTTTTAACTCGAACTTTTCTCTTACTCGAACTATTTAATGTCATTTTGAGTAATTAGCATGCGTAATTTCCTTAACTCGAACTTTTTCTTGAATTAAATTGAAAACAAAATATAACTTTTGTTATTCTTTTTTGTTTGTTATTATCCTCTCATTTCTGTTTTAGTTTTCATAATTATTTGTTAACATGATGTGCATGGATGTAGATACACACTTGTACATGTTTACATATTTGACAGTTATAAAAATTCAGTTCAGACAAATAACATATTTTTATGTTCGTTGTAAATTTGAAAATTAAAATGCCCGGTAGAAAAATCAAAATATTTATCTTTAAAAGAAAAAATTAATTTAATTATGCTTTATGAAATTTTTTTAAGTCTCTCCGAATCAATTTCCGAACATTTAGAAAGTTCGAGTTATAGAAGTTT
Organism: Poecilobothrus nobilitatus; assembly: GCA_947095535.1. Taxonomy (NCBI): domain Eukaryota; kingdom Metazoa; phylum Arthropoda; class Insecta; order Diptera; family Dolichopodidae; genus Poecilobothrus; species Poecilobothrus nobilitatus. The sequence goes on along the minus strand of OX352775.1, from coordinate 11,611,551 downwards.
CACTGTATTAATATAAATTTAAAGTTATTTTCATGCCCTTTAAAAAAATATACTTTTTTCTTTTTAATCAATGAAATATTTTCTACGTACTTCTTACAATATTTTAAAAATTCAAAGGACACAAGCTATTTAAGTTTAATAGCAGATCGATATTTATTATCAGAATACCTATAATGATCCGACTGTTGATACAATCAAAAAGTTTATCAAACACTAATACAAAATTTCCTGTTGAAATAAATTGTAACTTCTTTAATAGCACTTTTAAAACCAAACGTTTCAATTATTATTGCTCTAATAGCCGGACGCACTGTTAGACTAAATATTTGTGTTACTAATTTAACTCTAATTTTTTCAGAAGTATTCGGATTAATATTTTCTTATAATTTTTTCTTCTTATAATATTTTCTAGTTAATTTGGTACACATCTTAGTTTTTCCATTTATTTAAACTTCCCATAATTATGTGAGAACTTTAAAACTTATAATACCATCTGACATTTTTAAATCAGATTTATTATTACGTATATAAATATAAAATCAGATTTCAAAAAGATTTAATTAGATGGGAAAAATTTAATATGGAAATTTTTTTTTGGAAATTAAAAAATGATTTATCAGGTGTTATTTCTAGCAATGAAAAAACTTTGGCTAAAGCTTGATCACAAGTAATTGCCCGGATTGTAATACAAATATCAAACAAAATTTAAAAATTTTTTTTTTTAAATTTCTAAAAGTGTTACGAGAGGAATATCTGTTTACATACCTACATATTCATACAAAATTTTAAAATATTTTATAAACAAAGTCTAAATATATTACAAGCCGAATCGGAACACTCAATTTATTTTATACACAGATACAATATACACATACTAGCCTACTCTTAGTAATTTTAAATAAAACTTTCAAAATAAAAATGTCGCCGTTTTACATATCGTGAACAACGAGTGGATGCAATAATGGATGCAAAATATTCGTTAATATTACATGAAGACGAAATGTAAGCGAAATAATTTTTCCATCTAGATGCATGCATCCCTTGTGAACTTACCCTAAAAAACGTTGATTCAAAAAAAAACAAAAAATGGACAATTAATACGAGTATAAAATTTCAACAAATACATTGAAAAGAGTAAAAAAATCATCATTTTTAATCTCTTGTGTAAACACCGCCTTATAGTCAAAGTGACAGTCAAATGTCAAAACATGTCAAATTTAATTTTAAAGCAAAGTTCTTTTAATTTTATTTTTTGAATTGTATATATAATAAAGAAAATAAATCAAATAAAATGTTAAAAAAAAAAAAAAACAATGTATATTACGCTGGCCATACACGGCGAACTAGGTTGTAAACTTGGTACGCGGACAAGGTTTTAGAACCATACCACACATTTATCCAACCTATCATCCAACCATTGTAATTATGTACTTTATACTTTTATTATTTTCTCAAATCAAAAAATCTTAATGTTTAAATGACATTTAAGTTGTACAACTTGCCAATACACGATACAACTCGAAACCACAAACCAAAGACTTCGCCCACAAACATCAAAATTTTTAAAAATTCATTCAACCAACTTTCCAACCATCAAAATGCTTTTACAACTTGTCCATACACGATACAACTTATCAAGTTTGCGGACCTGTTCTAAAACCTGATGCGCTGTGTATGGACAACATTATATATGATTGTTTTGATTCTTTGCACAACCTATTTTAATTTTAGAAAGACGTTTTAATTCCTATTTATTTTTTTTTAATTTATGATCTTAATTATATGACTTATTTTATTGTTTTTTTTTTCTTTTTTATTAATTATTATTGTTTTTTTTTTTTCTTTTTTAGTGATATTGATTTCGGATGAAAATCGTGATATAAATATTCATTCAGATGATGATATAAAACGTCAACGGATTCATTATAATGGTGATCAATTATATTCAAATGTAAGTACATATATAACAAATCCCTAAGTAACATAATATATTTTATATTTATATACGTAATAATAAATATCATATTATATTATATATATATATATATTTTTTTTTTTTTTATTTAATTCAAAATATATATATAGCTTTGGTCTGGTAAATGGTGCATTAAAGATGAACATAAATTATTATCAGAATTAGGTACAGCTGCAGCAGCAGCAACAAATGGTAGTGGTAATGCACCATATTATGATACACATAACAGTTTTGTATCAACATCAACATCATCATGTACTGAATCAATACTCTTTGATACAATATCACAAACTCAATCCTCATTATATTCGCAACCGATTGGTACACCAATTGGTAAGTAAATTTTGTTTTTTTTTATTTTTGTTTTATTTAAAAGAATAGAGTATACATAAATCCAAAAAAAAAAGGGTAGGGGGCAAGAAAAAATATAATATCAGTTTAATTTTAACGATTTTATTTGTATACATATAATATATATGTATTTAATGTTTTATCTGGCATACACACACTGTACCTATATATATATTGTTTAATATGTGACCCGTACAAACATCTCGTGTTTTTTTTTTTTTTTTTAAATACCGTGGTACTGCTTTCCATATACTCACATTTAACATTAAACTGTGAGTAAAAAAGTTATAGGCCGCACAAAAATAGGATTTTAATAATTTCGTTAGACGAGATCTAGTGTTTCCAGCAATTCATTATTTTATACAGATATGTACTTGGTTATTAAATATATCGAATATCTATACTATAAATATGTAAAAAAACAAAAATTCCCTCTATAGAAAGGAATTTTATAGTTGAAAAAAACACGAGAAACACGAGACACGCACGAAACTTTTAAAGTGAAAATGATTTTATGATTCATGAAAAATATTATAATAGTATTTTGATTTCATTTTGTAAGTAAATATAAGTGATTATACAGAGTGTTTTGCATAAAAGTGCAAACATTTCAGTAGGGTAATTTCTGAGATTAAAACTAGAAAAAAATTGTATGATAGTGTAAGTTTATTATTAGTCGTTTTCGAGATATTTCAGGACTTTTATGTTACTTTAATTTACTATTATTAATTGCCGAATAACACTTGAACCAAATGCTTTGCAGAAGTTAATTAATTCTTATTTGAAAGTTTTGTTTTTTAAGCTTTCATCTGCTCATCAGATGAAAGCTTAAGAAATAATTTTTCAAATAAGAATAAGTTAACTTCTGTGATACATGTAGATTAAGAGCTATTCGGCAATGTAAAGTAAAAAAAAAAGTTAAAAGTCCCAATATCTCGAAAATGACTAATAACAGATCTCCTTCACCTATACAATTTTTTTTTTCTAGTTTTTAGTCCCTGAAATCATCTCCTGAAATATTTCCATTTTTATGTGGAACATCCTGTATATTATTTTCTGACATAGAATTGGATATTTTATTCCTTTTTTTTTAATTCTTTTCAAATATAATAATATAATTTTGTTGTATGTACATTTACATATACGTATACATACACATATATATACATATATAAAAAAATATATATATTTATATATATATAGGAGGAAGTTCATTAACTCCTTTAACACCAATTTCAATGCAAGAAATGAAATTAGGCCAAGGAATACTCGATCAAACACTTTCGTCATATCATACAGGTAAAATATAAAAATCTTAAAACAAAAATTTTCTTAAAAAGAAAAAAAACAAATATGGTAATGGGGTAGTTAGTTTTTTTTCTTTCTTTTGTCTTTTCTTATTTTTCTTCTTGTTTTCCTTTTAGTTTTTTTTTTTTAATTTTTAAGTACAAATTTATTTCTTTTTATTTTTGCACAATTTTATTTTCACACTATGACAAAAATCACTTTTTTTTCTTTAAAAGACAAGTAAAAGATACAAATTATATCTGAAGTAACTATATATATATATATATATACTTCCGAATGGGGCGTAAAAAATCTACACAAGACAAACAAAACAAAAAATTAATTAATTTATAATAAAAAAAGCAAATGAAATTCACGATTAAAATCAAATTTTCTAACAAACCCATCATCCATTTATATTTTTGCAAACAAATATAAAGAATTCTTATTTTTTTTTTTTTTAATGCATTTCTCTGCCACATAAATGTGGACAGGAAATAACACAACCTTTCCTGTACAGGCGTGGCTGTAAATGTCGTAAGGGGGAACAACTCTTACGACGTGTGTGGGATTCGAACCCACACTCTCTCGGTGTTTGCAGCGTATTTTATACGCTCTTAGCCACTTGGGCACCGCGGCTCCTTTCTTATCTACAATTTACAAAAATCAAAAAAAAAAACATAAGTGCTTTACGACTTTGACTCATTTATCGCAAAACAAAAAAAAAAAACAAATTGTAGTGCAGTTTTCACTCACTAAATGGAATTTGTGGATATCGTGAGGTCATAAAGTAACCATATTATGAATTCATGGTAATTAAATACATAACTGATCCTCCCCTATATTTGGAAGTATCTCAAGATATTATTACTCTTATTATGTAAGATCATTAATACAAAAATTAACTAATTACATATACATATATTGTTTTACCGTATTAAAATTTTAAAAAATAATATTTTTTTGTGAGTATCCATGATTTGTGAGTTGCACAAATTTTTCACGAATAAAACTTTTGTATGTTTTTATACATAAACTAAAATATTTTTCGGAATAAATCTAAACATTTTATCCTGAACGTTTTTTTTTTTTTTGTACTTTATTTATGTAATTTGCTATTTCGAGATAAATCTGACATAAAGTAAGAGGCAATAGAGTATCGGACATGAAAATAAGAAAAATGTTTATGGAATAGAGCCATGATCTATTTTCGATGATTTTTAAGATAAGTGTTCAAAGATTTTCGTATATGTTTAAAAAAAAAAAAAAAAATTTTTTAATAAATTGCAATTTGGGGGGAAAAAGCAAGTTAATATTAAATTACCTCCAAAAAAACGATAAGCGATATGATAATAAATTAAAGTTGAGAATTAGAAAAATTTAAAAATCATATAAAATGTTTACATTAACAACGATTTTTTATAAAAACAAGTCACAGTTATTCAAAAAAAAAAATTGTTTTCAAAATCAACTTTTTATGCACCGAAAAAAAATACCATTTTTTTTTTTTTTTTTAACTCATATACATATACAAAAAACACTTTGAACAATACTTTTAAAAATAGAACCCTTTCTACTCGAACAACAATTTTTTTTATTTGCTTCGACCTCCCTCGCCCAACCACCTCTTACTCTATTTCAGATTTTTTTTTAAAAAACTTTTTATGTATGCACTTACAAAAAAAAAAACAAAAAAAAAACCCAATCACAAAATACAAATCCTATGCACATTTATTCCTTTGTTTTTAATTACAATTTCTTTTTTAAAATATTATTTTCATTTTTAATCTCTTATTTTTTTTTTATTTATTTATTTTTTTTTTTTAATTATATTTTTAACATAATTTGTGTACGCGGGGGGGGTATATAAACATAATTACTTTGTACGCGTTTATAAACATGTATACAAATAACATTTGTGTCATATTACACATATACATAATGTAGTTGTTGAAAATGGTCATGGCGGTTATTTAGCAAGTTTAGGTATTGTAGTTAGTCCACAAGAAGAATCAATTTCATCACCTGGTTTACCACCAATTACAATAGTTACAAATGATGCAAATGGCGGTCCTGGTAATTCACAACATCAGCATCATAATCAACAACAACAACAACAGCAACAACAACATCATCATCAACATCATCACCATCATCACCATCAACATCAACAGCAACAACATCATTCTCATCCAAACCAAACAACAACAACAGCAACTACAACAACAATTACAGTACCACAACAACCATCATCATCACAGCCATTATCAACTGTACAAAATAATGATGGTGGCAATAATTCAACATCATCATCTATTTCAATTTCAAATAATAATGTTATAGATAATAATAATACAACAATAACATTACCAAATATTATTGTTGGTGGTAATAGTACTGGCAATGGTAATGGTAATAATAACGGTACCGTTAATAATACTATTAATGAAGGATCTACAGTAAATGTAGCAACAGTAGCAGCAGTAATAGCACGAAGTCATCAACAACAACAACAACAACCAAATACAACGAATCATAACAGTAATTTAAATAATTTAGGTGGTAATAACACAAATAATAATAATAATAATATACCCGGTGATAATAATACAGTAACGAATTCAAATAACAGTGATTTAAGTAGAAATCGCTTATCATCACCATCGAATAATCATCATCAACAACAACAGCAACATCAACACCATCAACAGCATCAACAACATCAACAACAACATCATCACCAACAACAACAACAACAACATGATCCAACATCACTTATTGTATTACAACCATCATCAAGTATAGCAAGTGGATCTACCGTTGCTGCTGCTGCTGCTGCTGCTGCCGCCGCTGGTTATCCTTCGATGTTACAAAGTTTTAGTCATTATCCTACAGGCAAGTGTGGTTGTCCTTATTAAAAGATTTATTTTTTTTTTTTTGTTTTTACTCTCTGTGGTGGTTTCAACTTTCTTCGTTTCAAATTGAAATTTTTTATTCTCTATTCGATTCTTTGGATGGTGGATGGGGATGTATTGTTTTCTTTTTACTTTAATTTTTTTTTCTATTCTATTAAAAAAAAATTTAGAAAAAAACAACAGAAAAAAACAAATAATCATTTTCACTTCTTCTGTAATTAAATATTTGTGCACTGAAAATCTATTTTTAGGATATAAAATTAACATTTTTATTATAATTATAATATTAAATAATAATAATTATATATTAAAAAATTTAAGGGTATATAAATAAAATTAATGTGGGTATTGTTTTTTTTTTTTTTTTTTTGAAAATAACTAAAAATAATATAATATGTAGTTACTAAAATAATAACAGTAAAATGTAAATTTAGTATTTAATTTTGTTTTTATATTATAATTATAGGAAGCAGTTCTGTCGTTCCTGGTTCAGATTATGCATATAATCCAGCATATCCTCAATATGGAAGTGCATATGGTACTTATGGTTACAGTACAACAGCTAGCGGTCTTCTAAGTAAGTTTATTTAAATATATATAGTTAAGTAAATTTTCATAAAGAGATTGTATAAAAGAAACCAAAACATATTCAAAAAGACAATTAAAACAAGCATCTAGAATTATGAGTACTTTTTACGCATCTCAATTTGTTTTCTTAGATTTTTATCATATGAAAAAAAATAGTGAAAAATTAAAAGAGACCCAATCTTCAACTATAACGAAACCTTATATTTTTTTATTTTTTTTATTGATGAATGCTGAACTAATGTGTCAGTAATCACTAGACTCTAATTATGTATTGTACCTTCAAAACGTAGGGGGACCTATTCCACCAGAGTTAGTGTTAAGTTCCCCTTAAATTTTTTGTGCCAAAATGATACCACTCTTTGATACCACTCTTATCGCCGCATTTGATTTGCGGCGATACGTAAATTAATTGGTACCATGTAACAAAAACGCATCACAAAATTGTGCTGCCATTGGAAATATTTGAAATTTGCACTTTAAAATTTTGTTTTTCTTTCTAAAATTTTGACGCGGCGCGGCTACGACATTTCGTTTAACTTTAAACAACTTTTGTTCTTAGTGAGGATTCGTTCGATTTTTATAATAGGAAATTGGGATGCTATCGATAAGTTTGTGCTTAAACATAGAACTTTACTCAAGTAAAAAAATGTTGTCATCAATTAGTAATGGTTACGTTAACTTTGTTTCGACACTGAATACAAAAGCCGACGCAATTACTTCGCTATAATGTACGTCAGTGTGGTTAGTGGCGATATAGAAACACAAAAATCATAAAAATTTCGTGTTGAATGTTGCTTTTTTTTTTTAGATTATTTATGACTGTGACTCTTTTCGTAATTTTCTTTTCCGAAATAATGTTACTTTCTTTTGTTCTTTAATGTCATTTATCCGTACAAAAATGAGGGTAACAGTTTCCAATATATATTTTTAAGGGCTTCTTAGAAACTATATATACAGTTTTGCACTATTGTTTCCAAATAGGTAAAAATTTTTCAGTTACGTAACATAATCATTAAATGATTAAGAAAACTTTTTTATTTTACGCATAATCTCAAATTTCAACTTGGGTATAATTATCATAAATTATATAAATGACATATTCATATACTTACATATTTATTAATTTTGTAGTATTAATAAATTAAAAACTAATTTAATTTATTTTTAAAACTAAATTTAAGTAATTAACAAAAAAAATTATACCCCCCTTCGCAAACCAAATTATCAAGCGAATGAAAAAAGCAAAATAAACGTCAAAAATGTTCGCAAGTAGCACATCATCGTAAAACTGTTGCTACTTACGAATGCACAAATTTATTATATGCGCTCTACATATAATAACATGATGACATTTTTTCTTATGCTATTTACGTTTAGTGTAAGTCGCAATACATGGTAGCCTACCAGGTATCCGGTGTGATTACATAAGATTCCAAAAAAAAATATTCTCCATTAAACGGAGACTGGAAAAAAGTTTAATTAATAAATTTTAAAAATTAAAAATTGAAAAAAAAATAACACAATAATAAAATATGTAGTAATAATGTTTTTCTTTTTTCTTTTTTTTTTTATTTTTCTTTTTTTTTATATGCAGATTCTTCATATTATTATGATGGACAAAATCAAAATACAACATTAAATCAAGATATTCGTTCACCGTTAGCTGCAACAAGAGCAAATTCATTAGCAAGTGCAGCATCACCAACTGGTAGTGCATGCACAAAAACTGAATCATCTGATATATTTTTAGTTTAGTACTTTATAAATCAACTTGCATTAAATTTAGAAAATAATTATAATTATAATAAAGAAAGACAACAATTTACTTAAGAAATAGTATAAAAAAAAAAAAACAAAAAAAAAACAAAAACAAAAACTTACCAAATAAATTTTTTAATTAAAATTTATTTAAAATAACTATAAATAATATCATACATACATACATACATTCATATTATGTATATATATATAAGATAAAATACAAAATGATGTTCCATTTTTTACTATATTTATACCTACTAAATATAAATATATGTTGTATAGTGGTATACTAAAGCTAGAAACACAATTAGGCTGCAACTTCAACTACAAAATCAGAGAGATAGCTTGAAATAACGGCCGGTAACACCGATTGAAAACATAAATTAAAAATCAAAATATTAACTGTAAAAAAAAAAACAATTTTCTTGTCAAGGAAATAAAATAAAAAAAAACGTAAAACAAAAGCGTAACTTTATTAATTTTTTTTTTTTTTTTTATGAAAGTTGTCACACTTTGCAGTTTTGCTGTCAAACTAACTTGTCATTTACACCGACAACGAAATTCAATTTGCGCAATTATTGTTTTAAAGAAAAATAAACACACAAAAAGCATCTTTATTTTTAAAGTTAGAGAAAAAAAAACAACAAAAATCGCAAAAAAAATTATTATTTTGTTGAATTTAGCTATAAAAATAAATCGAATTCTTTCCCATGACACATGAATTTAATAAAACCAACAATTATAGCTGTTCTCTGAACAAAACGAAGAACTACATACATATAATTTCACAGGTAAAAAAAAAAAAATTATAGAAAGTTTTTCAAAATTTATTTTAAAATAGTACAAAATAGAGAGCCCTTTTCTCCCATAACAAACACAAAAAAAAGCTCTAAAGAATTTCATTATAAATAAATGTACACAATTAACAACAATTTTCTACAACACACAATTCTTTTTCTTTAATAATTAAAATTTTTTTGCAGCAAATCTTTTTTTTTTAACATTAACATTATTATAATAAGGCGCGCGTGCATACGCAGTATAGGTTTTGACCAAATTAATTAATTCTCTTAAATACTCTTTTCATTAATAATAAAATATGATCTTAAACTTAAAAGCAAAAAAAATACAAACGTTCGGTTCGGTTCCGTTTGAATTAAATCAATTACAACAAATTTCGACACAATTTACCTTTAAAAAAAAACTAAAATAATAAATTCATAAAGTGCCAAGCCGCACGCACGAGTATTTATGAGGAACGTTTTTATCCATTGTTTTATACCCTATTTTACTTAAACCACAAAATTTATTTATAGCAAAGTCAAGGTATAAAACGAAGATTAAAACATTTCTTATAAATACTCATGCGGTTTGCCTCAGTATAAATAATGCGCTGCTGCATTTATATTAGCAAAAACAAAAACCATAATCAAATGATTTCAGTGTACAGTTTAAAAAATTTAAATTTTATTTGAGCGATTTGCGTATGAAATATAAAATGTAACTCTACATAAAAAAAAAACGTTACTTAAACAAAAATAAAATTTTTTTTTTTTAATTTTTTAAACGCAACTTTCAAAAATATTTAAAAAAAAAACGCACAGTGCGAAATTTTAATCGCGCTGTGTGAAAATTAGTATTAAAAACTTAACTCGCGCAATGAAAAACCACGCACAGTCGGAGGGATTACTGTACAAATATGTATGTATATACAAAATTAATAATATTATTATGACCACATATCGGTACTACCATACAATGTTAATTTTATGAATAAAAAAAAAACAATAAGAATAATAAATTAGCCAAGGCAACAACCAATTTATGAAAATTAGAATTAAACTAAAAACTTGTTATGTGTAAACAAAAAAAAATATGGATTTTATTGAAAAGCAGCAATCTTTTTATTAGATAATTTTTTTTTTTTTTTGTTTTTCAATTTTAATTGTTGTTGATGATTTATGGAACATCGTTTTTTTATTTTATCTATTTAATAATGTAATTAAATTTAAAAAAAAAATTTTATAAAATGTGTCTTTAATTTTTTTTTCCTCTTATCGCTGCCGTATCAGAACTTTATACTACAAAAACCAATCAATTAATTATTTTTGCAATAATGTCTACGTTTCGATTTATTTTTAAATCTTCATAAGGACTACAAAAAAAAAAAAAAATTTGTTTATTTTTTAGTATAAAATCCTGATACCCAGTAGAAGCGATAGTAGAAAAAATTAAAGATAATTTAAAGGTAGACACAAAATTAGAACAATTTATGAAATAAGTTTTTTTTTTCCTTTTTTGTTTTTTTTTTTTGTTTTTTTTTTTTTTCTTTTTACTCAACTGAATAAATACAAAATAATTATTATTATTTCTTTTTTTTTTTTTTTATAATTAAAAATAAAAAAAAATTTTAAATAACATGACAAAGAAAAAATCCAAAATATAAATTAAAAAAAAAAAAAAAAAAATGTATAATTATAAATAAAAAATAATTTTTAAAAGAATTAGTTAAAAAAAAACAAAAAAAAATATGCACCACATTTTTCAATTTAAAATTAAATTTTAGAAATTAATTTAAAAGGTATAATAAAAAAAAAAAAAAAAAAAAAAAACCGGAAATGTATTAAGTAAATAAAAAAAATTTTTTTTTTTTTAATATATTTTAAGTATAAATAATTAATATTATATACTAAAAAAATATACAAATCCACACACGCATACACACAACTTAACTTATTCTAAATGTAATTGTAAAACATATATATATATATATATATATATATTATATATGTATAAATAAATATAAAATTACATATAATATAATATTTATAATATTAAAAATATTATTAGTGTTTATAAATTTTAAAATTTTTTATATTTTAAAAAGAAAAAAAAAAATAATTGAACCCACACATACACACACCAAATTATTATATAATTTATATTATTTATATGTATTCAAATACATATATAAATAATTTTTTTTTTGTTTTTTTTTTTTTATTTATTTCTAAATGATTATTAATTAATTTATATATACATATGTATATATATATATGTATATACATATATATATATATATATCATATACACCATACATATATATATATATCATATACATATATAATTTTTAAAATATATATATAAATAGTTATATTTAAATATTTAAAAATTTTTAATTTTAAAAAAAAAATTTTTACTAAATTGTTTCTTTTTTTGTTTTTTTTATCGCTCTTCTCAATGGCTCCGAATACCAGACTCCGCACCCCCATCCTCACCCCACCTGTATTAGGTATATTCGTACGACATATAAGAGAAAAATGATAATTCATCTCCAAAAAAAAAAAAAAAAAATTTGTTTAAGAATCTTAAAGCTTTTGTTGTTAAAATACTAAAAGTAAACTTTTCATAATAGAAAATTTTACAAATTTTTATTGTGAGTTATAAAGTGTTAATTAAAAATTTTTTTTTTTGTTTTATACTAATTCAGAATTATTAGTTAAAATAAAATAAAAATTAAAATTAATACATTTAATTTCAGCTTAATTAAAGTTAACTTTATGAATTTATTTTTAAGTGATTGGCCAGCTACCACCTACCTGCCTGCCTTCAAGCTTTCTATCATTTGATATCACTATATTATCAAAATACATTATAATAGGACAACATAAACGGCATGAAAATATCTTTAACAAAATCGATTTTATATTTAAGATTGTTAATTTTTTTTTTTTTTTAGTCTTTTAATTCTTATAATGTGTGTAAAATGTTGAGTTATACATACGTATGTACAGGATTAAAACCCAAACTTATGTTAATGAAGATGTTCTAATGTAATAGAGTTATTAATACAAATAGTATTTTAAAAAATTTTTAATGTACTTTGTTTGAAGGATATACTTATAAAGGTATTGATTCTTTTTATTCTTATATTTGAAGTGATAATATGAAAATTCGTTTCTGTTTTGTTCTCTTATCGTTTACCCTCAACTAAAACTGTCGAACGAATCGAAATTCGTTGAAATCCAATCTGTCGAAATTAAAACAAATCACATATTACAAAGTTAAGTTTCGATTCCTCTGCATCCGCACAAAGAATAGGAAACGAAAACGTACAAAAAAAAAAATTTTTTTCTTTTGAGTTATTTGAATGATCTTTTTTTATTACGGGCTAGTCAAACTCTAGGAAAGGATTTCAGTGTAGACATGGGCACTTGTTGCCTTTCTTTTGTTACGTAGGATATGTTTGAGAGAAGGCATAAATGATTACAATTCATTTGAACAAATTTTGTTTTCTATGAGATATCTACAAAAAAAAGTAAAGTAAATATCTATAAAATTATAGTTTACCAAGCTAGTTTACCAAGCACCTTTGAACTCATTGTGGCTGGTTTATATTTTCTTAAGAAATCGTGAGATGCTATACTAGAGTGTTTCCATCATCAAAGCTATTTATTGGGTTGAGGTTAGAGGAGAGTAGGTTATTGATAAGCTAATGGCCTAAACCAATGGCCCCACATTTCTTCAAAAGAGCTGAATGCCATACTCAAGGTTTTTGTGACATAAAAGGCTGTAACTCCAGTTTTTTGCAGTGGCATTTTAACAGGTCACCTATTCAATATTACCTTCTAAAGTTGTATTAATGATCGTTTAAAATACTTCTACTATCAAGATATCTCATCAATATTTTATTTAATTGAATTGCCATAACTTTTGAGAAGATCGAATTGATCGATACTTAGAGGGGTAGCTTTTGTAACCTTTTTTGGGAATGGCAAAAACGTAAGCAATCTTCCAATGACTGATATATCTTCCAGTTGAAAATGATATTGAGAAAAGATTGCGCAGTGGTTTCGAAATGTGAGAGGTAATATATTTGAGAACCATGACTAAAATTGTAGAATCAATCGAAGGAAACACACGCAGAGATTGCACTGGAGAGAGTGTAAAGTTTCCTGCAAAGAATTTTGATAGAGTTGCTGGTGTCAATCAACAATGGAAATGATGTTTTACAAAAATGGTTTGCAGCTCGTTAGTTTGGGGTGATCTATAAGTACAACAGAAAAAAAAAATGCTGCATTTTCAAAACACGGAAATAATAGAAAATTTGGGTTGAAGCATTTCAGAACGTACATATAAAACGGCTTCTCTAGATGATTTAAAATACAAAAGTACCATCACCTATAATCTGAATTTCGTTAGCATATGCGTGTATAGCTGATCTTTCGAAATGTAGGTAAGCTTCCGACTGAATGAAAATGTATTACAAAAATGTAAGCAAGTAACTATTAATTACAATTTGTAAGCGGATTGGGAAAATGTAAAAAATAATGAATAAATTTAAAATTATGTAATTATAATTTCAAATTTTGAATGATATTTAAAACATACAATAATACAAAACATGCACGGCTTACAAAAAAAAAAAAAAAATATCGGTACCTTGAAGTTGACCTTCAATTAAAGTTTAATGTTACCTTCAGCAAAACTCATCTTTATTCTATAAGCACTTGATTATTTAATCAAAGCATTGTAACGAATTAATGATTACTTTCTAATGATAAATATAATATAATAAATATATAACATTTTTCTTTCTCCCCTTCCAACTACTTTCTATTAATTTCATTTCAATTTCTACAAAAATCCTAAATATAGAAATAATTGTATAAGAATAATTAATTTTATATGTCAAATTTTTTTTATTAAAAAAAACTAAAATATAAATATGTGCCAAATTTTAAAATCTAATATTAAAATTTTTAACGCCAAAATCATTACCTGTATATCTGTACCGAAAAAGCATTACCTTAATTAATTTATACAGTCAGTGCCAAATTTATTTAAATCCTGCCAAATTTAATACAAAAGTGTTTTAAATAAAATCAAAATAATTGTTACAGTTTATTATATTTTATTGACACAAATTTTTTTTATGAAATATTCTTCTTTATTAAATCCTTCACAATTAACAAAAATCTTAAAATTCTCAGAAAAAAAAAATTTACATTAAAATAAAAATGCCACGTGATTATTTATACGTGAGCAATAAGTGCCAAAATTATTTACACTCAATGAAAGAAAAGAATACGCTCAATGTTATTTTTCACTTTATGAATTATATGAAAATAAAATCGACCTTACCCTATATTTTGAGTTTCCACCTTTATTATTAATGACTTCATGAAAAATCGCCTGGATGTAAATAAATTTGGCACAGACTGTACATAATACATATCTAGTTTTAAATTGAAAATTTTTAAACTATTTTTTTTTTTTAATTTTTTTTTGATATTTTCCATATCTATGGTATGACCTCTATTAAAAATTTAAGGATCAGAAGAGAACTATTCATCAATTTTTTAATTGTTCTTTGTCGCTTTTATGTTATATCTTTTTTCTTTAAAAAAAAAAAATGAGATCTCGTGGTCTAATGGGCAAGAGCATATAAATTATGCTGTTTAACACCGAAGGAGTATAAATTTGAATTCTACACACACGTTCTAAGAATAATTCCCCCTTACGATATAGCCACGTGATTTTTCATTACATTTATGTGGCAGTGGAATAAATTAAAAAACAAAAAAAAATTTTTTAATTTATACTAGTATAACAAAGAATTAAAATTAATCATTTTTTTTTTTATTTAATCAAATCGAACGGTTAATTTTAATCATTTATCTGATTCTTTTTTTTTAAATAAATTCAAAGTAAACAATTCTTTAATTATACACTAAATTGCATATTGGTCAATTTAGATGTCAGGCTTCTGAGAATCTAGTGTGATGTTTATCGTACAAGAATTTTGCCGTGATAGAAAATTGCTATCACTTCGTAGCAAAAATCTTACAGAAATACCACACACGGACACGATACTTTTGACATTTGATATCGCATCAGATTAAAAACATCACTTTAGCGTCTAGCAGAATAACAAATCATGGCGTCAGTGATACTCTCATAGAATTTCCCATATTTTTTTTTTTTTGTTCATGCAATTTCGGAAATTTTGTCAAAATTATCACCTGTCCACTGATTCACTTAAGATAAATACCAATACTAGCAAATTTCTTTTGTTTTTATGATTCGGAAATTTTATTTTTTATAACAGCTGATTTCCATTCAAGTTTTAAGCAAAAATGAGTAAAAATGTTTTGAATAAAATACACACTAACACATTTGCAAATGAATAAAAAATATGTTGCGCAGTTCAATCAAGTGCAAAAGCAGAATGGCTGTCGGAACAAATACATCAGATAGCAGAGTACGTGTTAAATGCCTCAAAAACGTCGAACATTTTTTTTACCAATAAAAACAAAAAAGTTTATTTGGAATAAAAAAAAAAAAAAACACTCGAAATCTAAAACATCCCAATCGAAATTGACATTAGTATCTATTTATCACATGACACATCCTCTCATTCATTATATCATAAATATGTGTTTTTGTTTTTTTTGTTTTGTATGCTAAATGTGTATAAAAAGAAACTTTTTAGCAATTTTAAATTTTAGAATAAATTTAATAAAAAAAAAAAAATTTTAAACATAAATTAATTTTTATTATAAAAAAAAAAATGAAATTTTGTCGAATTTTAAGTTTCATTTTATCTTTTACCACTTTTCTTATTTTCATCTTTCAATTTTTTGTAACTCTTTTCAAATTGCATATGTGTGTATGTATAACATTTGCAATTAATTTATGTTGGCTATTCGGACATTATTATGAGCGTTGATAAATTTTGCACAGAAGCGTGCATATAATATTGTGCGATATTATAAAATACCTTTACATAATATAATTGTATTACATTTCATAATCTCACTTGAACCACAAGCACGCACGTGCGCTCTCTTTTTATATTATTATATTTGTGTTATCGAAATTTGGCAGCTTAAGCTTGGCACCAGTCTTAACTAAAAAGGGCAATATTTATACAGAAAACTATGCACTGGAATAATTCAACTGCGCGTGCGCGTTCAATGGAATATTTTTATGCAAAATTTGTGTCATTTAAGGATGCTAACAATATTTAAAAACCACATGTTATGAATGAAATGTGTGTTGATAGAGTAAAAATCAACGAAGTAAAAAGCAAACAAAGTACAAAAAATTATCACTTATTATGTGCTTGATCTTCTTTACATTTGATGAAAAAACGTACGTTACTCCAAAACTTTTAGGCAAGGGAGGAAATCAGGATGGTACGAAAAAAACACATACGAAAAATAATAAAATTTCATACGTGTCGGAACAAAATGAGAAAGAAATGCAAAGAATCGGTCGTTTCATTTCTAATGTACCAATGTTCTGACATGATTTTGCCAAAAAAAAAGCACCTTTTTCACCCTATTTGTAAACATGAAGGTTGAAAAAGGAGTGGAAAAAGTAACGGTTTTCCCCCAAATGTAAACAACGTCCTTTGGATATAGCTATTTTATTCCTTTTATTTTCTTTTTTCAGATAATGTCAATTTCACATACACACACACATTCCTGAATCCTGAAAATTCTTCTGAAAATTTTCAAAAATTAATTTTTAATTATTATACAGAATTAAATAAAACAAAAAAAAAAAAAAAAATAGTATTAATTTGATTAAAACCGAAAGTAATGACAAAAAAAAAAAAATGCGTTCAATATAAAAAAAAAAAAAAAAAATTAAATATAATAAATTGAATATTATAAAAAATTAAATATTTGTTAATCTAATTACAACCGAAATTAGTATATATATGCAATTATTATTTAAATTATATACATACTTGTACTTATATAATTATTATTATTTTTTTTTTATTTAAAACAAAAATTTGTTAATTTTATATGAAATATAAGTTTGCACCAAAAATAATTTATAATTTAATTTGTTTTTTAATTCTTTAAAAAAAAAATAAAAAATAAAACTTAAATATTTAAAACAAATGTCATGTTTTATATACATATATATATACATATATATTTTGTTATATACATTTGTTATATAAATATATTATATTCTGTAAAACACCGCACTTATCCCAAAAAAAAAAAAATTTTATATGTAAAATAATTTAATTTTCTTTCATATTAACAAAATTTTGATAACTAATTTTTTATTATTAATTTTTTTTTTTTTTTGATTCTATTATACAACTGCATATACATATAATGCTTCATACCCCCCACATACTAACATACTAAAATAAAATTACTTTTAAACATATATGATTTAATTTTTACTATACAAAAACTATAAAACATAATATAAAAAATCAAAACAGCTTTTTAAAAAATGTCGTTAAATGTGTCCTATATACTTCAAATTTACAAACATATACATATATAATTCATAAACTGGTTACTGTATTTAAAGCTTGATTCACGTCTCTTGAAACATAGAAATAAACGTAAAAAAAAAACGCACAAGTTAAAATGTACTAAATTCATATAACCTGAATAATTTAAACGTGTAAAACGCCAAAACGCAAAAACAAAACGTGAAAATTAATTTAATTTAACTTTTGGCGTTTTGAAAATGCGTTAATGACATATCGTAAGTATATATCGTAAATATCCCCAAATCAAAAATATGTCAGAACTCCTTAATTATATTGTCAAACATAAAAATAAACAACGTTAAAAAGATATATGTATAACTTTGTTTATATTTTCTTTTACGCTTCTTTTTTTTATTTGTGAAGCTCTGTTCTCTCAGTTTTAATAAAATAATTTTCGGTGCCGGAACCAAAATTAATACCTTTATTATATTAATATTTATTTTTTGATGTTTAAGTAAATTACTTTATACTTTGTTTACAAATATGTAAATTAATTTGAAAAAAATTTTTTGACATTAATTGTTCATTATGGCTTATTAAAGGTAAAAAAATAAAAAAACGCCTATTTCTGCGTTTTGCGTTTTTTTTTTTTAACATTTTTTTCTAAGTGTCCTTATGAATCATGTGCTTAACTGTCCATAATTTTTTGATAAATATTAAAATTAATGATACTCGCTCTCAAATGTCACTGTAAATGTAAAGGCGGCGGGTGTAGACGGTTTTACATGAACATTTAATAATAACATTATCCGGGGAATTATTTATTCTTCTGTCGTCATTATCAGCTACTATGCATTTTTCTGTTATTCTTTAAATTTTTAGTAGACGTTTTGTTTTTTTTTTAATCGGAGTTTTAGAATTTAGATTTTAGATCTAGCTTGTTATATCTGTCAAAATGAGATTTGATTTTTTTTTTGTTTTTTTTTTTTACTAAAACGGACACTTATGCTTTGATTGAAAACAAATATTTGTTATTGTATTCGCGTATTTACACCTAGTCGCATTATTCAGTTGCAACTTTTTATTTCACACTTCCTCGCTTCTCCTAAAAAAAAAAATTTAAAAACGATCCGAAAACATTTATTAATTCCAAACCAAACCCAACCCAAAATTTAGCTGCTTTAACTATTCTCAGTCATCAATACATATAAAACAGTAATAAAAACTATTTTAACAGGTCAAAAAATTTGGTTATTATAAATTATAATATTAACGGACACATATAAAGTTGCAACTACAAAATACAACTGCAACTACAATTTAATGTAAACATGAGAGTTTTCAAGCAGATTTAAATATAAGAAAAAATAAATACAGAAATGTTAACAAATCTAAAACAGGGCCTATAGTCAAACCATTCAAAAAAAAAAAAAATGAGGAAAATTTAAAGCAAAAGTTTTATCATTCAAACATTTAAAAAGATAAACATGATAAATTTGAAAAGATCTAAATTATGATTGGACTGTGTTCAACATTAATTCTGCTTTTTTTTTTTTTTTTTTTTCTTATATGTATTTTTGTTCCGCTGAACATCTAGACACCTGATCTAATGAAATTTTGTTGCACACAACCCCTCAACTTATAGACGAATTTTCATCTTATAATTAATTTGATCATCCGAACATTACATTACAAGCAGTTGAACATTTTTAAAAATCTATATTTGACAGATTTTTAATAAATTGTTGGCGGATCATATGTGTGGAAGGGTATGGACAATCAATTGAGTAATTTGAGTAAATTCGTATATTTGCATAAAAATATTGAGATATAATGAATAGTTATCAAAAATAAAATCTATTTTATATTTATTATTTAGTTACATTAATTTTATTTTCTCATTAATTTATTATTTATAAAAAAAAAAATGGAAAAACATTTTTTCATTAACATGCTCTGCTAGTTAAAGTTTTTTATTTTTGATTTTTTTTATTTATTATTTATAGGTACATATATAAAATAAATAAATTTTAGTATATAAAAATAAAAAAAAAAAAATAAAAGATAATTAAAAGGACAAATCCTCTATCGTTAAATGACAATATTATTAGTTTCAAAAGTTTCGAATTTTTTGTTGCCAGCTTAAAGATCCGTTCTGCAATGCCTGATGTTGGCGTGTAACTTTAACTTTAAAAAAGTTTCACGCCAACGGTTTTTTTTATGTTATTCTTCACAGCTGACTGGTTATTATCTTATAATTACCAGTGAACTGTCAAGTGTCATATTATATCAATATTAATTAAACTTAAAAATAGATAGTAAAGAATTAAAATTACTTTAATCTTTTTTTTTTTATTGTTTACAAAAAAAAAAAAAACCAAAAACAGCGCAAAAAAGAAATGTCAATTTAATCAAATTATCAAATAGTTCAGCGGTCAGCTCAACTTCAAATTTAAAAAAAAATTACACGCCAATCGTGTTGTTTGTTACCAGCCAGCATTGGAGAAGATTACATTATTTTACATATATTCAAAATAGTTTGGCGGGGAAATTATACGCTAACGCCAGCATTAGAGAAATTACTGAGTCCAAACCAGAAATAATGTCTAGAAAAATTTTGCAACCGTCATTTCACGATAAAGAATTTATGCCCAAAGTTACTACCAAAATAATTTTTCTTTTTTTTAATTTCTAAAATAAAATATTAAAATAATTTTTTTTTTTTTTTTTTTGTATTTCATTTTTATTAGAAATATTTAAAAAAAAAAACTTCACGCACCAAAATTTAAAATATAAAAAAAAAAATTATTAAAATAATTAATATAAATTTAAATATAAATTAAAATTAACAAGAATATAATTATTAATTGTTACAAAACCATAATAAATTACAAAAACAAAAAAAAAAAAGAAAAAGAAAATTAAAAACATATGTCAAATCATTAAGTCTTTAAATTAAATATAATATATTATAAATTAAATTAATTAATAATTAAAAATTTTACTATAAAAATTATCGCAATAAAAACAAAAAAAAAATATATATATATAAACTAATAAAAAATGTTATATATATATATATATATATAAAATATAAATATATGTATGAATCTATAAATAAAAAGTAAATGATATATGTAACTCTGAAATAAAAAAAAAAAATAAAAACAAAAAAAAAAAAAAAACCAAAATAAAATTTAATAAAACTTAATTTTATAGTTTCATTTATTTTATAAAACGTTTATCCCTTAATTTAAATAAAGATAAAAAAAAATTTCGAATTGTAACTCCTAATCTTTCTGCCAACAAAGCTGAATAGTATTACTACTTTTACTACAATGTAGATATGAACCACAAATATACAATGCATTTATTTATATTGCATATGAAGTTTTTGAAGTGTAAATATCTGCTTAAAATTGTCAAGAACTATTTTATTTTCGCTTTTTTTTTTGTTAAAACATTCAAATTCATAATAACTCCAACAAAAATAGATAACAAAGATCAAAATACAAAAAACGATATAAAATATATTCCACACTTATATAAAATTTATATATAGCATTTTCCGATTAAATGAAACCTTTTCAAATTTTTTTTTTTACCAAATGTTAACTGCAGAAAATTCATCGTTTTTGATTTATTTCAAGATTTGTAATAGACCCCTATTTTTTCCCATAAGACTACGTGTATTTTCATGAAAAATAAAACCCTATACACGTTGTGTTTTAGTTATTTTTAATTTTTCGTCGATTTCTGCAAAATTTACATTTCGCTCTGAATTTAAAGGATTAGAAAAATTTCTGTTCCATTTCTCCGTATGTTAACTGTTTCATTATTATGGAAAATATTTTCCATCATCGAAATAAAAAAATTTGCCTAGACATTTGTTTTTTTTTACAGTAAATTTTTCAATTTAAAATTAAAAACAAACAACCTTTTTTAAACAATTAAATTTCAATTTTCAAATATGAACGTAAACACAAAACAAAAAAAGAAAAATTTTTCATTGATACAATAAAGCTTTTATTTTTATCGTTTGTAATAATTTGATCGCCTATCGTTTCATAATAAGAAAGTTGAACGATAACCGATAAATATTTTTAGTCGGGAAATTGGCCGATAACGCGATTTGTAATAACGCTGAATGGAATACATACATTCCATACATATCGCCATACATCGCAAAAACGATTCTGGAAGAGGTCATGTTGCCATACGCGGAGTAGAATATGCCACTTGTATGGACATTTCAGCACAATTACTCAAAAATATCTGCTTATATTAAAAAAAAATAAAAAAAAGAATGGTTTGCTGATTATAAAGTAGATGTTTTGGAATGTCCATTCGCAATCTCCATACCTGAACCAAATAGAGAACCTAAAACTAAAATTACAAATAAATAAACACAATTTATTAATGCAAATAAAGCGAGCTTGGCAAAGCATTTCAAAATATGTCATAGATAAGTTGATTGCTTCGATTCCAAAAAGAAAAACGTTAATAAAAAAAAATCAGAGATTCATTACGAAGTGTTTTTTATCAAAGTTATCTATTTTTTTTTTTTTTAGAATTTTGAAGTTGCAAATGTTTTTTTCAAAAAAGTGAATATAATATAATTTTATTTTTGTTGTTTTATAGGTTTTTTTAATTACATTATTCTATTTTTAAATAAAAAATTTCAATTTAATTTAAAACCTATTCTGAAGAATACATACGAGTAAAAACATTTGCAAAGTTTAAAAAAGCCACCATAAAAATTATACCTCAATGTAACTCTTAGGGGAACGTAATTTACAAATATTCGTACGCTTGGAGTATTTAATACTTCTGTCAATCTTTTTTACAAAAATATTGAAGACTCTGACCTATCTATGTGATTTGATCAAAATCCTTTGTCCAACCATCAACATTAGCTCTTGCAACTTTTGTAGCAATTTCAGCAAAACTAAAATAATTAATTAATCCTAATGACCAAACCGAAATGTTTGCAATTTTTTGGTTTTTTAAGGCGTGAAAAAATTTTGTATTCGAAACGTTCTAAGTAAGGTTTTGTATTTTTGCTCTCGCGATTTCCAATGAATTATTCCACCTAAATCCTTTGAACATAATTTAAATTATTATTAATTTGAATACAATAATTTGAAATGAATAATTCAATATTCTAAGATTATTACAATAAAACTTGACTGTTTAGCTTTAAGTACCAAAATAATAGGATATAAATTTCTTAGATAAAGGAAAAATTAAAAAATTTAAACCAATTTCGATATTTTAATATCACCAAATTTCATTTAGTTCCCCCCTCCACTTGAAAAGTTTTGCTTAATTATATACTGCCAGTACGCTACCAATACCGTTTTTAACAAAAAACCAGAAGAACATGTTTAAAAGAAGTTACTTTCTACCATTCTTAGCTTTTGAAGTGTTTTTTATTTTGCATTCTCAAAGAAATATCATCACACGACTCTTTTGACTGTTGACATACAACTTAAAAAACATATTACTTGCATCCTACAGAATATGAAAAATAAAATCTTGTATCTGAAATTTAAAAACAAAATATATATGTATATGATTTAATATTATGTAAAAAAAATTTTTTAGAAATAAGAACAAATGAATTAGGAATATAAAAAAATATATAAGTAAGATTTTATTCAAATTTCTCATTTAAAAAAAAAAACTTAACATAATTAAATGTAAACGAAAATTTCTTTTTTAATCATTTTCAAACTCAATTAATTAATTTTGTATGTTTATACTCTTTAAAATAAAAGAATACAATATTTTAAAAAGATTCATAAATTAAGTCGCTAGGTAAAAACACATCCCAATAAATGTTTCGTTTTTTTTTTTTTTTTTCTAAAACGACGATGATTTGAAGATTGTGTATGTTAATGACGTTTACATTTTGATTTAAGTGTCATCGATTACAATAATTTGTTTGTAATATTTGTAATCAACATTTTAAAAAGGTAAGATATACATAACTTTTTTTTTTGAACTTAAAAGATATTTGTGATTTGTTAACTAATTCAATTCTTTTAAAATAAATTTATTAAGGCAAAAGACAAAATATAACATAAAAAATGTGTGTAATTAATTATTTTTGAAATTTTTAACGACCTAAGCTTTAAAGTTCATAATAGACGTGTCAAAAATATTCATAAATTATATATTTTTGATTAGGAAATTACCGACATTACATAAGAACTATAAGAACTTGAAACTTTAGAAAATCAATTTATAAAAACGAATAAAAATCTATAAAAAAAAAATAAAATCTAAGATGTTCATTTCTTATTACTTATACTATATAAGTATATATTATATATGTATATTTAAAAAAAAAAATTGAAGTTTGAAAATTTTATGTATACATGGTTTGTTTTACACTTTGGTAATAATTTTATTTCCTTTGTTAAATTCATTAAACTTTTCATGTTTATATAAACATATATATAAAAATCTATAAAACTTAAAATCTAAGATATTCATTTCTTGTTATTTATTACGTATACTATATATATATATATATATTTAAAAAAAGAAAAAAATTGAAGTTTGAAAATTGTATGTATCCATAGATTTGTTTTACACTTTGGTAATAATTTTATTTCCCTTGTTAAATTCATTAAAACTTTTCATATTTTTATATATACATACATATATGTTACGACATACCCATATTATGTTAAGACTTGTGATACGTATCACCAAAATTTGTTATTAAATTGGGTTTCGAGCCATGGAGCTTTTCATTTTGTTGGACCATAAATAACTAAATAACCATGCTATATGGCTTATTTTGCCTAAATAGAATTAAATGTTCTTTAATTTAGTGATAAATTTTGGTGATACATATCACAAGTCTAACATAATATGGATGATATATAAATATAAGGAATATACATATAAATACATCTGTAATATACATATACATATAATAAATATATGGAATATACAACTTAAACATATACAAATAAAAATTTGAAAACAAAATTTATAAACTTTAAAACATTAAATATATATATATATATATATATTTTAAGCTTACGAGAGTGATTTTAATACTAAGAGATTTTTAACCATATTTTTGAATGAAGATCAGACCATTATTTTAATTATAATGGTATACGACTTTGTACTTTTTAAATAATACGTATTATATACTATTTTATTATATAATAACTATTTAAATAAAAATTGTTTAAATATTAATATAATATGTATTTGAAAAGTTGAAATTAATTTTTTTTTTTTTCGTAATTAATGATACATGGTCTTATTGATTTTACAGTATTGCATACTTTTACGTTAATATCACATATGGGTCAAGTATTGATATTGAAAATATACTTTGCTTGTGTTTAAAATAATCAGTAAATATTAGGGTAGGTCATAAATATTAGTAGATCATTCTATTTCAAAATAGATTTAAATACTCTTTTTTTTTTTTATAAATTTTAAAGTAAAAGTTAAAAATATTTTTTATGCAGTTATTACAAACCTCTGCCTAAACATTTTTTTATATTTAATAAATTTTAGATGTGTTCGTTTTTTCGAAATCCCTAAAAATCATCAAACTACTAAACACTTGCTACTTTATATTTCAATACAAATTAAAAAACACTCAAATAGCAAATTTTTTTGTGTCTATCAGACGATTTTACATATTATAGTATAAAAACATAAAATAAAAACCAATACTTTGTATATGATGTTAAATACCACATCTGTATCATTAAGAAAAATATATAAGTTGTATATTCAATATCTCGTTGTAAATTAAAAATTACTTTTGTGAAGTAAAATTATAAAATACATAAAAAAAAAAAAATTTCAATATTTTTGATCAGTTCACTCTCGTGTCTTAAAAAACTTCTAACTTATACAACAAATTAAAAAAAAATTAAGTAAAAAAAATTTTTAAATTCTTAATTTAAAAAAAAAAAAACAAAAAAATGTTTTGTTGTTATAACAACTCGAATTTTTAACTTATAAATAATATAAGTTTTTTTCCAAAAGAGCGTTTGGTGACTGATGCAAATATTGTCCAACCAAAAATGCCAATTTATGAGCATATTGACATACGGCTGGAACTCTTACCGTTGCGAAAAAATTATAATATAAATGGGTCTGTCTGTATGTCATATCTTGTACTCTATCAGCTGGTAATTTTGTATTATCAAATAAAACATTATAACTTGTTGGTGAAACTGTACCTTGTCGTACAGACTGTGAAATTAAATAAAAATCGTAACGTTGTGGTAATGTTATAACATCATCTACAATTGTTCCTGGTTCAGGATTTTGTTTTCTTAAATCATTTCCAAATATTCTTGTATTTATTCGTTTTGAAACAACGATATACGACAATTTAAAAGCTGTTTTGAAATCATTATAAATTTTTTCAATAGCTTTTTTAACATGATTTATTTCATGTTCATAAATTTGATGTAATTGACCATCACCAACACCGTCACGATAGAAAAATATTATTGAAGGTAATTTTTGATGTTCATTGTGATATTGTCTTAAAGCTTTTGTGACATTAATAGCAATATCATTTGACATCTCATTACCTTTAATATGTTCCGAAACAGCACTAAAATAAGTACCTGGTTTTTTATTAATATCCATTGATGCAACAAGAGCCCCATATGATTTTGTACGATCTCTAGTGGAATGACAAACATCAAAACCAATACACATAACATTATCTGGCATTTGAACAGTCCATGGAGCACATCGTAATTTAGCATTCATTTGTGCACATACTTTAGTTGCAACAGATAATATTCCAGATGGTCGTTTAACAGTTTGCATTCGTACTACCTGACTAGGTACAGCACGATCACATGTCATTTTCTTTTTGATACAACTATATAAATCAGCACGATTTGAACCAACAAAAATCATAACAATTTGTGGATCCCTTTGACATACCTGTTCTAATGTTTTCGAATATGTCATGTTATTTTCATTTTGCAATACTACATATTCAGGTTCTCTCATTTGAAAACCCATTCTGCGGCCAGCATCTTGACAGCATTTAACAAAAATTTTTGCATGTGATGACGAATATTCACCAGGAATTAAAACAATCCTGAAATAGTTGAACACAGAAATAATTAAAATTATAATTTAAATAAAATAACTTTTGTTACCATTTTGATAATTGGCATCCTTGTAAAAGTGTATTATTTTTAAAACATGAATCCCAATCAAATACTTCTAATTTTTTTTGATTACCAAAAACAAGTGTTGCTTCTTTTAAAACTCGACCAGGAATCTCAACCAAATTTGATTCGATTTTAAGATTGAATTCCTGCAATACCGAGGAACTTTCTTTTGTTTTATACAAACTTTGTTGGAAAGTTTGTAAACGTTGAATTCTTTGTTCTGGATTTATTCTTGTATGAGAAGCCATAGCTGTCATTAACTGGCGATTATTTTTCATAGCATCGGTAATTCCAGTTGCTCTGCATAATTCTGGTATTAATTTAATTATAGTTGGCGTTTTATTTGGATCATTACGACGAAAGTTTCTTTCTAAAGCCTTAGTTATTAAAAGTGGCTGTTGTGGATCGTTAATTTTAATGTTATATCTATTTTTATAATAATCCATATACGAAATATTTCCATTTGGTGTTTCAAATGATGATCTTGGACTTGATCCAAAATCGAGATCATCTACACGATATGTTTTATTATTATAATCGGTAAGTATAATAGAACCGAGTAATTCATTTTTAGCAAGAACTTTAAAATCTGTTCTTCCCCTTTGTGATTGTTCAAAAAGTCTACGTAAAATATCGAATACAGTTTCATGACGCATAACTTTATGAATGATATCGCAACAAAGTAAAAGATCTTTTTCATGTTGACGAAAAGATGTAATGTAACCTTTTAAATAAAATTTAAAAAACATGAGAAAAAAATCTGCTAATAAAATTTCTTTAAAATTTACCTGGCCAAATTTCTAGATTAAAATCGCTCAATTGTACTTTGTCCATGGCATTAAATAAATTTCTTCCAATCAATTGTAATTTTAAACCATCCATACAACGTCTTACGATTATATTATATAATTGCAACCATTCAGCATCTTGCAAATGAATTGCACCGACAAATTTTATATTCACTTTAACTATTTCATCACTTACTGTTGACTTTGTTGTAAATTCGAAATCTTGAAATGAAGATTTTGTATAAATTTTAGTACCATCAAATATATAACCACCGAATTTTTCTTTATTTCGTGCAATTATTTGTTTACGATATTTTGTATCTAATTGTGGAGTAAAATCAACATGATATTGATTTAAACCTTTATCGTATGTTTCAGTTATTCGAAAATAATTTGCACGTAAAGCAACTCTTCTTCCAGATTGTCCTTGTTTACTTTGCAATGTCGATGGTCGGGATTTAAGTAAGAAATCACTGTCAATAACACGTCGATTTCGTAAATTACCTCTTGTTCCAGCTTGATTTTTATTAGAATCACCGGCATCATCTATTTGATGCGGTAATTCAGGAAGATTTAATTGTTTAGGTGGAGGGAGACTAGATCCTTCTATTGCCACATTTTTAGATGTGCCTTGAGTAACATTTTGTTGACGAGAATTTTGTTGTTGTTGAATTGGTGGTTGTGGTTGAGATTGACGTGATGCCTGCTGTTGAACAGGTGGTTGAGATTGACGTGATGTTTGCTGTTGAACAGGTGGTTGAGATTGACGAGATGTTTGCTGTTGAACAGTTGGTTGAGATTGAGATTGGCGTGGTGTTTGCTGCGGTTGAGAAGATTGTTGCCCTCCTTGTCGTTGCTGATTATTATTATTACCCGAATTCCCTTTTTTCTTTCCCATTTCTATATACCAAAAAATAAATTTCAGTATTAAAAACATTAAAACTCAATAACATAGTAATCGCAATTTGTTTCCCGCTTTTCTAGTAGCAGGAAATACTAAATCTTATTCTATACATTTTTATTTTTTTGTTTGTTAATTGAATTATCATAATTTCATTTATTTTTTTTAAATTACACTAAAAAACGGATAAAAAAAAAAAATTAAAATCAAAAACATAAAACGGAATACTTAAGTCTTTTTCAAGGTTTTTTTTTTCTAAAAAAAAAAAACTGTACCTTTTTTTTGATAGCGAAAATTGTACCCTTTTCTTTTGTAACAAAAAAATAAGCCCCTTTTTTTATAAAATTTAGCAGCCCCTTTTTTTTTGTTTTAAAACAGAATAAGACGAAATATAAATCACTTCTTTTTCTTTTATATACTAAAATCTAATTTCTTTTTAACTAAACATTATTTTAACAACTTAAAAATAATGTAATTATTTAAAGAATATTATAACTTACTTTTTTTAAATTTTCAAATTTAAACTTAAAACAAAAAAAAAAAAAAACTAAATAAAAATTTGTTAACCGAACGCGCTCACTTTTTCTAAAGAAATGAATGAAAGAAACAGATTACAGATTACAGAGCAGGCAACTTCAGTTACAAACAATTTGCAAATAAAAAATGGTGATTTTATCAGTGTTACCCTTTTATAAAAAAGTGAAGTAAAAATAGTACTTTTCTCATTCTACAATTGTGTGATGTAATGTACTGTTGAATTTTAAAAATATTTTTTGACAACTTTATTTCTAATTTTGTAAATAAAAAATTTAAAACATGAATTAAAAAACTGCATTTATTATGGCATTTTTCATATTATGATATTACGGCATAATTCTACCACAAATTATATATAAATTAATTTACCTAAAAATCAAAATGGAATTTTAAACTAATAAAAAAGAAAGGCTTGTACAAAAAATATTTAGGAAGTTAGTTACAAATAATTCAAATTTACATAAAATAAAAAAATTATTGACATCTTTATATTGAAAACGTCAAAAAATTAATTTTAATTTTTTTAAATGATAAAGTAAAAACACATTATATCATTTATTTCAATATATAATTGATTCTAAAAGTATATTGCAACATTTTTAGTAATTTTTATATGTAAATGCAAAGTTTTAATTTAATATAAAAAAATAAAATTTTTGACATTTTTAAATTGAAAACGTAAAATTATTAACTCTTATATAAAAATTTAAATTTCTTGTACAACCCTTTTGATTTATGATTTTAAAGAAAATTATGTCAATTATTTTAAAGTATTGCACTATGGCAGCACTTTTCAAAAATGCCTTAGTTTGTATCGGAAAATTATACCGCCATGTCATTAAAAATAGAGATGGGCAAAATGATTCTTTTCAGTGAATCTATCATACGAATCGTTCATTCTTAATGACGAGTAAGTCGATGCAACCGACTTATTTATACCCTCCACCTAAAAATTTCAAATTAAATTAAAGTTATAAGTTATTTTAGTTAGTTGTAAACATAAGTTATTTTAGTTAGGTATTTAATATAAGCTTTTATAAATGCTTTTCCAACATTTGTACAAAATTTCAGGTTACTACTTTATTAAATTCGAAGATATGCTTGTTAGGTTTTGGGAGTGTGTGTGTGTAGGCACCCGGACCACCACCCCAATTCATCTCAAATTTTAGAGACATCATCAGAACAGGGTAAAACCTCTTATATTATATTAAATTTCAAGTTTTTATATTTATTAATTTCGAAGATATGCTTGTTCGGTCTTGGAAGTTGTGTGGGGGATACCCGAACAACCATTCCAATTCATCTGAAGTTTAAGGCAAATCAGAGATTCAGAAAAACACACCCTCGTACAAAATTTTAAGTTTCTATCTTTACTAATTTCGAAGATATGCGTATTCGGTTTTGGGAGTTGTATGGGAGGTACTCGAACCCATGGTTCAATTTAGCCCATTTGCAATCCCCGCCTTTCTTTAGTCATTGTTAACCTACAGTATAAATTTCATCAAGATAGCATCATTATTTTTTGAGTTATCGTGCGTACTGAATCGATTCAGGAGGTGATCCTAATTCAGAATAAATTATACACATGTCCATATTTAACTCGCTTCCTTTTGGTGGTTACAAACAACATACCAAAGTTAATATACCCTATAATTTAGGTGTAGGGTATAAAAATTATGTTCTTCATTATTTAAAAAAAAAAAGAATACTTATAGCTAAAAAAACAACAACTAATATTTACTAACTAATTTAAAATATATTATGTTCTTCATATTACATAATATGATTCTTAAAGAATCATATATTATGTAATATTTATACATATATAAGTAGTACATATATAAATATTGAAATATATATATACCATACATGTACATACATTAATATACATTATACACTAAAAACTAAAAAGAACTGGTACCAAAAAAAATCATACAGAATATGTACAAAAAAAAACGAATGAAATATCACGTGTTTTTTTTTTTGTATATAGAGTAATAATATAGTATATGCGCTCGCTGACATTATGTTTTTTTTTGCTTTTGGTATAAATTTTGATTGATTCTTTTTGAACGAATCATTTTTATTTTAGTGAATCGTATCTTTTTTTGATACGAAAAACTATTTCATTAAGAACGAATCGTTCATGAACGACACATCTCTAATTCAAAATTTGAAAATGCAAGTATTATTTTCATATTGGATCGTTTATATTAAAAATTAGAAAAATCAAAAATAAAAAAATAAGCTGTGAAAATACAAAAAAAAGGACATTTATTTATTGAAAAACATTAAAAGGAATCATTTAGGATAAAAATCAAAAAGATTGGAGCAGTGTTTGTTTAAATTTGTTTAACGCAAAAAATTTATTAATCATATTCATATCCAATAATTTTTGTTAAATGAAGCATAAAGTTTTACTACAATTGCTCAGTACTAACTGTTAAATGTTTGATATTATAAGAAAGGAATACATTCAAAACCAAAAAATGTAAGATTTAACCATTTTTACGGGAGTTATTTAACACTGATGTAAATTTGACTCTGCCCGAAAAAAATTGGTAAGTTATTAGATAAACTTCATTTATTAAATTAAATGGTGAAAACAGAAATTTGTAATGATTAATGTATGTACTTAGGTACTTAGGTACTTACCTGCAATGTATGTATGTAGGTACGTACCTATAAACTTAAAGAACAAAAACTTTTTATAAATTATTTTATGTATATGTATGCACATACATATTTGTGCTTAAAGAAACCAATAATTTTTTCCAGATAATATAAGCTTACACCATTTGTATAATTATATAATCGTTTAAATTACGGTTATTCTCTAAAGTTAACATTTGCGGCCATTTAAAAAAAAAAGTGAATGTTAGGCTTTTCAGTATAAAGGTGGCTTTGTTTAAACCAAAGAATATCTATTACAATAAGAAGGAACACTTAGTCGATTTTGATCATTCTCATGATCTTGATACTATTTGAAATTTTTTTTTTTTGTTTACATAGGTACATATGTGGATGGTAATAAAGAAGTTAACTTGCAAGAAAGCATTAAAAAATATATGGAATTATGAAAATCTGAAACATGATATTTATTTATTTTTTTATGCATGATAATCCTCTTATAAAAATTAAATTATATTATAGTATTAAAATAATTATTTAATTTATTTAATTTAATTTTAATACAAAATATAATTTTCTTTTTAATTCCTTATTTATATATCAAAATATTATATTTTCTTATTCTGGATCCAAAATTTTCTTATTCTCATTCAGTTGAAAACTGGTGTTGAGGTGTAGATTTACCATGTTGTTTTATTAGACATACAAAATATAAATTAGCAATTTATGTGACGTTTTAACCGGTGCAACCATGTTTATTGCGTGTTGTCGTAGATAGATAACAATAGTAAAAATTAGATAAAATTGTAAGTTGAATGAATTGATTTGAATTCGTTTTTATGAATTTTAAAGTTAAAAGTAGTAAAAAAATTAGACAAAATTGTAATTAAATTGATTTGAATTCATTTTTATGAATTTATGTGTTTTTATTTTAAATTGTGATATCGTTGTACAAACCGTCATATGTTGTTGTAAGGAGTGGAAAATTCGAATAGTAGCAGGCAGGAGACTTTATTTGTGTTTTCCAGTTTTACTTAGTGGAATGTAAATTAAAGATGCGCATCTGGTTGATCTATTCGTTATCTGCAGTCTATTTCGAAGAGTTATGTTGTGCTTCGTTTTATTGTTCATAATTGTGTAAATAAAGGTGGCCTTTTCCAGCATGATTATTTCATGTAAGTTATATGTAAGAACAAATCGGTAACAAATAAATATCATATTTCAGAAATATTTCGCAAGTATTATAAAGTAATTAATCAGCAAATCGATTCAATATAAATTACCTTAATTTTAGTTAATTAGAGTAGTATATTTTGTAATACCATTATTAACAGTTCTAACTGAAGTTAGAACCATTTTTAATAAATATAAATATTAATCTAAAGATTAATGTGTGTTTTATTTATGTTGATAATTTTTTTTATTGTCAACTAAAATTAAATATAAAAGTTGTACTTAACTATAGGATAAACAAAAAACAACGAGTTTTGATTTTTATTTTATTTTGGGTATTCCCCAAATTACCAATTTTTAAATTTTAATAGGTAATTTTATCCACTTAAAATTTTATGTCCTTTGTCATATTTTTCTTAAAATTTTAAATTATATTATAAATTTTTACTGTAATATATATATATGTATTTATTTTAGATATATATGCATTTAACACAACAATTTATTTTCATTTCGTAACAATTAAAAATTTTTAATTCTATAGGCAGTTTTATTTTTTTCTTGGCAAAAGTTATAAAAATTATTAATAAATTTGTTTTCTTAAACTGAAAAATTATTCATAAATTGTGACCTAACCTGGTGGTATAACTAATTCATGAACATAGATTTTAAACAATATGAAGATTGAGTAGAAATTTCAATATATTTCAGTATCTATTCCATAGATACGAGTACATATGTATATTATTCAAAGATAGAAACTGAATTTAGTGTTCCTCTTATTATAATAAAAATAAAATATATTCTTTGTTTTAATTCTTATGTTTAAAAAAAAGAAAGAAGAACTCAAATTAGTTTAAATTATTATATTAAATTATTTGGCTTCTTACTTGCAGAATATTTAAAGCGGCAATCGTGATTTTGAAACCAACTATAAAATTCCTTCTGTCTGATTCAGAGTTCCGCATTATGTGTATTCATATTTTGGAAGAAGGTGCAATCCTAAGGGGTAAGTTTGAATGTTGCATTTAATCGAAATTATTTCATTTTTTAACTTTGTCCGAACTTATTTCATTATGAAAAAAAAACTGACTGACGGACATACAGAGTGAAATGTGCCCAAAAATAAAGGAACACATTTTATTAATTAAATAAGAAATATGGTAATTAAATTATATAATTTAAAAAATTATTAAAAACACGTCAAACAAATGATTGAAACCCTGATTTCGTAATCAACTCTAAACTCTTTCCTAATTATATTTGTTCATACATATTTTAACATAAAAATCTTAAAAAAGTGGGGACTACCGCCCCCAAATTCTCACAAGAAAAATTATTTAAACCCTGACTTTAAATCCAACTCTAAAATCCCTTCAAATTTAAAATACATATATATATATAAATATTTTGAAAAAATCGTAAAACCTATTATTACAATTTCTTATTTTTATTAAAACAAAACTAAAAAGAGAGAAATAAGATTTACAAAGAAGATTTCTAGACGTACTTGGAATGAGACAATTAGAACTATCTCAGAACAGAACAATTAGAATCCTGTACTTGTTAAATTGAAAAGCATAACCTGCCATAGAACTAAGGGTTGTTCTGAGGTTCAAAACAAACAAAATATTCTTTTGAAGATGGAGTCTATTCTCGTCCATTTGGGAGAGATATGGGGCTTAAACAATTTTTTGAATACCTAAATAATTTAATTTATAGATTTATATCTATACAATTGGAACCATATAAGATAACAGGGAACCAAGTAATTTGAAAATCCTAATAAATTTCCTTTCTAAAACTTTATCAACCAGATTTCTAGATCTCTTAAAACAAGATTTATTACGTGAAATTAAAAATTATCAACTTTATATAAAAAAAATTTAATTAAAAGCTTTTTGATTCAAAAAATAGCGGTATTAACATAATGATTTTTTTAGGGTCCATTGTTCCTTTTTTGCTTTTGCTGGTGTTAAACTTAAGTATATAAAAAACTGCTAAAATTTTTTTTTTTAAATTTCTGACTTTTTTAAATAGCGCCATTTAAAATTCTGCACAATTTGCTTGCAACAAATTTTTTGCCATTTCGATATACTGAATTACAAGCTATTAATCTGTTGCGGCACATCGGTCTGTTAAAAAAATTAGCAATTCAACCAAATTAATAAGCTCCTCTGCTAAAAAGCAACATTTGTACAAAGTTTGGAATCAATCGGCGAAAGCGTTTAGATAGGATAACGAAAACATGAAAAAATCTTCTTTATTAGAAGAATGTGCCACAAAGCGTTAATGGAATCTAAGAAACATTTTTATAACTATCGAACCTACAAGTTAGTACAACTATAGTTTTTACTTTTTTTTTTACAACTATATAGAAGAACCTCTCTGTATAATTAAATACAGAATACAAATATGTCTTTGAATTGAGAGTACCGCGAAACGGATTATACATCGTAATCAAAATAATCAAGAGAAGTTTTTTTTTTTTGCATGGAACAATATCTCTGTAAGGTTTTAAGTTAATCTGTGAAACCATTTGATCTGAAACTATTAAAAAAACCAAAAACTATTGAAATTTGGCGAGTTAAAGAAGTTAAAGAAACAGAATTCAACATAACCTATAATCATTTCCTATTAACAGTATAGGAAATTTTTTTGTAAAACTGCGATCAACTCATATATGAGTGTAGATATTAAATTATAAACGAACAAAAAAAATGGACAAACCTTTTGCTTTATATAATCACTCACCCCTATTGAAAATTTCATGGTGAAATGTCTACGAAAAATTATCTACGATACGACGTACAACTTTCATCTATTCTAAATTCGATCGTAAATGAATTTTAATTTTCAATGGCAACTTTTTTTCTAAGTTTAAAAATTAGACGTTTCACAATTTGAAAATCAAATGTTTTGACGTTTTAAAACAAAACATTCCAAATATTTTTATTCAAAGTAGTGGTTTTTTTTTTTTTTTTTTACGAGGGACGGTGGAAAACATCAAAAGTCACCCAAAGGAACTGCACGAGGTTCCTCTGAGTAGTGTTGGATTTTAACCAACCAAAACCACCCCCTTTTAAACCAAACTATAGGATTGGTCCTTTAATACATAATAATATAATCTACAGCTTGGTTTTGGGGAAAAGGATGGGGGAAGGAATACTTGGGTGTTTGAATATAGGAAAAGTGGGATTATGGAGGATGAAGGGAAAAATTTGGATAGTTATTTTGAAGAAAGATGTTAGTGTTCTTCTTGAATTTCGATATATCGTACACAAATGAATTACCAACTTTTGGGAACACATGTGCGGGCATAAGGTTCCATAAACGCGACGTGCGCATGACAAACGAATTCTCGAATGCTGTATTGCGCCATCTAGACAGTTCGACAGTGTATGGGTGGGCATCTGTTGCACTCCTCGTTTCACGTTGGAAAACTTTGAGTGGAGGCATCAATTGTTTTATTTCTTTAGAACAGGTGTTCACCCCTACAAGGTATCTATAAAAGAGGGTCAATGACCCAACAGTACGGCGATGGCAAAGTGGAGTGAGCGTTGAGGTAACACTGGGGTCGCCAATAAGGCGAATAGCTCTGTTTTGCACTTTGTCGAGAAAACCCAGCGCTGTTTGGGGCGCTCCAGCCCAAATATGTGCATTATACTCCATTTTGGGCCTAATGTAAATTTTATAGATGTTGAGAAGATCGGAAGGAGAGAAGTAAGCTTTACAGCGGTACAAGAAACCTAGACATTTAGCAGCATCTTTAGCTATACCAAAAATATGATTTGACCAGGTCAATTTCTGATTTAACTCGATGCCCAGAATGTTTAAATCTGTTGAGTGCTGCAAAGCCTCAGCCTGAAAAGTCAGGTTGGGTGTAGTAGTAGCTACTTTACGCGAGATTAAACAGCTTTGCGTTTTTTTGGT
Source organism: Poecilobothrus nobilitatus (assembly GCA_947095535.1). Taxonomy (NCBI): domain Eukaryota; kingdom Metazoa; phylum Arthropoda; class Insecta; order Diptera; family Dolichopodidae; genus Poecilobothrus; species Poecilobothrus nobilitatus. The sequence continues at coordinate 11,574,267 of OX352775.1, read as the reverse complement.
GTTGAAATCAACTCTGTTGCTTTCACCCCATTTTTGGATTTTCGCTAAATCATTATTTAGCTCACTGATAGTGAAGTTTCTTGCTGTTCTATTAGTTTGGTGATTAATACCACAGCGGCTATGAAATTCATAGGAAGCTACAAGGGTGCTGTCATCTGCGAAACTATGGATTGGATTGGAGGTAATTGAAAGTAGGTCATTGATAAATATTAAGAAGAGAGTGGGGGACAAAACCGATCCCTGAGGGACACCAGCATTAATTATAAAATTGTCAGATGAATAACCATCGACAAGTACCCGAATCATGCGATTCGAAAGGAAATCTCCAATCCATTTTAGAAAGACCCTACCTAGTCCTAACGCTTTGCATTTTGCTAATAAAGCATCATGCCAAACTCGGTCGAACGCTTTAGAAATATCCAGAGCCACTACATCAGATTCACCAAAATGGTGAAGGCTGATGTTCAACTTTTCACTTTTTTCAACTATTCAACTTTTAGTAAATAAAAAAATTTCCACTAAAAAAAAAAAAAACAAATAGTTTAAATAAAATTGCAAACATTTTTTTACAAGTGGTGATGGTTGGTAAATAAGGCGAAAAAAATTTTTAAATAACAAGTGATTATAAATTTTAAAAATATTGTCAATTTTATTCGTTAAAAATTTTGTTTTAATTCTTAAAGAATATGTAATTTCTATTTGACCTGCTTTATAGTACCAACCTTCAGCTATATTAGGATTTTAATTTAACAGTTCTAGCAATCTGCTATACTGAACTTGGCTTGTTGTATTCTTGTCATTTTCAAAATTAATTTATTATAATCAAAATTCATGCATTCAATAATTTTTAAATAAAAACAAAATACAATACTTATATTTTTTTTTCTATTTTTATTTACATTTAACAAAAATTTTAAAAATTATAAACAAACAAAATTTCAAACAAAACTAAACAAAGGCACTACTGCGAATGAATATTTTTGTCGTCGTAGACTTTTGACATTTATTTTATATTAAGCTGGAATTTGAGAATTGCCATGTTACAAAATTAAAATTTTTTTATTTTGGGAATTGAGAATCGCTTTTTTTGTAGATTTTTTTTTACGACTTGGCTCTACGATAAAATTTAGAATAGGGTTGATATATAGAAGATTTTTGTTGTCACCTTAATTTAGTTCGATGTGACAGGAAAAAACCAAGTGAAACTTTTAAATAAGTGCAATAATATGTGTAGATTATATAAATTCACTCTTATATATGAAATACAAAATCAAAATTATACAAAGTATTTTGTGTTTTAATTAAAAATTTATTTGCAATAAATAAATATTATAATAATAACATAATGATTAGATATATATGCATTTACATATGTATGTATGTATGTTAATATACATAAGTAGTATATGAAGTATAATATTTTCAAATGATATATATATATATTTTTTTTTTTCATTTTTTTATTTTGTCTCGAATTTATCAAAATTACAATTAAAATATTTAATTCTTTTTTTTTTCTATATAAATTCAAATAAAATAGAAAAAAGAAAGAAAGGAAAAAAAAAAAAAAATAAAAAATCGATTATTTTTAATTTTTTTTTTTTTAATTAATTAATTTGATTTTAGAATCGTTATTTGAAATTATATATTGTACATATTATAATAATATGTATGTTATATGCGCTCTGTTTTTAAATTTATATATATATTTAATTTTTTTTGTTTTTTTTTTTTTTTGTGTGGTAGCGTTCAGAATATTCGTGTCACATTATTATTCAAAATTTTACCAGTTTTAGTGGGGCTGTGTTTGTGTGTGTGTTTTTTTTTAAATATTCTAATAAAATTAAGTAAATATGTATATATATATATATGTAGGTATATACTAAAAATAAAAATAAATAAATATATTAATTAAAATTCAAACAAACAATATTAAATAAACTTTTTTTTTTTTTTTGTTGTTTTCTTAATAAATTTAACAATTAAAACAAAAAAAAATTAAAAATAAAATAAATTACAACAGATAAATGATTTTTTTTTTTTTTTGTTTTTTAATTTAAGAATAAAACCAAAAATAATAAAATGTGTAAATTGTAAATTTAAACTTTAATTGAATATTTAAAAAATTAAAATAAAAAAAATATATTATATACAAACATTAACATAACTTCAAATTAAATGTTTATTTTATAAATTTCTTAAAAACAAAAAAAAATACTCTTTTGGAACAGTAAAAATTATTAATTTTGTGTTGTTGTTGTGTTTTTGCTTTTGTAATCGTAATCAAAGAAAAGAAAAAAAAAAATTTAAATTTGGTAAAAAAAACTTCATTTTAAAATGTTTAACAGAAAAAAAAAAAAATGTCATCTGATTACACAGTTAATACATTGTATTTTTGAAAAAATAACCAGACATTACTTTTATTATTTTTTTTCATTTTTTTTTTTTTTTAAACCGCATCTTTTCCTTTTAATTTTTCTTGACAGGAAAAAAAAAAACCAAATTAATCTATAATAATATTTTACGATACATGCAATGAAATAGGCAACCGTAACAGCGTTTAAATTTTGTTGCCAACTTCTAGATTTTACAAAATGTATGTTAAATTTTTTGTTTTTTACTGTTCCAATTTAATAATAAAAAAAAAAAAAAATATTTCATTAATTTATGTGTATGTATATTTAAACAGAAACTACTACATATCTTCAAAATTTAAATGTCTTGAAATAAGATCTAAATTAATTAATATTTAAATTAATATTTTTTTGTTTATAATTACTAAATATTTTTTTTTTTTTTTTGTTATTTTTAGATATATATTTTAATTTAATGTGTTTCATAATTTTTTTTTAGAATACCTTAGCAAAAAAACTTGTCTAGCCATATCCATTTGTATAGTTATCCAAAATTTTAAGAATATACATACATATATTATACGCATATAATAATATATTGGATATTTATTAAGCAGTAACTTAAGCATCAAGGACAGAAACAAGACAATTCTTATTTAATTTTTACTTAAGCTAAAATCGGAAATGTCATTTTGCCAAATCAATTGCTCTTTCAGTATAATTTTAAACGCAGACACAACCTATACGATATATAATAAAGTAATGGCTGATTCTGCTCATATATAGTTAGTTTTGTATTCGATGGTGCAAAATGACGTTTCTGATTTCAGTTTTATTTCTCAAAAATTATCGAAACGATTGAATTAAAAATCCATACTTAAATGATCTCTAAGCAGATCAAGATGACGGATAAAAATAAAAAAAAAAATAACCCGTTTAATATATAAAGTATGTATATAGTAATTAAATTAATACTTTTAGATCTTATTTCTTTCTTACAATATATTTACATATATATGTAAGTATGTATATATGTATATATTATAAATAAAGAGAACAACAAGCTCACAATATTTTCTTTTTTTTTTTTAAATAATATGATAAAATATAAATAAAATTAAAATATTTAATAAATTTTTAAATAATTTTAAATATATTAAATTTTTTTTTTTTTGTAAAAATAAACCAACAATCGAAAAAAAAAATTAATATTTATATATATATACATAATATGTGTATGTATGTATATATTTTTTATTTCTTTTTCTTTTTTTTTAAATTTTATAAAAAAAAAAAAAAAAAAAAAACAAAAAAATTCACTTTTTAAAATTATTTAAAAATCTGTATATGGCATATTAGCACCACCAGTTGCTGGTACACCAGCTGAAGCACGAATACCAATTCCACTACCGCCACCACCAGCAGATGAAAATGTAATTGGTTTATAACAATTTGATGATTGAAGCCAACCACGTGCAGCTGTATTATAATTTTTACATTTATTCAAATTTCCTGATGAACCAATTGATTTTGATGAATATTTATTATTAATTGAACCAGTATTAAATGGTATTGGTGTTGTTGAACGACAACCACCACTACCACCACCGCCGCCACCACCACCACCACTACCAATTTGACCAATAGATCCAGATGTTGGAACTGAACTAGATAAATAAGGTAATGGTGATAAATTACGTGGTTTTGATGGTGAACGAATTGGTATTGAATGCCTTGGATAATATGATGATAAAATATCATCAGGATCAGGATTTTCAAATTTAGCCAATTTTTCATATGGTAATGGTGATGGATTAAAATTATGTGATGGATGTTGAGAAATACCAGCACCACCACCACCACCTGATTTTGATTTCCATGTATGAATTGGTTTATAAGTTGGAGGAGCTGAATAATAGCTCGATGGTTTATTTGAAATTGGGAATTGATGTTGTTGTTGTTGTTGTTGTTGTTGTTGTTGGTGTTGTTGTTGTTGTTGTTGTTTTTGAGAATGTTCAACAATATTTGATCCAGTTGTTATTGGTGAATAATATGATGATGAATTACCATAATCTCCAATTGAACGTTGTGTTGTTGAACTTTCATATGTTGTTTGAGAAGAAATTGGAAAAGTTTTTGTCATTTCATAATGTGATGTTGTATTATCAGTTGTATATGATGTTCCATAATCACCATATGTTGTTGTTTTTTCTGATGTAATTTTTGTTGTTGATGATCCTCCACCTAAACCAGATGATGATGATGATGATTGTGGTATACCACCATAATTTGAAATTGATGTTGTTGAATAATTATTATTATTATTATTAGAATAATTTCCTGAATAACCATGACCACCACTATTAATACCAGATGATTGATAAGCCATTGGATTTGATGGTAAATATTTATCTGTTGATGGTGGATTATAACCATCTAACGGTATCTCTTTAGGAACGTATAATTCTGTTGTAATTGTATTATATAAAAAAAAAGAAAAAATTTATAAATATATGTACATATATTGTTGTAATATAATATATATATATACAAATACATTATATATGTATTAAGAAAAAAAGTAAAATTAAAATTGCAAATTTATATGTTTTTTGGATATTTGGATTTGGATTTATATTTTGTGGATATTTTTTTTTGGTAACAAAAAAGGGGTTAATATTTTTTGTATATTAATAATGTTAGTAACATAATATATATGTATGTATAAGTTTATGTATATATTATATGCATATTATATGCAACACAAATTGTATGATTTATATGGTTGCATTAAATAGCAATAAATAGATAGGAAAAAAAAATAAGCATAAACAAATATAGATAACGTTTTGCTTTTAAATAATACAATAAATCATAGGTTAAAAATGTCCCCATGTTATTAGACACCATTTCTTTGTTCTTTGACATTCTAAAACAATTAAAATCATTTGTTTTTTTTTTGTTTATGTATTTTTCCAATTAATATTTTGTATAAATTAATTAAAAAAAAAAAAAAACAAATATTTTTCATTAAAATTCAGTTTTTTTTTTCGATTGAGCACTAAGCAATTGTCTCGCTTCAATTTCCATTAGAAACGCCATCATTAATTTAAAATATTTCCTTAATATTTTGTTCTTTTTAAAACATTTAATCTAAATTATATACAAACTTGAATTTAATTTTAAAGTCAAAATTTTAAATGGCAAAATTTGTTTTTATTTGACACAGTCTTTTTCAATTTATTTTACTCCCTCCAAAGTAAAAAGTTATCGATTTGGTAGATAGCGACTTCTGATTTAAAAAAGCTTAAATTAACTTTTTATGTTATTCATGGAAAAATAAATGGTGTTTTTTTTTTTTAATTTTTACGAAAAATTACATATTTAAAATAGACTTCGAAACAATTTGTTGCTGTTTTGATTTCTTCTGACTATCACCTATAATAATCTGTTCTGTGTTCTCTTTTATATGTAACTTTATTTACAAACACTGGATGTTTTCTTGAAAGTAAATCGCTGATCATGCGTTCCAAGCGCAGCCAGAACATACAGATATAATCTCATCAGATTATACTCAGAGCACTCTGATTTAACAAATGAACGGGTCATGTGTACGACGTGTAATCCAGCGAAAAAAAAGGCCACGAGACCGGAACCCGCCCCAAAAATGGTCAAAATTTAATAGTCTTTCCCCGTTAGAATATAAATTTGTAAAAAAAATTAACTTTTCCCCCGTCATTTTTCGCGAAAATAATATTTTAAAATTTTTTTCATACAAAAATGAACATTTCGTTAATAATTTCGAAAATAATGGTCAACTGACATTTTGACGTTTTAATACGTCTTATTTTCTTTATTATATACATACATATATGGAAAGAATTGCCATTGTACAATTTATCTAAAATTCAAAATTGAATTTTTAAATAGTAAAACAGAAAGGGTTGTACAAAAAATATTTAGGTAGTTACAAATAATTCAAATTTATATAAAATACAAAATTATTGACATCTTCTGAAAAAGTGAATATATTTTATCATTTATTTCAATATTTAATTGATTCTAAATGTAAATGTCAACATATTTAGTAATTTCTATATATGTAAATGCAAAATTTTAAGTTTATATAAAAAATTCAAATTTTGACATTTTTATATTGAAAATGTAAAACTTTTTATGAAAAGTGGAAGTTTATTATAGTTGGAGGCTGCCGCCCCCCAAACTCTAATCTATCTCTAATCCAAACTAATTCTTTTTGAATTAGGCAATTAAACGCATACGACAAGAATCAATTTGATACTTTTTTTTTGCTTCTATGAAATCAAAAAAAAAAAAAATGTTTTTAATCTAATTCTAAAATAAAAGTTTTTAGTATGTCAATTCGGCATAGCCATTTCATACAAAAAAAAAATTAAAATTTCAACTCTATCAGAAAAAAATAATTATGTTAATAATTTTCATAAATTTGTTGTTTTATGTGAATTTTTTGTACACAACCCTTTTGAATTATCATTTTAAAGAAAAATTTTGTCAATTATTTTAAAGAATTACACTATGGCAAAGTCCTTTCCCTTTCAAAAATGTCTTAGTATTGAAAAAAAATGCGACCATTTAAAAAAATATTATTTTCATATTGGATCGTTTATATGAAAAATTCGAAAAATTCAAAATGAAAAATAAATAAAAAATAAGATGTGAAAATAAAAAAGAAGGACATTCAGTAATTAAAAACATCAAAAGGAATCATTTGGGATAAAAAAAAAAAAAAAAAAGATTCAAGCCGTGGTTTGGATTTTAATGCTTGGGTTACATGTCGTATACATTGTTTTTGTTCACATTCAGTCATCATAATTTTTAATAAATTTTAAAATAATTTTTATAATTTGAAAAAACTCCGATTTTTATTCTTTTTAAATAATTGACAGATAATAATTTTATTTGCATGCTCCAGTAGTAGAGTGCATTTCGTTTCTCTGAATAGAGTTTATGCATTTATAGAATTAAATATTACACTCCATTCCATTATGTAAATTAACTTTTACTTTGCACATATCAGAACTTAAACAAGTATTAAATATGAATTTGAATTGTCAAATTTAGATGGTAATATTTTATTTATTTCAAATAAATAATGAAGTCTTCCATTAAATCATTAGTTAACATAGTGTATAGTGGACTATTAAATGTCAAAATGTCAAAAGGTTAACGGTCGCGAACAATTCAAATTTCAACATAAATAGTATGGAATAAATCATTAGTGTAATCATATTTATATTTATTTTTTAAATCATTTCATTTTATTTTATGGTAAATATTTAAACTGAATCTATATATTTATATATATATATACATATTATGTATAATTAATGTTATTTATTTAAATATAAGAATAGTAATTAATTACATATGTATGTACATAAATATTATAAAAAAAAAAAAAAATGGGATAGACAATAGAAACACTAGAACACATTTAACAGGTAATTAATTATTATTTTAACGTCATTTATACAAATTTTAAACATATTGGTTGTTAATTTTTTTTTTACTTTTGGTTTTACTTGGTTTTGGTTTTATTTCATTTTTATTTATTTATTTATTATTATTTTTTTTATATGTGTACAGTAAAAGTTCGCTTATAACGACGACGAAGGTAAGGCCAAATTTGGTGATTATAATCGACGTTCGTTTTATCCGACTGTAGCAATAATATGTACATAATATGTACATACATATTATATTGACATTCTATTATGATTTACATACATACATATGTATAAAAGATTGTAAAAAAGAATCCAAGCTGTACATTAATACATATGATAATTTTTTTTTACAAAAATAAAATAAAATTTTTAATTAGATTAAAACATATTCTTAAAATATATGTGAATTTAGTGTAAGTTGATATGGTATGCATGCATCCGGATGCAAACATTTGATTAATTGAAAATATATATTGTATTCATGACATGCTCTCACTTTCACTCATTTTATATGGCAAATTTTTTGCATCCTCTATAAGAAGCATACAAGATGCAAATTTGTTTTAACATCAAATACAGACGGAAAAATAAAACGTCAAAAATTTTAAACGTTAAATATTTTGAAGATGGATATGATAAAAAGGAAAAAAATTGCAATGGTTGTTATTGGTTTGCATTTAATATTAAAGAAGAAAATCAGATTTAATTAAAATTTTCTTACATAAAATAACAATTTTCTCTAGTTTATCCATTTTATAATTTGTATTTTGTAAATACATACAAACATTTTTTCATTAAATGTCAAAACCATATACACATTACACATGCTAGCCTACTAGATACTTTCAAATAAAACTTTCAAAATAAAAATGTCACCGTTTTGTATCTCGTGAACGAGTAGATGCATAATGGATGCAAAATATGCCGAAGAGTACACGAAATGTAACTGAAATAAATTTTGCATCTGTATGTATGTCTCCCATGTAAACTTACCCTTATACTAAAGATTTTTTCAATTCAAACAAAAATGACAATTCAAAACTTACAGTTAAAATATTACCCAAATATGTATTTATGTATGGCATGTATGTTTTTATTTCGTTATTATAAACAACAAAAAAAAAAAAAATCAAAAATCCAAAATATTTTCGTTGCTATAAACAACGAAAAAAATTCAAAAATACAAAATAACGTGATATTTTATAATCGACTTAGTTGTTATAACCGGCGTTGTTATATTCGACTGCTTTTTTTTTTTTTTTTAATCGACTTAGTTGTTATAACCGGCGTCGTTATATTCGACTGTTTTTTTTTTTTTTTTTAAATGTATGTATTTTGGGCCAAACTAATGTTCGAAATTTTGGTCGTTATATCGGACATGTCATTATAAGTGATTTTTACTGTATTTTATGTTTTTGGGACTATTTTTAGTCATTACAAAAAAATTTAAAGTTACATATATATATATATGTAAATAAATCTTGCCTTTTTCATCATTTTTATTTTCAAAATCATTCATATTTTCTGTTATTTTTTCCATCATAATATTTGCTTCATTACTAATATATTCATTATTATTATTTATATTATTATTATTTATATTATTTTCTATTCGTATTTTATTTATATTATCTATAACATTTTGATTATGATTATTTATTCCAATATCATTTGTTGTTGTTGTTGTTGTTGAATTATTTTCATTATTTTTATAATTATTATCATTTATTATATTATCATTTGTATCATTTTCTTCATATTTATTTGGAAACCAAATATTTAATGTTATATTTGATGAACCAGATTTTTCTTTCATATATTTTTCTAATTGTTCTTGATATTTTTTACTTAATGCAATTTTATCTTTTGTTTGATGTACTTGATGTTCAAATGATGATATTAATTGTTTAACTGGTATTTTAATATAATCATTTTTATCATTATCATTATTCTTATCATTATCATAATCATTATTATTACTGTTATTATTGTTTTTATTATTATTATTATCATTTATATTATGTTTTGATTCAATTATAGAATTTTCATTATTATAATTATTTTTTGTATTATTTATAAATATATCATTTTTATAATTATCATCATTTTGTAAAGAATAATCTTTTATAGCATTTATTATATAATTTTCTTCATCTGTATCATTTTTTTTTATTTTATTTTTATTATTATTATATATTGATGTTTTCTCTTTGTCTTTCTCTTTCTCTTTATCATTTAAATTTAATTGTTTATTTTGATAATATTGTATTTGTTGTTGTTGTTGCTGTTGTTGTTGTTGTTGTTGTTGTTGTTTTTGTATTTGTATTTTTTGATAATTATATTGTTGTTTTTGATTTTTTAATTTTTCATTACTTAATTTACGATAATGTAATATACGTAATTGTTTTTCTTCTTCATCATTTTTACGTTGTTGTTCTTGTATTTGTTTTTCAAATATAGCTTTTCTTTCAGATACTTTAACATCAATTATATTCTTATTATTTTCTTCAAAAAAATTTTCTTTTATAAAAGTTTTTTCTATATTATTATTATTAATATAATGATCAGTATCAAAATAATTATTATTATTATTATGTGATAATGACATTATATATTCATTTAATAAATAATCTTTATTTTGATAATTATTATTATTTTGTTGTTGTTGTTGTTGTTCTTCTTCTTCTATTTCTTTGTTAAATAAAATTTTATTTGAATATAAATTTTTTATATTTTCTTGATTAAATTGTATATTATTATTATTATTATTATTATAAATATTTTGATTATAAATTATATCATTTTTATTTTTAATATCATATTTTATATATTTTTCTTCATAATTTTTTTCATCCTTTTGTTTTTCTATTTCTATTTTTTGATATTGTTGTTGTTGTTGTAATAAATAATTATTATCAATTGAAAAATTTTTTTCATTTTGATAATTATTATTATCATATTCTTGTTCATAATTAATATATTCATTCATTTCATTATTATGATCTATATTAATATTATTTTCATTTATAATGTCATAATTATTATTATTATTTATTATATTATTATTATTATTATTATTATTGTAAGGAATAATAGAATTATTATATAAATTTTTGTTATCTAAAAATTGTAATTTATCTAATAGAGAAGAAGCATAATAAGCTGATGATGATGTTGATGAAATTGGTGATATTGCTGATGAATATTCTTTTAAGTAAAAACAAAGAAAAAAATAATTATATATACTTTATAGAGATATTTTTTCTTTTCTTTCTTTTTTTTTTTTTTATTTATATTTTTAATCATCGCACCATTAAAATAAATAAAATAATAAAAGTTTAAACAAAAAAAGAAAAAAACAAAAAAAAGGAATATATATATATATATATATAGTTTTAATTATTTAATTTAAATTATATGTGCGTGCGTATATATACAGTAAAATCCGCAGTAAAACCCACTTTTCGGATAAGTACCTTTTTTGTTTTATAAACCAGAAATATTGGTAAGGGCCTCGAATGCCTAGTGGGTAAATACGCTGTAAAAACCGAGGTAGTGTGGGTTCGAATTCCACACACATTGTAAGAATTATTCCCCCTTACAACATTTACAACGACGCCTGAACAGGAAAGGCTGTCTAATTTCTTGTCCATATTTATGTGGCAGAGAAATGTATTTAAAAAAAAAAAAATATTGATATTTTAAAATATACCCGCTTAGTACCCGAAACCTTTTAAGTACATATACTCTGTTTTTTAAAGCACAATATTAAGTTTTTGAATCCCACACATGTTGTTAGAGTAATTCCCCCTTGCTATATGTACAGCCACGGCTGAACAGGAAAGGCTGTGTAATTTCCTTGTTACCTTTACGTGGCAGGGAAATTCACCAAAAAAAAAAATATATATTAAATTTTGATTAAAATTTTACTTTTAAGTGCCTCAATTGCCACATCTATACTTTCTGTAAGAAAATGTCATGATAGTTATTGGTAAGTAGGTAGCTACAATGAGACAGTTAAACGGATTTTAAATAAGTACCATAGTTGAAGCACTTATTCGAGTTCGGTTAAGTATTTTGTTCGGATAAATGCTGAAAATTGCTAACATAAGAGCATTTAAGCGGATTGATTTTACTGTATAAATTTAGTAAATACATAATTAAAATTATAAAGATTAAGTTCATAAAAGCAAAGCATAAAAAAAAAAAATTGAATTTTTGTTTTGTATTGACAATTTCAGTGCGCGATCAATTTTAAAAAAATTGGTTTCCTGTCAAATTTTTGACTAGGAAAAAATTCTAGCTGAAAAAGTTTAATTCAGTATAAGTTTATCGTTATTTTAGTAGTCTTTCGTTCTACACAACATTACTTGATTGAACTCTTCAGTAGGCATCGTAATATTGCAATTGTTTTGTCAATTCCTTTTTTAAAAATCTTATTATTTTATTATACTATTGTATTTTTGCTAAATTTTTCTCTTTAACTTTCCCGACAATTGTTCAATAATAAACTTACTGTACTGTAAAAAAAAAAAAAAAAAAACTTTAAAACTTGTGAAATTTTTTATAATAAAATTTTTTTGTTTAATAATAACCAATAAGTAATTATTTGAGTGTTTCAATTCAATTAAAATTTATTATACACGAAATTGAAAAGAAAAATCTGCTATTAATGATAATTGATAACATGTGCTTACATTATGACTGCAGTCAATGCTTTTATGAACAAATCTCATAATTTCTATTATATAATATATAAATTATATATCTAAATATCTTAAAGGTGTTGAAACAATGCTCGCGCGTCATCTTGCACTTTCCTTTGATGCTTAAGTATATATATTATATAACGTTGTATTGAGCAAATTCGATTAGAAGCATACGATAATAGGTCAGAAGTCAAAAGTTCTTCTAATGTTAATTTAACAAAAATATAAATCTAAAATTTCTAATTTCTAATTTAATCATATTGTATTTTAATATTTATTCTTTTTTTTTTTTAAATTGAGGAAATTTTAAATTACGTTTTTTTCTTTAATCACAAAATAACAATGTCATCAATAATTTTGACATGATGGGTACCAGACGATACTCGAAGCGACGCTTAATACTAGGCGAGCATTATTTCATAACCTTAAAAACAAAATGGAATATTAATATTTCAATTTTAAGAATTTTAAATTAAAAAAAAAATATTAATATTTCACTTTCGATCCAATTTAATGAAACTACATACATATATACATATATTTGCTTTTTTTTCTATTATTTTTTTTTATTATTTTTTTTTTTTTATTTTTTTTTTTAGTTTTTTTCTTTTTTTTTTTTGTGTCTCCAAAAAATATAATTTTTTTTTTAGCTTAAATATAATTTTTAGCTTTAAGTTTAACTATATAGCCGAAACGATTCATAATATTTATGATTAGTATATTAAAATTTATTTGATATCATATAAACTGTATGTATAACTTTTAAAAATGCTTAAAATAAAAAAAAAATTAAATGTTAAATAATTTGATGATATTATATTAATAAAATGTATTAAAATGTTTTCTAAATTAAATTTTAATCATACCTCTTGGTAAAGAAGTTGGTGGTGCATTCCAACCTTGAGGTATACTTGGTTTATAGGCTAAGTCACGTTGGCTATTTGGTTGCCATGCTGTTTTTAGTGGATAATGAGATGTTTTCTATATTTTAAAGTGATAAATTTAAAAAAAAAATATATAAAATGAAAATTTATCAAATACTATTCAAACTGTAAAATTACAGTTTAACTAATTTTTTTTTTTTTCATACCGGTAATTTGGTTGACTCTGCAGTTTCATAATATGATTGTGATGATTGATAATCAGTAGCTGATGATTGTGGTGTAGTATACATACTTGGACCATAATTACCGATTGATTGTTGTTGTTGTTGTGATTGGAAACTAGATGGTTGTTTCAAATTTGGTAAATCATTTTCAAATGCAGCAGCCGCTGAACCAGTTTCTAATGCAGCTTCCCATGGTGTTTTAACCATTTTAACACGCTGATTACCATATTGTTGAGCATATAAATCAGTTAAATGATCTTGATGCATATTTAATTGAACACGTTGTCTACCAACATCAGAATACGCTGGTAATAAATTTGGTGAATTAGTATTATATGGTGTAACACCAGATGGACTAGATTGTGCAGCATTTGTTTCATCAACAATCCATTTTTCAGACTTCTTTCTACGTTTTGCGAATAATTCAGCTCCTAAAAATTTTTGTTTTTTTAATAAATTATTATTAGAGTATATTGTTTTTAAATATTTTTTTTGCTTGCTAATTGTTTAAACTGCCGGGTAAAATGGAGGAGGGATGGCGCTTCGGTGTTATAGTGGGTATAAGAGGGTATAAGAGGGTTGTGCTGTAATTGTTATATAGTATGTGAGAATAACTCAAGATGGTATAATAAAACAATCTGGGTTTATATATTTGAATATTTGTTTGTTCTCATTATGATATTTGGATGATTCTAGGATTCTAGGAGATTTAACTTAAAACTATTTATTTAGATTTGATTTTTTGATTTTTGAATGAAAAATCTGTACTGTAAATTTATTTTTTTAATTATATACCTTTTCCTTTTGGAGCGTTTAAACCAGCAACAAGTTCAGCACATTTATCTGGAGATAATAATCCAGAATCTGTATTATATTCTTGTCGTACTGATGAAAAATCACGTACTTGACCGCGAGGATTCATAACCAATTTAAGTGGTAATTTATCATGATAACTGTATTCATTCTCTTTACGGTCTTCATGAAGATATCCATTATAATCAGGAATATCACCATGTCCTTAAATTAGAATTAAGCAAAAAAAGAAAAAAAAAAAAAAAGAAAAAATTGTTTTTAATTTTTAGTAAATTTTTAAGTTTTGTTTTGTTTTATTTATTTATTTTTTTTTTTTGTAAATTTTTTGGGTTAAAGTTTTTTAATTAAAAATTCAAACATATTTATGAAAGAGGTATTTATAGCTTTTAAATTAATTTTAAAATTATATAAAAGTATTTCATTATTTTAATTTATCATATTGCTGCCCATACACGGCGGACTAGGTTGAAAACTTGGTACGCGGACTTGATAAATTGTATCGTGTATGGGCAAGTTGTAAAACCATTTTGATGGTTGAAAAGTTGGTTGGAAGAATATCAAAAAATTTTGATTTTTGTGGGCGGAGTCTTTGGTTTGTAATTGAGTTGTATCGTGTATGGGCAAGTTCTACAACTTAAATGTCATTTTAACATTGAGATTTTTTGATTTGAGAAAATAATAAAAAATATAAAGTCCATAATTACAATGGTTGGATATTAGGTTGGATAAGTGTGTGGTATGGTTCTAAAACCAGTTCGCGTACCAAGTTTACAACCTAGTCCAGCGTGTATGGGCAGCATATTAAATAAATTTTTTTTTTTTTTTTTGGAGAACTAGAGATGTTTAACCTGTCTTATTCGAGGTTTTCGAATTTAAAATTTTTTGAGTTGAGTCTATTGTTGTATTTTTTAACTTATAGAAATCAAAGGTATTACAAATTATTTTGAGAAAATTGAATAAGAAAATTTCACAATGTAAATAAATATAATAAATGTTAAATGTTTCTTATATTGAAATTTAATAGAATTTCGTATCATCACTCAATATTATCATAACATATTCACACTTTTCACTGTAATATTCAGGGTAGCTTTAGCCCAGAAGTAATACGTAGGGCAGCTCAAGCCCAAAAATATACGGTGATAGAGCTAATTCAAATTAAAACTCTGAATTACAGAAACTTTTATATATAAAACAAGAATCTTTAAATTGTGAAACAGACTAACATCATTTATATTTCCAGTTTTATATGACTTGAAAGAAATTTAAGAAAAGGGTCAACATATTGCATTCCCCACTATTCTTTTATTATATTTTCATTTAATTTAAAAAAAACAAAACAAAAATTTCCGTATCCCTATCCAATCTTATTTTTATTATCTATAGCCGCAATACAATGGCAAAAACAATAATCAGTTACGGTCTAATTTCCTTGAATATTTGTAAAGTGAATAATCGATTGATTTAATAAGATTCTGCTAGAAAATTCAAATTATAAAATCTAAATTTTCAAAATCAAAGTGCATGAAAATCGAAACTTTCAAAATCCATACATGTATAATCAAAATAATAGACAAAATAAATATGGAATTTATACATGTATACTCTGGAAAAAGATATAATTTTGATTTTGAAATCAACTCTAAAATCCCTCCTAATTATTTTTCTTACATAAAATATTTTTACTACAAAGTTTTTAAAACAGTGGTGGCAAATCCCCACTAAACAAATTATTGAAACCCTGATTTTGTCACCAACTCTAAAATCCCTTCTAATTCAGAATCTTACATATAAATATAAATATGTGTATATATATATATAAATATTCTGGAAAATACATTTTGATGGTTTTGGATTTTGAAAATTTTGGCCTTCGACGTATTTGAATTTTTGGATTCTTAAAAAAGTTTGGATTTTTTTTTGGATTGCCAGCTTGATCCATTTAATCTACATTTAAGAAAATAAAATAATAATTTTAGGGGGCCAAATGGTTGGCTATCACTGGAAACTACAAGCATTTTTGTGCGCAATGATTACTTTTTTAAATTTTAAAATTATTTTTTTGCATTCTTAAGTATCAGTTTATAAATTTGAATTGTGACGAATTTCAAAATAATTTACAATACTGTAACTTTTCACTAAAGTTTTTCAAGTTCCTGTGCAAGATTTTATTTTTTGGTCCGCGTAAAATTTATAATAGAAGAAATTAATAAAATATATATTTTAAATATATTTATCAGATCGTCATTAAATATCATTTAACACAATTATTATATTTAATAGATATTATTGAAATGTATATTAGATAACCCTCTTTATGTATATTAGAGTCGAATATACTTTAAATTTAAAGCTTTAAAATAAAATATATTTTATAGTGAGCTTTCGAACAGATTCAATGGGATCGAATGCATAAAACTAAACTTTGAACTGAAATCTCACTTCTTCAAACAAAAACTACCCTTGAAACTCATAGGATCTGTTTGAAAAAATGAAATTTAAGTTCAAGCTCAGTTTTTTATGCATTCCAGCCAATATCTTTAGTCAGTTTTATATACTTAAAGGTTAAATATTAAATAATTTTTACAAAAAAAATTATAAAATGGCGGACCATGGCGGGCTAAAAATAAAATGTTTATATAACTTTTAAATTAAAAGTAATAATACCTCAGACAGTCATATGGTATTGATACTATAGTATTGCAAATATTACAGTATTTATTAGCTCATGACAAACACAAACGTAATTTATTAGCTGTCAAATTTCAAAATGAATAAAAAATGGGTATGTTTATTAAAATTTAAAAATAATAAAATTGTTTAGGAATTAAATAACGAAGAGGAAAGAATAAAATTGCAGTTAAGAAATTCAAGTAGGAAACTATTTTATTAAGAAAATAAACAAAAACGGAGAAAGCATTTGGTCAGAGGCTTGTTTATTCATTAAATATCAACTTTTTTTTTTATAAAGCCAAGTGCTAACCGTTTAGGTGGAACATTTACAATTTTGGGAGGAAGAAGTACCAACATTTAGTGGATTGAGGTTCAAAAATAAATTCAGAGTAGATAAAAATACATTTTAATTTTTGGTAGAAACCTTAAAGAAATTGGAAGAGAGGACACAAATTGGTGTTTTGTATTCCGTTAGCAAAGCGAGATGCTAGCTTGAAGACCGCTTAATATCTTCTATTTTGAAATAGAAGAATAGGACTCTGGATACAAATACTACAATAATACTACAAGCGAAGGCAAGGTATTGAAACTATGCTTATACCACGGTGAATACTGTGGTTTGAATACTAATATATGACACACATGTGGGATAAACGTATAGTTTTAAGCAAGGCAATTTTGTATTATGTTTATAACATTTGAGTTTTCCAGTGTATCCTTCTATGGACAATATTTTGTAATTCGTTTTATTATGGTCTTTTTTACTTTACATTTTTGCTTTGAGTTTTGGTGAATTTATTTTTTCTGAAATGGTTTTAAACAAAATTTTTAGAAATTTTATGTATAATAATTATTTTATATGAAATGTACAAATATTTGTATTCAGTATTAAGTATAGGAGAAGATTTTGGGTTCGGGACATTTATAGGAATCGTCAAATTCATGGATTGTACGTCACATTGTAATCACATTCTCACCTATTTAAAATTTTTCCCACCTATTAAAATTTTTTTTTTTTATGTTTATGTAAAAAAAATCAGATATCAAATGTCAAAGTATTCAACGTAAAGTACAATTCCTCAATTTGGTACTTTGCTTCGTTTGCTTACTTTGAATACTTTGCGCATTTGGCCAAGTACCATAGGGCGTTTTTCTTTTTCTCATCAGATCAATGCTCAGAGCAAACTTTTATCTTAACTCTGACCGCTCAGAGCACAAATTGTCAAATTTTATCCAAATTATTTTTTAACGTCATTATTTTTTATTTTATTTCATTATTTTAAATGTAAAACTGTAATTGTAAAACGAATTTATTTGAGAAATAAAATGAAAAAAAGTTAATTTATGAAAAATCTTATTTCATAAAATTTAAAAAAAGAAACTTAAAAAAAAATGTTTATCTATGCACGAGATTTTTTTTTAATGACGTTTTTTATTATTTTATTCTTAATTTGACGTTTTATATTTTAACAACTCTGTGCAATCTGAGAAATTTTTACGACAGATCACGCACAGATCGCGCTCTAAGCACACTTCTAGTTAAAAAAGAAACACAAAACGGATAATCTGAGCATAAAAAGAAACATAATTTTTTTACTTGACAGATCTGACTCTGCTCTGATGAGAAAAAGAAAAATACCCATAAGAAATAATGTAATTTATTTCAGCTGTCAAAGTTTTTGAAGGAAGTAAAGGAAGCAAAGTAAACATTTAAGGCCATTACCTTTAGATTTTTGTACATAGCGCAAACGTGGGATATATTTCTTTTTTTTGTCTTTACAAAATTTTGAAAATTATTAAACAAGGTAGAATGTAAACCAACGGTTTTTAAAAGCGCACATTTCCAAAATGCAATACAAACTGCTTAGAATTGTGACTTGCACAAAACTTTTAAAATTTAAAAAATAAAATTTAAGAAATTTTTTGTAATAAGAAAATAGGTGAAAATAACACTTTTTTGGAATTTTGAGGGGCTCTAAGTCCGGAACTCTTTATAAATAAGAAAAACCATTAACACGTAAAAATATATTACTTGAGCTTTAATTTTTATGTCTTGCCGAAGAAAAATTTGTACAGGTGTTTAAGGTGCAGGTGCCTAAAAATAGCAAATTTTCAATTTTTCAGCCCTAATACCTCTTAAACAGGGAGTGACGCAAAAAAATTTTCTAAAGAAACTTATACTAATTTTTTTCTGTTCTGTTCTCAAAATTTCAGGTTCCTATCTAAAGGCGTGCCGGAGTTATGAAAAAAAAAATTTCATGCAAAATGTGGTTTTCACATAACGGTAAATTTAAATACTAAATTTAAAAAAATTGTATAATTTTTATATTAATTTACAAAGAAATATCTGCATGACGTTTTCAGATTGAAGAAATCTTAAGCGAAACATAAGACATATGCATTTAAAAATAAGGCTTTTTCATGGTTTGAGGGGCTGTACCTCCGTAATGGATGGGACTACATGAAAAAGTTGTTCCACAAAATTATTTTTTTTTATGAGACCTACCCATGGTTAAAATTAATTTTCTCTATTTGTAACAGTGTAGAAGTTTTATAAACAGACGGACAGACGGATGGACGGACGGACAGAGTGAAACTAATAAGCACATTTTTTCAAATTTTTTTTGGAAATGTGCTAAAAATAACTTTGCATATAAATACCTCTAAATTTAATTTATAAGAAAAACTAAAAAAAAAAAAAGAAAAGCATAAATAGTTAATTAAATTTAAAAAACCAAACAAAATAATATTGTTAATTTTTTTTTTTAAACTTAATTAAAATTTTTTTTTTTTATTTTAAATTAAATTAATTATTTAAATAAATTACGTGAAAGGATATTAAGGAAATAAATAAAGTACATATATAAAATATGTATAAGGATTGGAATATATAAAAAAAAATTTTTTTTTTTTTTTTTAAAAACTTTGAAAAAAAAATTTTTATTTCTAAATAAACAAAAAAAAAAAAAAAAACTAAATAAATAAAATAAGTATGTATTTTAAATTTTTTTTTGTTTTTAACTGATTAATTTATTTATTTGTTTTCATTATTGTTTTTTTTTTTCTTTTTTTTTTTTATTGGTTTTTTTTTTATGTTTTGTTTTTATTATTATTGTTTTTTTTTTTTAATACCTTCACCCTCATGAACCCATTTCACAGATCTCTTCTTACGATTAACATACATCGTTTGACCCTTTGATTGATGATTGCTAATATCGCTCAATGAATGTGAAATCCTGCGAGCCAACTCTACCTGATCCTCCACGGTTGGATGGAGGTTAGGTGAGTAAAATGCCGAGGATGCATAAAGTTTTCCTAATAGTATATATATACATAATAAATAAGTATACACTGTATGTGTGTTGTATTTTTATTTTTATTTTTTTTGTATTTTTTGTTTTTATGAATTTTAAATTTTTTAATTATGTTTTCTTTTTTAAAAATTTTAATTTTATAGGACACAATTCTCATTTATTATAAAAATTATTATTAGCATTATTTTTTAATTTTTAATTTGACTTATTAATTTGACTTATTAATTTGATGTTTTGTTTTTTTTTTTAAATTATCATATAAAAAAGGTTTAAGAAACATGATGGGGAAAAATAAAATTTTAATCATTAATAGCTTTAATAGAAAAAAAAAAAACTAATTAATATATCAAATTTGCAGATAATATGTATTACATTACATCAATTATTTGTCAATAACGCCTTAAAATATGCAATCATCGCCATACAAACAATAGTATTCAATGTATAATGGCCCTATAGTTCATGGAGGTTGCCCACGAAATCCCAAATACAAAATCACAATACAAGCTTCCAAAATTCAAAATCCCAAAATACAAATTCCTAAATTTCAAAATTACAAAATTCAAAATCCTAAAATACCAAAATCCCAAAACAGTTTTCTTATCATAATTTCTTTAAAATTTTTTTTTTGTTTCGGATGTCGGTCAATTTATTGAAAACAAAAAAATATTGAATGGAAAAATTCTAAAAGAAAAAAGTCTGTTGAATGCGCGAAAAATGTTGAAAAAAAAAATGTAAATGTTAAAATGTTGATAATCCCGATCCCTATCTAACAATTCTCTCTTTTTGTAGATAGTTCTTAAATCTGTCAATTTGTGTTACTTTTTGAACTTTTAGAATTTTGATATTTTGGGATTTGTCATTTGGGGATTTCTTGGCGCTCCCGTATTTAGTACAACTAATATTTCATTTTTTTATGTTATATTGGAAGACAACCTAAATCCCAAAAAAAAACAAACAAATCCCAATGATACAAAATCTCAGGAAAAAGAATCGCAAATTTCAAAATAACAAGTTACAAAATCCTAAAAAAAAAAAAATCCCAATTATACAAAATCTACAGGATGCATGTTTCTTTAATTAAATGAAATATATAAATATTTCTTGCCGACGAAATATTTAAATAGTCCGCAACTTTAATGGCATCATCTAATTTAATTTGATAATTTACGTATTAATGAATTTATAAAATATATATTAAACTACAGAAGCCGGAGATTAAGCTTTCAAAGCCGGAGACCAGAAATTGACTTTGAAAAAACGGAGGCTTCCGACGAAAATCAGAAACTTGGCAGCCCATATTTTGTTCATAATGCCAATTGCCGTTGTGTCACTTTCAAAACGACATAAAGTCAGTTGACCTTGGTCTCACTATAAAAAATAGATTTTATGTTGTCTTATTTAAAAATAGCAAATGGTCACAATGTCAAAATTGACCTCATTTCATTTTGATACGCACATAAAAGTGACATAAAGTCCAAGATATTTTTAAAATGGAAAAAAATGTGATTATTTTTATGATAAATGGAAGGTGATCCCAAAAAAAAAAAAGCAAACTGCGGTTTTACTGCTATAAATATTGTTGTTTTCCAAGTCTTCAAAGTACAGGATTATTTCAATTTTTCTCAATTTTGTTTCTAGACATTTTTTTTAGACGTTTTTGGACATTTGATCTTATTCTTGACTTTTCAATAATAATAAAAATGATTTACAAAATGTAAGTTTTCTGACTGCGCGACTTGCTCGTTTTTGTTTTTATCACCAAAATTTTGTATTGCGCGGTAAAAGTTTTGCAGCAGCACGTTTTTTTTTTTCATTATTAACAAGTTTTGTTTTACAAAACCACTGGCAGAAATATGAAACTCAACAGAAAATACTACAAATTCATCAGAAGATGAAAATGAACTGATTTAAAATTCATCAGAAGATTGAATAATGAACTGGGTGTTTTGTATCGTGGCGTAACCATATCTCGGTTTTGTAATAGGATATTTTGTAAAAAAATTGTTTTTGATTAAAGTTATTAGTTCGACACGGGTGACTTTTTTTTTTTTTTTATTTATTTTGGAATAAAAATATTGTTGTTATATCATTTTACGTTTTTCTCAATTTTAAATAGAGAAATAATGTCAAATTAAAAGTATAAGTCATAACGTCATTTGACTCGTTTGTCACTACTTTTTCTAAAGTCATTTGACTTTTGGGTCTTGGACATTATGGCACTTGCCATTAAGTGTCTTTTTGAAAGTGACATAATGGCAATTGACATTATGTCATTTTCCATTAAATCACCCTCCCCCTCCATAAAAACATACATAAAGTAAATAAAAATTAACAATAGTATCTATTAATTATTAATAGAAATCTATATAATATTCCGGGTGCCTCGATGGCCTAGTGGGTAAGAGCGTATTAAATACGCTGTAAACATCGAGGAAGTGTTAGGTTCGAATCTCGCACACGTCGTAAGAGTAATTCCCCTTACGACATGTACAGCCACGCCTAAAAAGGAAAGGCTGTGTAATTTTCGTGTTACATTTATGTGAAATGCACTAAAAAAAAAAAATATATAATACTTGTAACCGATTTTCGATCATGAACTCAACCTTTTTTATATTTTTTTTTTTATATATATTTTTAAAATTTTTAATTTATTTCTATTTAAATTTTTAAAGAAAATATTTAAATATTCTCGATAAAAAAAAAAAAAATTTTTAAAATATTGAAGAATTAATGGGTATTTTTGTTTTTTTTTTTTTTAATTTGCATTTTTTTTTTATTTTGGAAAAATAAAAATTAATATGGAAATTTGAATACTTAAACTAAAAATTTATTTTATTTTTATTTTAAAACTAAATATAAATTATTCATTCTTTATTATTTAATTATTAAAATTAATTTATAAGTTATTATTATTTTGTTTTTTTTTTTTTTGTTTATTTTTTTTTATTTTATTTTTTTTTTGTTTTTATTTATAAAACATATCACTTACGGTTCGATTTTGGTAGAAGTTCATCGGCATCTGTAGCAGGTGTGAATATTTTTTGTAGATCTACTCTTTTTGTAGTTGATGATGTTTGCTATAATAATTTTTATTAATTTTTCATTTTCAAAAAAAATTTTTGGTAACAAAAAAAAGAAAATAAATTTTTTGTTTTTGTTTTTGTTTTTTTTTTTTTCAAAAATAAGCTTATAGTTTTTTTGCTCATGTAATATATAAATATAAATTTATAAAAATAAATTAAGCAAAAATTAATTACAAAAAAGCTATAGTAAAAATGTTGTTTTATTTTTTACTTATTGAAAAATAAAATTTCTTAAATGAAAACTCAAATTTAATCATTAATTAAATTTTAATATATACATACGTATGCAAAAATATATAACTACCTATTACAAAATTTTTGAATTGAAATTGTATTGAAATACAAATTAATTTTTTTTTTTTTGTAATTAATTATAAATAATTAATTCAAGGAAAAAAAAAACGAAAATGAAATGAAATAAAAATTATTTAAGTTGCTTTGTTTTTTTATATGTTGAAGAGGTAAATTTTTTATTTGGAAATTTAAATACTTACTCTGTAACTAAAATTATGCCTAACCAGGGCCCTATTACACTAATCATACTTATCATACTAATTAAATAATCAAATAATAATTTTTTTGATAAGTTTTTATTGCACCAACAAAACCATATTTTGATAAATAACTGAATTATATTTTTGATTAGAAAAAAACACTTACTTATCAAAAACAATGATTATTTGATTAGTGATGATAATTGTTTAGTACAATATGACCCAAAAAATATATTTAAATATAAATATTAAAAAATAATATTTATAAAATAAAAATTATCTGATAAGTTCAATATGTAAAAAATTAAATGATCCCTGACTCTGTTG